>NW_010588631.1:58781-103193 GCF_000705375.1 Tinamus guttatus | reverse complement strand
TCCTGCTGCTAATACATAATGTAACTGCAACTTAAGTTCATTAATTCTGGATTTAATCGTCAGATAGTTATAATTTATGGTCTTCTTCAGGTTAAAAGTGAAAGGCTCTGCTTCCTTGACAACATAATTAAGAATTTGTTGAGTCTTTGCAAACTCTTTTGAGCCTCCAGGAAGCTCTATGTCTGAGATAGGAGACTCAAAACTGTTACTTGAAAAATAACAGAAGTGGATTAGGCAACCTCTTTTACATGCAGTCTCCAACAGCTATAGAAGATCTGGCTGATGGAGGGTCTGAGGATTGTCTCACTCAAAAATAAATTAAAAAGCTAAGAGTAGATGAAATATGCATGTCTCTGAAAAGTCTGAAATTAGAGATAGGGGCTGGCTCTAAGTATGGATGTTTGTGAATTTCATTTTGGTTTAATTCGCTACCAGACTAGTCTTTTATTTGTTTCCCTTCACTTGCTGCAGGAAGCTATATTAGATTTTAAGTGTGCCAAGTAATCATGGAATTCTATTTCACAAGGGACAATAAATACAGGAAAACATTTCTTTCTCCAAATTTACATTATTTGCCATCTATTATTAAATAAAGCATGACATTATAGATATAGTACCTGTTGTTGCTGTCTTTTCACATCCAAAGGTCATTAAATGAATTTTGACAGATTCTGTGACTTTCTTCAGTCATGATGTATGTGAAGGTCTTTAGTCCAGTGCATACTCAGTTATACCTACATGCTGTCTTTCTGATCTCCAGCTTCGTATGCTAAGATTTTAGTAATTCATCCTACCGGTCACTTTCAGGAAAGTGGGACACTTATTCCTATAAGGTTATTCTGCTATTTTCAAATTTCATGAGATGGTATTTATATCACAAATCTTTTATGAGGGCTGGGTAGTTTTTTGACATTTACTTATCCTGACACTACCCAATAAAATATTTCCCTCCCTCTCTCCCTATTTTGTATGCCTGGCTGCTATTTTTCATGATGTCAGAAGCAACACTCTCCCGGTTTCTTCTCTTTTTAAGATTATACACTCTTCCATGTTCTGAGGTTTTTCTGCTTATTATATCATCTCAGTTTTGTTGTCATCTTTTTTGAGAACTGATGTAGTTCTGAGGGATGTGGTGAGATATTTTTTTCAAGGCAGTGTGAGGAGCATCCCCACTCTTCATCTCTACTTAATATTCACATTACCTCACTATCCCACGGATAGCATACACACATAATGCCCACAAAGAAAATGTCATGTTGATGAAAAAACATATTTTTAAAGTGCCACACAAGGGCCAAAGAGTGGTGGCCATCATCATCTGTCCCATTGTCTGCTTACTCTCTTTGAATGGTGTCACCCCTTGGCTCTGGTCTATCCCGAGCAGAGATGGACTAGAAAGCTGCTTCTGTGCCACTGAAAGCCAAACACTAGGGACTAATATCTTCCCTGTATATTGTTTTACCTTCGCCTCAAGGAGTTTTTGAAAGTCTAAATTTAAAACAAATCCTATTCTAAAGACAGATATGAGTCCTGATACAATTTCTTTTACTACGTTGTTCTGTAACCCCACTAGATTTAACCGCTCCTGGGTAACTCCAGTCTCAGTGAGGTGAGAATTCAACCTACATTTGCACAGGGAATTAAGATAATTGCACAGAGATCATGGCTATTTTTCATCTCCCAGAATTTCTGAATGAAAACCATCTGGATAATTATTGCAAAATTGTTTGGATCCATCCTTTTTTACCTTTCCACAACTGCCTGATCCCTGCCCATGAGGCACGGCTGAGATGCCCAATGGAGTTTCACTGGGTGAGAGGACTGACTTGGTCGTGGTTGTTCTAGTCACTTGTATGCAAGACGTCTACCTACTGCTAAGGTCCAAGTGGATCTGCACTGATGGCTGCATGCAAAATTATATGTTTATATTCTGTGTTTGATCCAGCCTTCGTATTTCGATGTGCTCTCTCTACAAGCAAGTGGTCAAATACACAGCTTAGCAGGCAGGGAGTGACTAATAGTGGGGAAGCAGCAAAAAGTGTTTTCTTCCCACGTTCATTGCTGTGTGAACACAGCTCACCTGCTCCATTCCAATGGAAAGTCATAAAGAAGTGTTTAAATATTCTCACTTTGCAGAAACAGGGAGGAATAAAAGCACTTAAATAGTTAGGCCAGTCTCAGCTGGCAACTGGCAACTAAAAGTCAGCAGGCACTTGAAGAAATTGTTCCTCCTCAGATCTCCACTATGAGATCTACTCTTTTCTGTGAAATTTCACTATCTAGGCTTGCTCTTTTCTGGATCTAACTTCTTTCTGCCCAAGACTCCCTATTTTAATTGTCTCAGTCTGCACACTTTGTTCTTTTTTGTTTTACTCTCAAAGGTCCAGTATATAAATAAATTAATTATAGAAAGTGATACATTTTGTTTTAGAGGGATCAAGAGGAAAACATTAAATTATTTTAGTAGCATTCTACGTATTTTCATTGATCATCTAATAGTACTTCAGATTTTGTCCCATTTTGTGCAATTCCAATCCTCCAGCAGCTCTGCTTCCAGTTTGCTTTTAGGGACTACTTCTGCAGCTTCTGTCTGCCCTCCCCTTTTTTTGAGAAAAGACATTGCAATGACTTCCAGTTTCCCATAAGTATGTTTTCCTGAATTTGTATTTTAGATGAACAAACCAGTTTCTCTAGTTGCTGCAGCTCTGGGTCCACCAAATGCCATTAAGCATGCAACCTGCAGCTCCAAGCTCCAGAAACTCTAATATCTGTGCACTCCGGTCATAATAAACCTTATCATTTTACAGTGAGATCTGTTTTGCTTTCCACTATGTTTTTGACTAGGCTAGGAAGTCTGATCTTGATATTTCTGTTAAAACAAAATTTCACCTGATAATAGACCATGTTTTAGAGATGATACTCACATAGTCATTGGCATAAGCATACACCTGTTCTACAGCTCCTTGTGAATAGACTGAACTCCATTTTCCTTTGCATCATTCAGTTCAGAGGGTCTGGGACTGGGTGTGCTCCTTTAGAAATTCGTAATTCTGTGCAATGGTTCTGCCTATTGAGCTGAAGACTGTGATAAGACATAAAAATTTCTAGAACTCCGTGCCTGGCAAATACAGATTTAATGTTTCCTGTGGAAATATTCGGATACATTTCTCCCTAAAGTAGCTTTGTGATAACAGAAATAATAATCAATAGTAATGCAAGGGAAATATCTGACATGGTTAGGTATGTATAACTAAAAAGAGCTGTAAATAAGTCTGTTTTAGACTATGGTTCCAGAATATTCTGACTTGCCAGGAAGATTTTCCTTCCTTTTTCTACAGTGAACTCTTATGTGTACATTTTCAGTTTCTGCTGTATCCGTTTTTTTTTTTCTGTTCACTTATGGCATATCTTGGGATTACCTTTAATATATTCATATGATTCTGGTGTATAGTCAGAAGTTAATCTAACCACAAAATTTGGCACCACAGTTCTACTGCCTCTGAATAGAAAGTTATAATTGTTACTAGTTTCACTCTGAACTGCTAATATTGATCTGGGTGTGAGTGCATACATAAATATTTGTGAATATTCGTAAGAATGACTGCAATGATTACTGCAGTATCTTCTGTTTTACTCCACCTCTGATTATCCAATCCATGTAATTTCCGAGATTATTTTTTTTAATATTCACACATACAATAGGACTTTATTTTAATTCAACTAACCAACATGTCTATCAGTACTTTTCCTGATTTGTACTACATTTGCAAATATTGTAATTGAAGTTGAAAAAAAAAAACACCATTATTTTGCAATTATATTTACTGCTACCACCTTTGCTATTGGCACAAGTGTTATGTGATTAGTTCCTGTTATTGACAATTTTCCATTAGTGAAAGTGTGAAACTTCTTTCATCTAAATTCTTGCTCTCTATAATGCATAGGGACATTCTAATTTGGTAACTATCCAACATTCAAAATATTCTGTATGCAGCATCTGCTTTCTATAAGCAGATGCGTTAGCTACTTTCTAAAGCATCCAGAAATTACTAGGTTTGAGTATTACTATCAACATACCTGAAGAAAAGAGTTTTATTAAGCCTTTAAGCTTTGAAACTGCCCATCCAGGCTGACATTCATGTAATGTTGTGCATTCTTCTGTACAAGTGTTTGGCATCCATGAATAAAGGTTGTCAAGTTTGAAATTAATTTTACAACAGATTTTTACATCCCTGTCCATCCTTGCATACTCCTTTGTCTTTTGATTTGTCATATTTAGAATAGCCTGGAATTGACTGCCGCTTTTGCATTTTCTACTTTAGCCCTTCTTTCAAATATTTTATTGAGTCTGAAGTTTCATATTTGCCTATGCAGTCTGGGTCCTGTTTTGTACCCCTGTCAAATGCACAATTTAGCCTTTTATGATGCTCTGCTACTGCTTTCTCACATGTCAGAATGTTACCAACATGTATTTCAATAGGTTCAGTTTCTTCAAATAATATGTAGCACTTCTTAGTGAAAAATCCCTACAGTATATTTTAAGCCAAGTAAGTCTGTGAAAGCCCTACATCCTGCATAGTGCATTGGAAGCGGCCCTCTTTGAACTTCTCTTATCCAAGGAGATTTGTAAGAACTAGGCAGATACTTTTAAAGTAGTTAAAAGAATAAAATGTGCCATTTCCTGGAAAGTGTTCATTTTTAACAAACTATTTACTTCCCTTAGATCAAAGCACAAACTGATTAATGCACCCTTGCTTTCAGTGTTAGTAGCACACCTCAGATACAAGCTTTTCTATTCTTTCACTTTGCTTTTGCTACTCAGTAGTCAGCTTTGTGTTTGAGCTTCTGTCTTATGACCCAAAGATTATTTCTGGGGTACAGATTTCTAAATGAACAAATTATATGGCAAGTGTGCCCATACTGTTAAGGAAATCTGGTCAGAAGACTGGAATAAATTGCCCTTTCTGGGTGAAGGCTGTGATCACCCAATTCCCACAAACAGTATGTCTTAAATCATGAACATGGAGATGCTAACATAGGAGAGTTCAGTCCAGAATGTTTCCATGTTCCCTGACCCTCTTCTCAGGAGCCCATACAGATGCTATCTGCCATCTCTATCAGGAGTTTAGTGTACATTTTGGGTCAATAGCAATGAGAATTCAGCAGGTTAAATTCTGTAGCTTAGGGAGGTGCTCTTTACAGGAGATACGCTGGCCGACCAGAAGCCTTCTCCTCTAGTTTCTTTTTCCTTCTCCTTTGAAATGGCTAGTCTGTTTGAGCCTGTGGACTGCACAGCAGGACCTGCTCTAGCACTTGACTACTTCTCCTGCCTTGGGAAAGGAGTTAGCTGAGTTAGCAGGAACTGAGCTAAAAGGGTAGGGAAGATCTTGATGCAGCTAAAGAAAGTAGTGACTGTTCTCAAAGAAGTGACTGCATTAAGTAACAAAGCCACACATATCTTATAAGACAGAGATGTTTACAAGGAGAAGACTAAAGGGTCAGGTGAGAACCCATTCAGCTGGAGCATGCACGACCTAAATAGTGAGGAGCAAAATCTCCCTGTGTGCTACCTGGAAACAGCGTCACCTCAATACCGGTATTCTCTCACATTATACTGAACAGAGAAATGCAATGAATACATTTTGAGTCTTTGTATTTAGTTCACATGAATAGAAATATGTATACAAAGACATAAGAAAACACATTCGGAGCTATAAAATTCATGCAAAAAATAAAATTAATGTGTCAAGGCCAGTATGATAATTGTGAAATTATTTACTTATAGCATACAATGCTTAATCTGTGCTGATAGCTGCTCAGATTACCTGTCCCATCAAGCGCTAAGTAATGTACACATGCCTGAACATTAAAACGCATGTGTATTAGAAACTATGCTTCTGACTTCTTACATTATTTCAAATTTAAAATATACTGAAATTCCAAAGAGAGTTTTTTCCTCCTAGGAACTTGCTCTATAATTTACAAGAGCAATTATTTCAGGAGGTATGTGAGAAATGAATGCTAAAAATGTGCTATGCATATTGCAGAATATTGTTTGATTTGACCGTTCTAATTTTCTGCTGAGTGGAGAATGTGACAGCAAGACAAACAAGAACAATGTGCAAAGCAAGGAAATTACAACACATAGAGAATGAGATAGCTAGTGTGGTAAGAAAAATCAGAGAGGCTTATGCAATTACAATGGAGAAAAATAAATAACAGGAAGGAAATAAACTCACAAACAATGATAGAAAATAATGAGTTTAAAATGACTAATCTAGCTGCTGTTTAAATCCATCTTAAAGAAAATGACAATGAGGTACACAGGCATCCAAAAAGTATTGAAGCTATATTGTAAATATAGCTGCTGATACAAGATAAGGAAATGAAATGTAGAAATAAATAAATAAACAAATAATATCCAGGACATAAACTGTTTAACATAGGCAGGAAATGGAAATTTATGTTTTGCATGTAAACAAAATACTCTGGGAGGCCATTTAGAGCTGACATAACATACAAGTCCATGTAAAGAGAGGGAATGAGCAGGATTCTGTGTGTATTTCTATGTGAATGTGAAGAGTGAAATCAACAAAATCATTTCAGCTTAATCTTTCAAGCAGCAGTCAGTGGGTCCCAGAGAAGAATTTAAGAAAATCACTAACAGTTTTTTCCTTTGTCCCATAACTCCCCTAACTCCTATATGTCAGACCTCAGATGCACTCTCAGTTCCAAAGATTACTTTTTTTCTTGTCAACTCAGGAAGATAAACAGGTTGCTCTTTATCCCAGAAGCCATGTCTCTCTTGGGATATTGTAAGCTTTTGTCTGCCTGTAATGCCTGGACTCTGGCAGTTCTTTCAGACAGCTGTTCAAAAGGAATTCCCATTCTACGTACCATATCCCAGAGGGCTGTGCTGACAGTCAGATGGACCCTGACAGGATGGAGAGATGAGCAGAGTGGAACCTCACTGTGTTCAACAAATGCAAGTGCAGAGTCATGCACTGAAGAAGGAATAACCCCATGCATCACTACAGACTGGGAACTGCTGTGCTGAAAAGCAGCTCTGTGGAGAAGATAGACCACAAGCCAGCAATATTCCCTGGTAGCCCAGAATGCCATTGGTACCTGAGAAGCATTAGGAGGAGTGTTGCCAGCAGGTTGAGGGAGGTGGTCTTGTCCCTCTACTCAGGCATCTAGAGTGTTGTGTCCAGTGCTGGACTCCCCAGTACAAGAGAGAGGGTACAAGAGTCCAAGAGGGACGTGAAACTACTAGAAGGAGTCCAGCATAGAGCTACAAAGATGAAGAAGCATCTGTCCTATGAGAAGAGGCTGACAGGCCTCGGCCTGCTAAGCCTGGAGAAGGGAAGGGTGAGAGGGGATATTATCAGTGTGTACAGATACCTTAAGGTAGAGTGTCAAGAGGATGGGACCAGATATTTTTCAGTGGTGGTCAGTGATAGGACCAGAGGCAATGTTCACAAACCAAATCACAGAAAGTTCCATCTGAATATGGGGAAAAACCTTCCTTACTGTGAGGCTAACAGAGCACTGGAACAGGTTGCCCAAGAGAGGTTGTGTAGTCTCCATGCCAAGATACATTCAAAATCCATCTGGACATGATCCTAGGTGTTCTAAGTGACACTGCTTGAGTAGGGAGGTTGGACTAGATGATCTGCAGAGGTCCCTTCCAAACTCAACCACTCTGTGATACTGTGATTAAATTTTTTAATAATTAGGTCTTTTGTAACACACTGGAGAAGCATGTTTCCCATCTTCCTGGTTTGCAAAGCTGTGATGAGTATATAAGATCAGACATAGGATGTAAGCTGCTTAGTACTACTTTGAAGATGCAAAGCTAAGATAGATTTACGATGACTTTACATAGTCAGTGCAGTTCAGAGCAAAGGGTTGCACTTGTATATCTTGCACAAAAATTTTCTGCTATTTTTGCACAGATTTTCTGAGCAAATTGTGCAATAAACCACTAGCTTTTGTTTTGTGTCTGTACTTGATTTACTAAGCATGCTTCTCTTGGTGGGGAGGGAAAAGGGAAAGAAAAAGAGGAGAAATTTGCAATTTTGTGCATGCATGCTTTAGGGGTTATCTGT
This sequence comes from Tinamus guttatus, assembly GCF_000705375.1. The sequence goes on along the minus strand of NW_010588631.1, from coordinate 95,082 downwards.
TATTTTATTCAGTTCTAGTTCCTAACGGCAAGGAAAAGGACTAAAATCTTCATTTCCATTTAACCAAAAATACTGGTTTGACTGATAGAATTTCAGAAATAGCTTGGAAAAGAAATATGTAACCTATGAAGACTTTTTAAAAAGTCTCTGAAAAATATTGTATATTGTAGTATCTCCTCATTTGTAAATCTGTCTTGTAATTTTCTTAGTGTGAGTTTATCAAATATGTGGATTATTGGTAGTGTAAAAATTCACAGAAACAATCTGCTAGGTAGGATGTGAAGAAGTGACAATGAATAGACTAAGTACCCAATTTTTCCAAAACACTTTTATCACCTAAGCATTGTATCTTCAGCTACTATGCATTAGAATAGAAGCAGAAGAGAAAGAAAAGGATATTCTGAGGTTATTCTGTCATACCATATAACTTTCCCCACCTCAGCTTCCAGGGTAGTAAAAAAGAATATTTTTTCCTTTCCTTTTTTTTTTTTTAATAAATGAGAAGTTCTGTGCAAAGCAGTTAATGACCAGTTAATGACCAGTTAAGGGCTAATAAAATTGGTTGGTTTACATTGATGAGATGGCGGGTGGTAAAGAAGGTCTAGGAGAGGAGAAAGGAGGAACCTACCCACTTCCATTGTTGTTAAAGGGTTTTTGTCTTTAAATGAGCTCGTATTTCACTACTGCTACACAACAAGATCTGGTTAATTAAGCTGTGGGATTTCATTTAGAAAAAAAAAAAGATAAAACAAATCTGTCCCTATGCAGCTTCATTACTTTTATTTTTATTTTCTTTTAAGAAAAAGAAAGAAAAACTTCTGCAGAAGAGGCTGTCAAATTAACACTGGTACATGCTTCTCTGGGGATTTCTTGAATATACCATTTAAAAAGGTTATCTTATTAAACCAGTTCCCATCAGACACCTGCCTGTCAAACCTTCCCTACCAAATAATCCTTACTATTCCTAGCCATTGATTAGAGAGCCATATAATAAAGAAATAGCTCTCCTGTCTTCCGTTATTAGACAACATAGTCTCAAGCTTGTATTCATTGATGTCTGCAGATTTAGAGCCCTGAGGTAAGGAAGGACTTCCCCACCACAGCAATAAAAACTGAGGTAGAAAATATTACTTTTGTTGTCTGCTAACTTCATTGCTTTTTCTTCAAATACTTTCTTACCTTTCTTTTTTCTTGTTTGTCAGAACTACACGGCACACACATATAATGTGACTAATTTGGCAGAAGGCTGTCTCTTTTGGGGGGTTGATATTTCAGTTCCACCCTGATGGCAGCTCCACTTCCCCTCATATTTTCCGTGCAAAAATATGGTTTCCTAGTTCTATCTCAGTTTCCAGTGAAAGCATTATGATGTTCTGATACATAAATTTATGGTAGTTCAAGCTTTATATCTCCTTGTCCAGTACTGGCTCAAGTTCTACTTTTTGTTGAACAGATTTGGATTTGTTTCCTTGTTTGCTTATTTTTTATTTTTAAATGTAGAATGCATTTCTTATAAGACCAATGGTAGCAATGAGGAAACACACAAAATTAATACAAAGCCTGTAGCACAGCTATGCTTGTGCTAATACAGCAAAGGAAATAAGTAATAACTTCCTTATAATGATCGTATTCTTTATATTAGCTCAGTCTCCCAGGAATAGCTTTGTTTGTCTTGTGTCAAAACTATATAGTTCCCATTAATACAACATCAGTCCTTCTCAGCTATTTCTTTTTAAGCAATCTTCTGGTTTCCCGTATTTCTGTGGGGATTAAAACACAGTTACCAGTGTCCAAGCACCTGCTATGCATATGAAGATACTGTCTGCCATCCAAAAATTAGTAACTATCAAAGATTTGCTTTCTCTTCATGTAGCTAGTGAAGCATTTTATGTTTCTCTATCATTTATATGATGGTAATATCTAGAAGCCTTCATCGAATGAAGCCCCATTGGCTAGGAAGGGGTGGAGAGGGTGAGGTGTAGAAAGGAAAAGTAACTGGGGAGATAAGGAATAAGAAATGGGAAAGAGAAAAGGACAAGGTGTCAAGGAGATGCTTGGCCATATATGGATGACATTGCAGGGTGGGAGATATATAGCCAAGTGTCACAGGATGCAGCCTGGGTGGCAAAAAAGAGTTCATTCCCATTCACGTGTAGTCTCTCTTTGGCTTATGTAATAGTTACTGCAGGTTTGTAAATACAGCTGTCTACCCACTCCCACACACCCCCTACCCACACGGTCATGGTAGCAACCACAAAGTGAAGCATACTGAACAAAATTAAAAAATATACAACCATTCCAAAACTAATTAGTAAACAAAAGTGAGTATAAATAAGGGTTTGTTTGCTGAAGAACCATGTTTTGACTCTGATTTCAATTAAAAAACACCAGTTGCATTTCATAAAGACATTGTAAAAATAAGATGTTGAGTTTTTTTCCATCTATCAGCATTGTTTCCTAAATATTGTTAATGTTAGGCACGGGTTTAAATATTTTTCCTTTCTTACTGTTGGGAATAGGTGTAATACCTATTGGATGGATTATGAATTATTTATGCTACAGATAGCATTCTCTTCCCCACAGTAATTTCCTTCTTTCCCTCCATTCTTCTTCCTCCCTATCAACTATAACATCTTTCCAAAAGTTACGATATCACCCATATATCTGCTCCTAGCAACTCTTCTTACTTAAAAACTCTCCAAATATCTTCACAATAGCATTCCTCCTGAACAGTTGCATGCTTTGCCTCTCATGGACCTTTGGAAAGTTAAATGATGAATGTGACCTTGCTCCTCACTTCATATTTCTGCCTTTTTCTAACTGAACAGGGTTCATGAATGTTGAGCTATCATCTCATTTGTTTTCTGTTATATTATTCAAATGAGTAAGTGCTACCAGATGAAAGTTAGAGGATTCAGTATCAATACTATAGTACTCGCTAAAGATGAGTCATTTGCTCCATACAGAATAGGTGATTCCCCAAACAGAAATGACTCAGGCTAATATTAGACTTCCCTCCATTTCACCCGTGCACATTGAGTCTATCCATGCTTTAGCTCTGAGGAGGGTTGAAAATAAGGAGTTTTAAAGCACCAGGAAGCAAGTAGGTAAGCATGGGTGGCTGTCAGCAGAAGGTAAAATTCACCCTGCAAAACTTAAAATTATTTTCCATCCTAACACAACAGGAAACACCTAGAAGTGCAGTGCCCATTTGACTTTTAATCACACCGTAAGTTTCTCCTGAGGTAGTACCAGCCGTGCCGTCTTCCTTTACATATTAGACAAAACCTGCAGAGCTCTTCATCTGGCCCTGTCCTCCCCATCAGTTTTCCTTCCTTCATCTCTTCTGTCTTCTAGCGAGCAGCAGTCCATCTTGTACCCATGCTATTCAAAGCTTCAGTCTGCTCTTCTTACATGTGCGCCACAACAGTATTATTCCTGAAGAAGCTATTCTCATTTCTTTTTCGTAACTAGGTTCTATTTTTGAGTGTGAATATGACTTCTCTTGGATAAGGTAGATTTTATCCATTTTTCAGTGGATGAATACAAGAAAGTAGTTTGTATTTTTAATGCTTCTGAAGAACTGCTTCATAGAACATAGAACATAGGGTTAAAGTTTTGCTTTTAGACTTTGTTGCTAGACACAGACTTGATTTAGTTTCTTTGAGATGGGTTCCTAACTTTTTATATATCATTAATCCATAAGGTAAAAGGAAATAATAAAACTAGAGACTTTTCCATTTGTCCATGATTTGGGATTTCAAGAAATGCTCATCAAGAAATGCTAAGTGGTCCAGTTAGTTGTCATGGTGGTTATCTCTTGTCTGCACGTTTCTGGTATGTATGTTTTATGTGTGGAATAGGAACACTTGGAAAGTAATGTTTCCTGTTTTACCCTCTCAAGACCAGCAAGAAACTCACTTGAATCAGCTTGAAAAGGTGCAAGTTAAGAAAATTCTCTGGGGAGGAAAGATGGATAGAAAAGATGGCAGAAAGGGAGATTTCTTGTAGGGAAGGTGAGTCACATGAGCATGTGAAGATTGAGATCTCATTCCAGTCACCAAATAACAGCTTCATTGTCAGGAGTAAAATTTATGAACTCGCTCTTTGGGTGGATTCTGTGCCTCCTTACTGATCAAAGGATTTAAATAATAAATCCTCAAAGTACTCTTGCTACCACCGAGAAGTCCAATATAAGGAAAGATATCCATTGCTATCGCCTAACAATTCTTCCGACTCAAATGTAGTTTGAAGTCTTGGAGGAAACAGATGCCCTTTCCATCTCCAGCACAGAATGGACAAAGAATGATTCTTGTTCTATCAGTCTTGAGAATTAATCTGGTTACCTTGCGCATTTTTGTCAAGTTGGTACTTTAGACCCTTTGAAGTATTGAGTCCTTGTCAGTTATGACTTCGTATTCCTATTTAGTCTAACAAAATGTCAGTACTTTTTTCAATGGTATATTTACTTAGTTATAGCATAACTTGCTTTTAGCATACCTTGCTTTGTCCATAACTTGCATTGTATATGCAGTATAAAAATTATAAAAAACTATTTCATTCTTACACTTTTAAGCATGTTCCAAGTACTTATCAGAATATGCATAATCTATGGAAGATTTTGGACAACACTCTAGTCTTTTCTAAATGTACCTCTCTTCTTCTCACAATTTAATTAATAAAGTTTATAACAAATTTGTGATTTTTTGCTCTTTTTTATAATATCTTTGATATAAATTTCTAATTAGCATAACTTAAAATGAAACCTGTAACTTTTATTAATTCTTGACTTATGTTAGAACTCTCTTGAACACATGGATAGGTCTGTATATTATTCAATTTTTTTGTAGAAGAAAATAATTCTGTGAGTGCTTTTTCTTTTTCAATTCCTAGATTACTACTCTAGTACTGTTCCTGAGCTGTGTTTTTAAGTATATATCTAATTGCAGCTTCCCAAGTCCTTGATGGCACAAAACAAAGTTACTGTGGGATGTGCTGTAAAACCACTCAGTTGCTGCACGCTAGTGAGAGCCTGCATCAATGAGTATCTGTCAGCCTGGTATTTTCATTGAAGCCTGTTAGTGTGAGTAATACTTAAACAATGAGTGACAAATTTACAATCTAATCTTTAATAAGAAGCATTTAAAGCTCATTTCCAGATAAATTATTCATATTTTTATATGGTTTTCAAGTGCTTCAAAACAGTTGCTTTTAATCAGGGTTATATAGCAATATTCCCTGAAAGAACTGTTTTTTCAAAAAAAAGATATTACCCAAGAAGTGGTCTGTGCATTTTCAGGTTCTATGCACCTTGGTGTTAGCAAGTACCCAAGTGAAATAATTTTACTTCATTCCTTCTGTGGAAAACTTAAGTCACTCACTGGAAGATTTACATGCTTAGGTGACACACTAGCATAAAATGAATTAGATATTTTACACATTAATAGATAATTTCATTTTTTTTTGTAAATTTTTGTATGGCAAATATCACTTTTTGTAAACTACCGCAGTAACCTGGGTATTCAAGCATCCACATTAAGTGTAAAAAAAGAAATCAAAGATGGCCACATTTAAATTAGCTTTTGCACAAACAGCTGCTTATGAACATTTTCTTCTATGTTTATCCTTGATTAACAGCTTAACAGGTTCTGAGATTCTATTATGATTTTCATCATAATTCACCTTTTGCACAGCTGCAAAAGAGGATTTAAAAAAATCCTCTGGAGCTGACATAGAGAATCAAAGGTAAAATTCTCTATTTTCAGGTTTCAGTTTATTAATGAGATGTTAAAATCCAACTTCCCATGCTGGATCCAAGAACACCTTCCATGAGTCACAGAGCTAAGACCATTAGCGTGTGCTTGTGCAGAAATCCTCCCCCCTCTCTTTCTCCTGACACTTATTTTCATTCGGAAAACAGATTGTACATTCATGATGCTTCATATTGTGAATTTCAAATATGCAGAAAACGGATTCAGTCCTCTTGACAGAGTGGGGTAGAAGCATGTGTACACCTTGTGAAAACTCAGCTTTTGCCTTGGAGAATACATGTACAGTTGCTGATTTTCCAGGATATGCACCAGTGTGTACCCTGGAGAATGGTAAAACCCTTTCTGCATATAAGCAGCAACCACGATTACAAAAAGCCGTACATACCAACCGTGTCAAGAATTTTCCAAGCAAACCTCCCCAAGATCACGCCTTCATGATAGACAGTTAAATTACATTATGCAAATTTCATGCAAATACATGCACTGCATATGATAATTAAAACCTTCCTAAATACATATTTACAAAATAGACAATCCATCATGGTCCATGAGGTTGTACTCTACATTTTTTTTTTAAATAAACAGTGCAAAACCTCTGAAAATTCACACAAAAAAACAATGTTGATCACCCGAAACAGAATGACCTATCATTTGTCTACTTAAGTTCTTTACAGAGTATCATTCATTCAAAAAAAATCCACCGATTTGTCAACTAAATATTGGAAGTCCTTAGCAACAGTTTTTGCTGGTGTTAAGTACAAAAGCTAATGCACTAGTAGGATTGTGGGCCGTTCTTAATCACAGATAGGAAGTGAAAATTTCACTGCAGCTTTATGTGACAGAACCTGGCATGAACAGAAAACTTATCATGAAATATGACTATGGGAAGTGGCCTTGAGAATATATTTGGGCATCATTTTTCTATTTCACTTAGAAAATGGCACGTTTTGTAGGACCTTGGAGTTCATACTGTGATGTGTACACATAGAGAGCTTCAGTTCTCTAGCTCAGGACTGCTCCAGCCCAAGTCCTGACCAGGTTTGACATGAGCCTGGCCATAGCAGGTTGCCCACAGTGGCATACTAACACTGCAGGAATTACAAGTCTAAAATACGTAACTGAACAGCCTAGCAGCAAATGCTCCTTAGTTGCTCCCCTGTGCTCAGGATGGTAGTCTTCTCTCCCCCTCTTACTTTTCACTACTTTTCAAGAAAGAGCCTTTGTAGTTTTCTCCTCCTGCTTCCAGTTCTTCAGGCTAGTATTTTCATGATGTTTTCACTGGAAAAGTGATAATTCCTGCCTACTCCATCTATGGCTGCATGAGCAAAAGTTATGAATGAGCAAACAGGCAATGGGGCCTGTTTACACCATTTCTCTTTCAGCTGACAGGACTTGGTAAACTCCTCATTCTGAGTCTTCTAGTTTTGAGAAGATCAGTCAGTGCTCTGCAAACCCCTGGCCACAGCATGACAACATGCAGCCTTCTCGCCTGGCATTGCCAGCAGTGAAATGCAGCTTTAAATTTATTCAGGAGACTAATTTTAATAAGATAACCAGGATTATTCACACATATAGAGGTAACACTTATGGGTTTGGAACTGAGGAACGCTGTCACACTCTTCAAGGCAAGTATACTGTACCAGTGATTTAGCTGAATGCAAAAATGAGTGGTCTTTTGTGTTTTTAGTTTTGATTTAGTATTCATTGACAATATTTTTCAGCATTATTCAATTTCCTCTTTGCCAGTTGCAGACACATGAATTCTGGGCAGTCTCCCTTTTCTTTCCATGCGGACTTTGGTGTGTAGCATAGGCACTGTATATTTTTGATAGTGTTCTTTGCCAGATAATTGTTTCCATCCTCTTTCACCATGAGCTAGTATTGTTTTCTCTTTTCATTATACCAGCCTGATGAAATAAGGATTTTTTTTTAAATCTACTGTCAGAAGACAATCTCCGAGCAGCCACTCAGAGTGGATTTTTGCAGATTACTCAGAGTCTGATTCTACTACCCTTGCTCATATCAAGTAGCAATAAGATACAATAACTTTTTTTTTTTTTGGTGGAGCTGCCTATTAAGTGATCTCACCTGACATCCTGGTACTTTCTGGATTAGTCTCATGCTGGGCTCCGAATTCTGTCAGAATAGCACTGATGAGGCCATTAAAATTGTATTCCTGCAGGCAGGTATGAGAATCTGTGATGGATTTGCCAGTTGGGCTCTATCAGAGCAAAATTTTTATAAGCAGCTAGAGAAACAAAAGTAGCAGGTTTTCTGCTCTGACCGGCTATCCAGAACATTGGCATTTATCAGAACCAAGCTGCAGACTATTTGAACTCCACTTATCACTACTTTGGGATTTGTAGCATTTTGAAATGTCTCCCAGTAAGCAGTGTCTGATCGCCACCCAGAAGAGTGGTTCTGCAAAAGGGCACTTTCCAAAGAAAATGTAAAAATATTCCTGAGTATAATCATTTTGCTTTAAAGTAAAGATACTGACATAAATAGCAGAATGGTCTTGGCACATTATCAATTGTTGATGTTTTTGAGCGATGCTGTCCTCATATTTAAATCTATTAGAAGTTTCATATCACAGCAGGCCAGCTGGCAGGCTTGAGAGCAATGACAAGAAGGCATCCAGAAACATGCTCTGTGGGAGCGGAAGCAACGTATATTGACATGTGCTTTAGTTTTGTGGAAGGGAGAGAAAAGCCATTCACCTGATTCACCTGAGCAGGACTGCACATCTGCAGGGAACTTCTGTGCAGCAGTTCTTGGAAGCCAGAAACTAATATTCCTAATTTAATTTTCTGATTCCTAATAATTGCATGTAACACTTTTTATAAAAGTGAGAGAAAAATATCCCCTAGCACTGGAATAGAACCCATACAAAAAGAGATGAAACTATTTTAGTGTGACTGATTTATTTAGCTTTACAATAATAACATCTGTTCTAGGTAGAAGGACTATTGCAAAAGAAATTCGTGCAGCATTTATAAAAGGCTTTTTACTCTTCATTTCTTTTATGTGTTTTTTTGTGTTTTGACTAGCATAGCAAGGAAAAAAAAAAGTGTAATCACCAATGCAAATATCATAAGAACATTGTATTTGCTAATGCTGAGGGCTTTGATAGAGCTACTGATGAGGCAGACCTTCAGACACAGATATCTAAATCAGTTTGCCCTTATGATATTGTGCCATGCCTTGTAAGGGTGCAAAGATCAAATTGCCACTTGCAGTTTTCCGGGCTGACAAACATGTTTCATTTTCTTTAACTGTGAAGGAATGATATCTGCCACAAAAATCACAGCTTCCAAGTGTTCTTCATAAACATGTAAATGTTGTCTCTTTCTTGCTTGTTTGCCTGTTTGGAAATAAACATCTGGAAAAGCAATGACCTGAATGTTGTACTGAGAAGCAGAGTAGAACTGTAACTGTACCATTTAGAGTTAAAGTCCTGAAGAGATGAAAATAGACTGCTTGATTGCTGGTTGTCTCATCAGCCCTTGTGAAAAGCAGCTGACAGTGTTCATGTTCGGGAGAGGAGAGGAAATTGGAATCCATTATATTTTAACTGGTATTTTGGTCACAAGAATGTATGTGTTCAAAAAATATAGTGAGTTTTTTCGCTACAGTTCAGAAATGTCCGGTATAATATTCATCATCAGGAGAGTAAATTGGTTAAGAAATCACTTAATTTCTTCAAACTCAGTCTGTGCTAATGGGAAATAGGAAATCTGAAGATGGATGGGCCACCCTGGGGTTTTTGCCCTTTTGCCTGATTACTGCTTGTGATTGAGTGCTGGCATTTGAGTTTGCCTTTGTAAGCTCAGCCACCAGACTGGGCTTAAACTGAGAGTAGCTTGCAGAAAATTGGTGACCACTTTGAGCACGATGAACACCACAAACTGTATCAAAAGCAGGTGGTTCTTTCTGTGCTAGCAGTGTACAGTGGCTGGTTTGATGCCAACGCACTTGTCCCTCCCTCACTGCTTCTGTCTTCACATTATAAACACCCCCAAAGAGCTTCAGCTCAACCGGGTCGTGGTTGATACCGGCCTAATAATACTTTGAAGCGCTGGCCGTGCTCCAAACCTAGACTGTGCTGGGTCACCTTGTCTTGCCTGTAAGCAGCTCTGCTATTTCAGCCAGGAGTTCCTGGAATCTGTACTACAGGCACATGAGAGAAATGCACAGGCAACATTCAGCTTTACTTGCCACTCAGCAGGATAAAAAAAGGGAAAGTAGGTGGAAAACACTAGGTTCTCACAATAAAAGAATAGTATGCACTGCCTTTTAATGAGATTTCATTTTTACCTTTGTATCAGCTGTTGGTTTTATGATAGTATCACTGATGTGCATACTGTCATCTGGCCTTTAGTATCACGGTGTTGCTCTTCGTTAGAAACGTCAAAATTTTTAACACTGTCTTCTGGCATGCTATTCATTTATTCATACAGCACTAATGATGCGCGTTGTTCAGGCAATGTTTTTCCACAGAGTAAAAAGAAATGTTGTCAGAGATTATAAAAAGATCTTGGGTTTCTGATAATTGTTCTCCTACCACTGCTTGTTAAGCTGCTCCAGGTTCCCTAGGGCAACTTTAAGCACTGGCAAGAATTTGCAGCTACTGGGACAGTCCCCTAGGAAATCAGAGAGAGACTCTTCTTGGCCCCTTGACTTTACTGGAAGTAAAGCAAAGTTACCATATTCTGATTCCAGTGTCTTTCCTTCACATTTGGTTGGGCACATGACTTTGCAGGCAGTTTTAATAATTTTAGGAAGGTGAAGAGAGAACAAACAAGCTAAAAAACAGCATTCGTGGGCTATAAGGAGCCAAAGAAACATGAGAAGACAGTCTATGTTCCAATTTAGACATGCTTTTTCACCAGCTGCACTGTAAGAGCTTGAGATACATTTTTTTCACCTTTGCAGAAAAGCTCTTCTTCATTTTCGGAGTTAATGTGGCAATCTTCCAAGCCAAACTCACAGAGGAGAGGAAATAAATCATTCTAATGGCTGCCTGATAGGAATCTCAGCACTAGAGAAACTACCTCCTTTCCAGAAAGTCTTGTAAAAAATGACCCGATTTACTTAATCTTTTTGACTCACTAATGTTGCTGCTTGATTCTACAGTCCGCAAGGCATAAACGTTGTGACATCAGGTGAAGTAATCATGCAATTACAAGACAGTTAATTATTCTTCAACTGACCTCTTGCTGTTTTTCCCCACACACAGAACAAGTAAATATTATGTCTTTTGATAATTTTTGCTAGTTTGTGACTTGAACTATGTGAAATTTAAATAGCTGAAGTACTTCAGTATTTCTGTCTGCTTTTCACAGCAGCACTGCTACCAGTTTGATTATGAATGGATATAGATAGATCAGAGAACCAAAATAAACTATTATTTCTCTCATGATATGACCATCATATTAGAATTAATCATAGAATTAATCATGATTTATACTTGTACTTAAATCAGACTGTAATACCACTGCACTTAGGAAACCTTAAAAGAATTGGATAATGACACTAAATAAATGGACTTCTAGTTAAGAGAACTAAACTAAAATGTGGATGCTAAACCCAAAGCCTTTTAAAATAGAAATTCCATCAACTAATATCCTCAGAAATTATTTTTATCTTCAAATCTGTAAGACTGACTCTGTGCTTTGGCATGGCTTAAATTGGCAACAGAGTAAACAAATGAACAGAAAAGTACAATAGAAAGGCATTGGTCAGTAAAACAAGCAAACAAACGAACAGCATGTTTTCACAGATCCCTTATGATGTAAGAATAGCATGTGGTTTTCTTTTTGTCTATTTGGTTTTATCAAGTATTCTAATTGCATTTTCCCCAACAAGATGCATTTCTAAGATCATGTTTGATTTGAATTACTCTTCTGCTGTAAGATGCATGTACGCAGAGATGTCTTCTTTAGAATACCTAGAATTCTGGTTCGGTTTCCTTTCTATCAATATTAATTCTTCCAGTTTCTACCCTTTGCAGGAGAATACAGTCTGCCTCTGAATAAGGCAGAATCTCCTCAGTCATAAAGACACTATGTCATGTCCAGAACTCCTCTCCAGGGGGACAAAGATGGGTCTTCTTCATTTCAAAATTGCTAATGCAGGCTCGATGTAAAATCAGCCAGAATTGCTCATACAACAGCCTCTATTACTATTCTTTCTTCTTTCCCTCTTTGCCTGAATTTTAAATTTGTCTGGAATTTGTTTTAGATTTCCTTGTAATGACATTTCTGAGGGTGCTGGCTTGCCTTTGCCTAGCTACTTTTTCAAAGTGAGCTTCCTGTCTCTGTGTAACAGGTTTTTCCTCTTTCCAGTGATGGCTGGGCAGACAGGGATGAAGTCATTGAAGGTTATGAACCTGAAGCCAATGGAGGCATCACTATCAAACTGCAGTCTCCAGAAGTTTTGTCATTTGACGACTACTATCTGAAGTTGCGTCTGGACACAAACACACGCAACCCCTGGTTCCCCGAGTTCTGGCAGCACAGATTCCAGTGCCGTATTCCGGGGCATCCGTTGGAGAACCCCAACTTCCAGAAGAACTGCACCGGTAACCTCTCAGCTACTTTCCTCATTCAGTCTGTCTGTGCTCTGGGGAAAATTTGTTTCCATGTGTTTGGAGAAGGGGAGCTTTTTTTTTTTTTTTTGCATGTTTTTTGTTTTCAAGTGTATAAATCGTTGGTGAAAAGTGCCAGTCTCAGCTATGTAAACCCCAGCCCTGGTAGGAGTATGTCTGACATTGACTGCACGGTCCGTATGTCAATACAACTCTGCTCTGTCACAGAGTGACTTGTTCCCCTCCCAGGTTTTAGGGCTATGCTGAGGTTGACAAGAATGCCTGAGTTGTTTGTAATACAGATACCTGGCCCCCAGGGAACTGGAAAAATCACTGGAAAATCACATTTTGAAATCTAGGCCTGGAGAAGACCTCAATCCACGGCCAGATAAACCTTATTCTTAGGTTAGAAAAGGTGTAGGTAGAAACTGACATAAAATAAGAAATGAACTTTTCTGGTGTAGCCCACCAAAAATAGACAACAATGAATTTTCAAAAAGAATAGGAACAAACATTTTTTTCCAGCACCAGTTTTTCTGACCAGGTAAATAATCAGGCAATTTATTGAAGCTATTATGGCAGAAAATAATTTTAAGGAAAGTTGATAGGCCTTAAAACTGGCCAAACAATCATCTGATTCACCCTTCCTCTTCCTTACCAATCAAAATAAGTATAGTTGATTTCCATTACATAGCACTCATATAAAAAGCATACAGTCCTACAGGTAGAAGTGACTATCATCTCATAGCAAGAGAATCATATCTATGCATAGGCAGCTTTCTTGTTCCATGGCAGAAATAGAGGTAATAAATTAAAAAATATTTCAGGAAGATTATCAAGATTAATTTTATTAATAAATCATGAGGGATTTGTTTTTTATGTAAAGCATTTCTGAGTATTTTCTGCAAATATGTTCTGTGTAGTTTATGAATATTTTGTCTGTAGTAAAAAAAAATATCTTGATAGTGAGGCAGATACTTCATTTTAAGCAACAAATCTGACTTCTCATGAGTCTGTGTCCTGTTTTTTACAACTGCACGCCCTCTGCCCCTCTACCCGATATTAGCAGTAATCTCATTTGATCTTCCTGTTCCCCCTGGGCCGACCTACATTGTATTTCTAGTTCATCCTTTCCCTATAATCAACACCTCTTAAAAACACCTTCCACATTGCCTCTGTTTTTCTTTTAATCCCTGCTATTAGCAGCTGAGTCATAGCAACAAATATTGTGACTGACTCAAGAATGAACCGATGTGCTGGCTGACACACTGCCCGGCCCTTTCTGTGTTCTGGGGACCTAATGGCATGCCAAATTAGACAAATAATTATTGAGCTTATCTGATATATTTTCTTCAGTTGGATCACTAAATTCATGTCTACCAAAATGATGTTTTACATTATACATCTATTAGTTATTGAAACTACTTCAGCGCAGTCTGAAGGAGTTAATATTGGCCAAAATTGTAGAAATTGCTACCTGCAGATTGAATAATGGACACATAGCGCAAATGTATAGCTTTTTTTCTTAAGAAAAGAACCTTAAAACTGTGTTGTTTGGTCATTCTGGTCACAGAAATTGAGTTAGTACCCTATAAAAATGTGTAGTTTCTGAGGATTTTCAGCAGCTCTTTTAACCACAGATAATTGACCATCCACGGATTTTCAGCAGCTCTTTTAACCACAGGTTACACGTTAAACAGTCACACGTTAAACAGTAAGTGCTAATATTTGAAATTCGTTAGAAGTACACTCAGTTTTGGCTTCTTTGTGGTACTACAGATTAAAGTATTACTGCTATTACTTTGTCACCCTGGGAAAATTATCAGTATTGAAAACTTCCTCAACTCTATTTCACCTAATATTAATTCTAATGAGGTATATAGGATCCCACATCATGGAAAATGCAGATTCCCCTTTGATCTCATGAGTACATGCACATTATTTGCATGCACCGTGATCTGTGACTGTCTCTGGGGACCCGATTTTTTCAGTATTCTAGAAATGCTATGGTATTTTCTACCAAGAACAGAGCACACTTGCATCTTTGCATAAACAGAAATTGATTTAAAAGTAGACTGCTTAGGTTCAGCTTCCATCTCTGGAGAGTTATCATATCTGAAAATATCTAATGAGAAAGAAAACCAAAGGACAAAAGACACTTTTATTGTCTAGAAGAGAATAATGTGTTTGTATTTACACAGCAAGGGCAAGTTACCTAGGAGCAACTGCTAGGTAGAAGACAGTGTTGTTCTCATTCAAAAATACATTCAAAACCCTTGGATCTATCAGATTTTTGAAAATAAGAATACCTACAGAGTCTATATTTCAGAATCTTTGGTTACTGCTAACACAAATTGCTCATATTACAAGCTAATCACTTTACTGAGTGATTAGCTGAAATGCAATTTTCAATTTTTAGCATTCATGGATAAAAGGTAAATAGCAAGGACTTCTCTACAAGCAATTCCATCTGCTACCTTTGCAGCGTCTCAGCCAGCATTACTCTTGACTCAGCACTAGTTTGGGATTCCAGCCTCTCCAGGAAGCAAGGAAAAGCAAGCCCTACCGGTCCCCCTTCCCTGATAACAGGAATTACTGCTGTACCCTCCAATTCAACACCTGAGAAGAGTGATTTTGTCCTTTAGGAATTTTCATTTACATTGTACTCTTTGAGTGTGTACACATATTTGTAGGAGAAAAGGTCTATGTGATCAAAGAATGATTTGAAATAAGCAAATCCAACTTTCCACTCCATGAAGTTTACTGGCTGCCTTAATAATTGGCAGCATTTTCAGAAAAGCTTATCTGGATTTACCAGCATTTATATGGTTGTAGCAAAAATCTGTGGGAAGACAAGATAGAATCATCAAGAGCTATGAAATGACTGCTCTTTTGGATATTTCCTTCTTGCAAAACTTTGGAAACTTTTTTTTCCCCACTTGGGTGAAAGAAAATGGGAGTCATTTAAAACTTACTCTTTGCTAATACTGCCTTCTCATCTATAGCTAGGTGCCTCCCATAAGCCTCTGCCTCCATCCATTTTTCTCCCTCTCTCTCTTTCTCATCAATACAGATGTTCTTCCTCAACACAATAAGATTCAAGTTCAGAAATTTTCCTATATGTGAAAGCAAGATATTTTTATATGACTATTCTTTCATAATTTCCTTGATTTCTTACAAGTCAAAACTGCTTCCAGGACTGAGTTCTTCTTCTCAGACTGTTCATATAACTGAGGTATTTTCAATGCTTTCTGTATAATAGCTTCATTCTTAAGAAAACAAAGCTTATACAAAATCTGTAATTGGACCACTAACTTGTTAGTGGCTTCAGAACCTCACATTATTCTTAACCTGTACATGGCTTTCAGGTGAAATGTCAGAACGAAGAATTCCATTTTAATGTCACTAAAAAAAAAAAAAAAAAGAAAAGCTGTTTCTGCATCTGAGATAATAATAAGCTAGCTAGATAATAAGAAAGACCATCATTCAGGATGGACTTTACATGTTCATTTAGCTCTCCATCTCAGGCACTGTCCCAAGCAGCACTTAGAAGAAATTGTTTTTCTTCATGAGGCCGTTCAGCAATTTCCACATTTTGGACATTGCATGCTGGCAGAAAATTTAGGTAATAGACTGTATATTCTACAACAGTTCTGTGGGCAGTTTTCCTTCTCGATTTAATAAAAAAGTGTTGTTCCCCTTTCTTTTTTTTTTAATAAAACCTACAGTGACACATATTTGTTTGGTGAGTTCACATATAATTAAATGTATGTTATGCTTACACATAAATAGCATAGAACTCAATGCAGTTCAGTTCTTCTTTGGATGTCTAACTACTCTTTTATAAAGTGCCTGTTCACCTCCTGACAGATAATACAAGAGCTTCAGTTCATATAAACTGGGAGGGAGGAGTACTTTTCTGCGCAAGAGACAATTATAAAATTGGTTATGGAACTGATGCAAACATCAGATTATGTCTGCAGCAGTTTATCTATTGGGACAACAAAATATATTGGCAAGAAATCAGCACAGACTTTTTTCAGCAGAGGAAAGTGGAACAAAGTGGGCAATTCATGATTCATTCATTGATTCAATTGATCTTTGAGGAGAAGGATTACTTGTCAGTGAACCTATTTGTGGCAGATAAGAACAAGAAATGTAGAATTTTCTGATCCAAAGAAGATTGCAGTCCAGGTTCCCTGTAGGATGCTTGCTCATACCCTGGTCGTGTTGTGAGGGCTGCTTGCTTCATCCATTAATTCCTGTCTGTTTTTGCGAAAACCAATCAGACTGAGTGCAGACAGAGACATAGACTCACCAAACCACAGGATAATTCAGGTTGGAAGGAAACTTAGGAAACCTCCTGTTCAAAGGAGAGACAACTGTATGTCTGGAACAGGTTGCTCAGGGATTTATCAATTTAGGTCTTTAAAAGCCTCCAAGGACTGCACGACCTCTCTGGGAAATCTACACTAGTGCTTGTCCTAATGGTGAAAAACTTTTCTGTAAACCTCTCTTGTTTCAAGTTATGTGTTCTGTCTTTTGTCCTCCCAAAGCTTGGCTCTCTCTTCTCAATAACCATCCCCTAGATGAGTGGCACCTGCTCTTAAGTATCCTTGAAGTTGTCTCTTCCCTAGGCTGAACAAGCCTTCAGCATCTCCTTGCAGGGCAAGAGCTGGATCCCCCAGTCGCCTGCTGAATTTGCTCCAGGTTATCAATCAACACAGTGCTAGATGCTGTTGGCCATCATTCATGTCAAGGAACTATATGGCCACCAAATTCTTGGATTCTCCCTTACAAACTGTCTTCCTGCATTATCAGACTCTCAGAAACAGAACATAGGCCTTCATCCCATCTAAAAACTCCTGGATTTCTGTAAGGGATCCACATAGCATGTCAGACTATGGGTAGAACACACTAATGATAGGAGACAAAAAGTACAGAAGCATTTCCAGAAAGTAAGTTTATGATTTGGTATGAATAATGCAGAGTCATGCTTGAGAAACAAATTACAATGAATATAGACTAATTTCTCACCGTAAAGACTTGTGCCATTCACTTTGCTTGGTATAGACATGCCTGACATAGATGTGGAGGACTCTGCAGAGGTGTCTTAGATATCAGAGACCCACACAGCAACTTACACAAAGAGCAGTGCAGTGTTACGTGAACATAGCAGCTCGAGTCTGGAGACAGTATGGCTATGTATGTGGGACGTAATGTCCAAACAACTAAATCAGATAATTTCTACAAGTGCTTCTGAAGCCGGCTTGATTTGTATGCCTCTAGCTAGTATGTTTATGAACATCCTTGAGTGCTTGCAACCATTATCACCCACCTATTAAAAAGCATTTTGTTTTATCTCATTCAGCCATCCCAGATTCTTTATAGGTTTAGTGAGGTGTTTTCATCTCTGACACAGGATAATAATGTCTTTTTAGAAGATCCACAGGGTGCCTAATCAGGTTTGTGGTGTTGTCTGTTTTCCTGTATCAGTCTGTGAAGTTTTCCTTAATTTTGCTTATTATACCAGATAGGCTAACAAGAGAAGACTCTTGTCTAACCTATTCCCATCCTCAGATAGTTTCATATGCATTTAATGCCTACTTCAAACTACATCCAGACCACCAGAAAAGAACTTCCGGACGACTCTTAATCAAGGAATTTCCACACATTTTTTTCTCAAGACTCATTTTAGTTTTGATTAATTGAGATAGCAAGGGATTTTCTCATATCCATGAATAAAATACTTTAGGCTGCACATTTGGTCACATCTATCCTTGGCTGAAAGGCAAATGCTTTTTCAAGCAGAGGCGATATGAGTGGTTTTCAGAACATTTTAGATTATATTGTGAGTTGCAAAAATTGTGAGTTGGACAAAGTCTTTTGATACTATCAGGGCTCATTCTACCAGAGGTGCCAGAGGTGACCAGAGGTGCTTTTCTGAGAACTGAGCTTTAATCTTGACATCAGCCAGTCTCCCTCATAGATCACCTTTCCCATGAGATACTGCTTCAGCAGAAGCTTCTACAGTGGGAAGTGCTTGCGCTACAGTACGGAAAAAGATTATTATAAAATAAGAGATTTTAAAGCTTAAAGGAGATTATCTGTGAAAAATCACAGGAATTATTAGCAAAGATAATATCTATGGCAAGATTTTTGTTCATTTGCATCTAGTTTCTTATTTCTGAATGTGGAATAAAATCAGCTACTGTTATTTGATACTTTATATTTCCACAAATACCTATTTTCTAACCAGGCTGTCTATCAAAATAAGTATACTCTCTCTTTTTTTTTAATTTAATTATGCTAATCTTATTTTAGTGGATACTTAAAAGTATTCTTTTTTTCTTTGAGTATTCACTAACTAAGATTAGTATAATAAAGGAGACATCATACACACCTTTGTAAATAACATAATATACGGTGCTGAACAGGAGGATGTGACAAAAGTTCTCTGAATCTCATGTTTATCCTTACATTTTCCATTGTGGGTTTAATAGTCAAAGTTTCAACTTCTGGGATTAAAAGAATTCTCTGGTAGGTTTGTGACATTCAGTTCTCCCCATTCCATGAGTAAAACAATGAAGCAGCAAAGGAACAGGGCATATAAATCACATTCCCCTGTGCCTCCTCAGTGCTCATTTCTCCACTGCTTGGAAAACATCAGGGCCTGCTCAGGCTGTTGTAGATGCTTTGAAGTTTAGTCAGGAGTGTGGTAAGGACGAAGGTACATACTGAAAATTAATTGACTCATTCCTAGAAATCGATTTTGTGTTCAGGTCACACATCAGAGCAATTAGCCTAGCTATAAGCATCTAGCCAAGGCAAAATGCCTTCACTCAAATTTCCTTGTCTTTTATTAGGTGGTATCTTCTCTGCTTTCATATACCTCAAGTTGTTAGCTTGCAATTTCATATGTTGTCATTACTGCTATCATTATCTCATAAGTAGAGATGCAAAGGAGCTACTGCAGGAGCTAACTTGTTCAGGTGCACATGTGCACACTCGCACTTGTCTGGCTGCAGCCTAGGGACAGCCTTTGTGCACAGAGGATGTTTGCCAAAAAAGAGGCAGTAGAATTCTTAAAATGAATGAGAGACTTTTACTGTATCTTGGATAAGCAGTGGTGCAAAGAACAGTAAATTATGAGCCCGAGGAGCAAAATTTGAACCATGAAAATTGGTACTGCTGTGTTCAATGTGCTACAAAAGGTAGGGTCACCAGTACAGCCTGCAGCAGCTTAGTCATCCTAGGAGGTTTGAGGAGAGAGCAAAGTCTACTACTGTGAAAGCAGCTAAGGGAAAATCATAACAGCAGCTACATCATTTAGGCATGGGCTGCTGGCTAAAACAGGGAGGGCCACAGGAGCACAAGTTGAGAGATAAGATGATTTCTAGAGATTTCCTCCAGCTCAAGAAGTTTTGTGATTCCTATAATAGAAAGTAGCCTTGGAGGAACCTTCAAGTCAAAACTTTTAATTTAGTTCTGGATTCTCCCTAGGCTCAGCTTCACAGGGACAAAAAATCAGGCACACTGTCTTCAAAGTAATAGCACTGTACAGTGTACTTTCTACTTTCCCCAGTGGCCAGTTTGCTCAGCCTGGTTTTCTGGGTTAGTTTTGTCTAAAAAATCATATTGAAAGATTCATTTTTTCTGTGAGAACTCAAGTACATCAGCAATTTGAGTTTGGATGGGCTGACTGGCCCTTTTTGCTGTACTGCTTCATGTCACATCTGGTTACACACTGGAAATAAAGAAGCTTACTAAAATGACTGTTTCTCAAATACTTTCAGATCTAAAAGATTGGCTTCTGATTTTGTTTTTGTTTGTTTTTGGGTATATTGTTTTCTTCATTTTCTATTGATTTGCATGTGCAAATAAAGATTTGGGCCATTTTTTTTTTCTGATTTGCTTAGCTCTGGTTCACTTCTAATCACTGATATATTTTCCTTGTGTTGACATTATTCAGAAGCTTTTGATCTGGCTTGTTTTAAATGAATCTTTATTTCCTCTTTTTCTGTAGTACTGGAGAACTCTAGACATAAGTCCAGTCAGTTTTTTAGAAGGAAAGTAAAGTGGATCTTTACCATGTATGTATTTGTGATTAGTGTATTGCATGGTACAAGGGAATATTCCTCCTACCAATCACTTGAAGATTATCCTAAATTTAAACCAAAAACTGTGAGCATGCTCTGCTAAATTATAACATGGTCTAATGAGGCATTATTTAGGATGGATAAGACAACTTTGCTCCTCAGCTTCTAAGTAGACATAGGGGCTGCCCTTGATGCCAGCAAATGAGAGAAGTCTCAGGGAGTGACTGCACAGCTGCAATGTGGCTGTGTTGTCTCATGTGTGTGGCAGATACCTGTCACACATGAAATCCATCCCATCAGCTTTCTTGCCTTTGAAACAGAAAGTTTCTTGTCTGAGGACATGGTCTATTAAAAACACTGTGTTAAGCTGGGGAGAAATGATGGGGGAGTTGTATTTATGAAATACAGTGATGTTCACACTACTTTATATCCAGTTAGCTAATGCTGGTGTTCCTCATACCACATTAGAGAATGGCGAAATTAGTGACTTGATCTTCTAAAATAATTATAAAAGAAAAAAACTAACAATTGTGGCTGATGGGAGGTACACTGTATTGCAGCTCAATATGTATCTCCTACTGCTTTTATATACTGCAAAACCCATCTTGAATCAATATTGTTTTAAAGTATGCTTAATATTAGATATCTTTCTTGACTCTCCTTCAGACTCATCTAGAAACACTGGAATATAAAATAGGAGAAGATCAGTTAGGTCAGCTAGTCTGTGTCTGCCAACTACAGAGTGTTTCCTATCATATAGGAAGAGCTTTGTCCAATGGTAAAAGGAGGTATTGACTGAAGCCTTCAAAGTCCTCAGGATCTCTTGCTGGTATATTGACAAGTGTAGATTGCTACTTAAATATTTACAGGTCTAGATTAATGGATCAAGAAGAGATTATATGATGGATTCTGTTTGCCATCTCTATACTACATCAGAACAGAGATCTTCAGAGCGGATTGTTTAATCAAGGATTTTATAATTCCATCCTTGTTTTCCCCCCAGTCTAGAGACCCTGATGAAAGTTTGGGGTATTGAATTGGTATTGAATATTTAACATAATGGCATGAGATTCCAATTCCTTGCCCTATTCTGTGCTCATACATTTTATAATTAATATGAGGATTTTCCATTGAAGATGCCCAGAATTAGGCTCCTGAAATCCGTGCTCTCAGACCTGAATAAATTGGCCTGATTTTCAAGTGTACCTTATCTCCCATAATTCCCCTGGAATTCAGCAGCAACTAGAGAAGTTCACATATTAATCAAGTCAGCTAATTAGGTGTCTGAGTATGTATTCAATAATATAAGAATCCAAGGTGTTTAACACTAGAAAAGCTACAGTACGATTACTGAGTCTGTCTCTCTTACAGATAAATTCTCAGACTTCATATGAAAAACATGACACTTGAAATGTAATCAGTCTTATTTCCTGCGCTTTTCATTTTGCCAGTCATTCTGTGTTACAATAGGATGTCTGTTAGGGTATCTGATACAACAATTGTATTTATTAACTGTGAAAATCATGATTAAACCTCGCAGAAAACATTAAAAATCTGCAAATATTTCTTTAAATTTGTAAATCAATTTGATTTTAATTGTATTCATTCCTGTCTCTTTTAAGAATAGCTGCAACTCATTACCTGCTAGACTTGTTCCAAATAACAGATCCATTAAGAAAGTTCTAAATCTGTCTTTAATAGAGTGTGTGAATAAGACAGCAAGGTTACATATTTACCTGAGGGAAATGGAAGGCTGTTTTTATACACACACATATATATGTATGTATACGTATATGTATGTATATAGGTGTGTATATATATGTGCTTTCTCCACAAATGTCCAGATCATGTAGTACAAAGACTCTAACAAATCCTGACCTTGAATAGACTAGTCATGATTCAGGATTGCCCTGAAGGAATAAATTAGCTGAAAAATTTGGAAAGAAAGCAAGGAAAGCAGACAGATTCCAGGTCCCTGGGATGTTAAAGGATCGTGTTAAAATGGTGTCTGAGGCATTGAGGCCTGGGGCTTCGGCAGAACTCTGCAGAGACTGGAGAAGAGGTTTGTAGATAGTTTAGCACTAAACTGAGAATGATGAAAGGAGCTATAATGTGTATCATAAGAGTAACTAAATGATGCCATATTCCCAAGAAAAGGGCATGGAAGAAATGAAGATAAAACAATTGAAGTAAAGAAAAATAATGTAGTCAGAGAATAGCTTGGGGTTGGGAGACTGTGATAGAGTATGGCCTGTGCTGGAACGGCTATGGTATAAGCCCACCTTTCCATCCATATTGTTTGTAAATCTCACATTAAATTAACCAAGCTATTTCCTATACTCTTGAAACATGAAGGATGATCTTGACATTTCGAATGGCTTTGTCAGCATCAGATTTGAGTTAGATAGTTAAATAATAACGGGGATTTCAAATGTTATATCTGGATTTGACATCACTATTCGTGATTGTTACATGTACAAATCTTTCAATCAAGGAAAAAAAAATCAACTGGTGCATGTTATTCCTATCTAGAAGATTATATATTCATCTCTAATTAAAACAGGAACTGAGAAATAATGATCTGCTGTGGAATTTAAATAATAATTTCAAATAAGTAATAGGACATGTTGTGGTCATTTTACAGGCATTTGTAAACCATCCAGCTTTAAGAAGAACAAATTAATCATAATAATGATTTGTCAAGATCTCATAATAATTATTTATCAGGCTCATGTAATAATTATTGTCTGTCTCTGCAAGAAAACCACTAGAATCACTTCATTTTATCTTCTGCATTGCCTGTTTCTAGAATAAATGTATCATTTAGTGTTAGTAACAAATAAAATCTTAATTTCCTAACTAGCTGAATTAGAATATAATTGAAGACTAAAGACTAAACTGTTGGCAGCTTGATGGATTCCTCTAGCTCAGAATCATGAGTGGAGTCCTTGCTTTCTAGTTTTCAGACTTGAATATGACCATGAATTATGGTTGAGTATTTGACCTTAGATAATGAAAAGTCACTGCCATTTTATGCCAAATTCCTAGTCAATTCCAGCAACCCTCCAATAGATATTCATACCATTTTGAGAGCCATGTATAAACCTTTCTGATCATCAAATAGGTTAAATATATTTACAGTTTTCTGTGTTTGGGATAGATTAATTTCAAGCATCTGCATTAGAATGTACATAACAATGAAAGTTGATAATTTTATGTGCATTACAGCAGTTGCATCTAGAAGTCTCAATGTGGTCTAAGAATGCAGCTGTTAAAACAGTAGTACATAAATACACATGGATGTTTCTTTTCAAATCATTTGAATTGATACTGAAAATATGAACAGTGATTGTCTGGAAATCCAAGATATATAGACTGATTTATCCCAAATAAGGACATTTATTTTCTTCTGCTGTTTTCCAGTCTGTTAATTCCAAAGTACAGGAAATAAGATAATAGCCAAAATTAGATAATCAGAACCTTAAAACTTAACCTTCTTGTCAATTTTTTGGTAATGTTCTGCAACTGTTGGAAATTCTGTTAATCGTATTTCTCATGTTGATCATATTGCAACAGCACATACAGGTATCACAGATTTGGGGAGAGAGATTTTTTTTCTCCCCACACTGAGGCACATTCTGAATTTTCATCAATTTCTTTTTCATTAAAAAAATAGTCTTCCAACCATAGCCATTTCATCAGGATCATTCCACTGAAGGCTAGGAAAAAAAAGAAGCAACATCCAAATTTCCTGCCAAGTCTTTAACAGCTTACAGCACTGAATCTGTACATCATAACAGGGGAGGTTCCAAACATCAGTTTGTCAGTGCAATTGGAGTAGAAAGAATCACAACAGCTCATGTTCATATGGCCATACATGTTAAGATTTCTGTTAGGTGAAATTCTATATAAAGTCAAAGGAATTTTAGCCCAGAAGAAAGAAACACACAGACTTCTGGCCATACTGCGTTCCTCTGCAGAAGCTTTATTAGGTTGGTGAGCTTCTGTCAAGCCATCTGCTATAACCAGATTTTTCCAGACCCTTGTTTAAAGGCAAAAGAGTTCTGTAACTGTTTGCAGTACAAGAAGTGAAGTTCTCCAGTACAAGAGGGATGTGGAAGTTCTAGAGAGCATAAAGATGATTAAGGGACTGGAGCATCAATCTTATGAGGAGAGACCAAGTGAGCTGTTAAAGTGGAAAAGAGGAATCTTCTCTGTCACAGTTCTGTTTTGCATCTTTCTGCCTACCACTCCAGTGATGCAGAGATGGCAAACTCATTTTAAATATCTGAATACAACCTTGCCATCTCACATGGTGTAAGCCTGACTTACATGCATTGTAACTTGTTTTCTCCACCTTAAATCTACATTTCTGAGAATCAGGTAGTTGTGTGAAGTGCCAAATGTCCATGGAGAGAGGCAGAAGGGGCAGGTGGGGAAGAGAGCATTGTAGCTCTTGTAGTTGATAAGCAAAGTTTGCAGACTGGGAAAGACAGAAGCAGCTGGGAAGACAACTGGTTCCTGTTGTTTCATTCCTAAGTTGGGTTGTGCAGGGGCTGGACCTGCAAGTTTAGACTGGGTTATAGTTGGCAGCGCTGCTTGATTTTCCTTCTCCTGCACAGTGTATAGCGACATTGAGACTCTCTGTGCATCTAATTAATGTGTGAGTCAGCAGCTTGTGCAGTTGTTCCTCCTCATAACATTGAAGTTTCGCTGTGGCACTGTTGTATTTGTGCACATCAGCTTCATTCCAGAGTGTTTGACACTAAGCATTTAAAGCCCTCATGAATTACATAACATGATTCAGAGAACCAAGACGGTAAATTTAATTAAAATTTTTCCCACTGCTTCTGACACACAAGGAGAGACAAAAGGATAGATACTTCTACTGGAATAGTGAGGAAAAAATGTGGCATCCTCAAAGAACGAGACAAGGAAGTTTAAGATACTGATGGTACATAGTGTGTCTAAAAAGGCGAGTGATCTTGTAAAGTTTAGGTGTTAGACATCTAAAGTGAGGGGGAACCTGTGCTTCTAGATGGCTAAGCTCACATTTTGCTTTCCTTTTGCAGTATCTCTGTTAAAATTATTCAGGGGAAAGCACAAAAAAAACCCAAAGAAACAAACAAACAAACAAAAAACCTCCTAAATTCAAGTAGCTTTATTTAAGAAGGGTCAATAGTTATTCATCCAACTTTGCTAGTGAAAATACATAACCCCTTGTATAGAAATGCTGCTGCAATAATTGCTCTGTTAATGTTTTGGATATAGTTGGAGAGAACATTTTTTGAGGCTTTTGCTGAATGCCAAATTTTAGAACTGCTTTCCCTTCTTTCTGTACTTTTATACAAAACTGGAAGTATACTAATCCCAATTAAAAGGCAGCATTCACAGAATCTAACAAAACAGTATTATCTAGGAGACCCGTAGATCTTACTGGGTTCTGAAAGAAAATAGCAGGGTATCTCAACTGGTAGCTGTAATTGTATCCTGGTATTTCAGGGGAAAATACATCAAAATAATTGCATGAATAGAATCTCTTTGCTTGGGGAAATAAAAAACATTTGAAGAATGGAAGTGAAACCTTTCTGATTTAATGACATCCTGAAAATGAAGTCTGCAACCCTCTGAACTCCATTTATTGCTTCATGAGTACTGTAAGATTTCAAATATTTATCAGAGTGTTTTCAAATATAGTGTAAGACACTATAGTGTATAGTGTAAGAAGGTAAGATATTCACTCCTTTTTGCTATCCCAGTGCAACCTCTTCCTGTAATCTTGCCAAAAAGCAGAGTAACTTGTTACCCTATAGAAAGCATTACATTATTTTGTACAGATCAGTGACATGATTTTAAGGAACTGTGAAAGAAAGATCCCCATTTTTAAATAACGCATCCTTCCTCACCCTTAGCTGACAAGCAGTGTTTCATCCAGTCAAACAAATAGTTCACATACAAAGGGAATTGAGTTAGCTGTTTTAGCTTGTGTCTTCCTGATCGCTCTCCTGCCGTCTTCTCTCTCTGTCAGAACCCTCTCATCTCTCAGTGTATTTAACCAGTTCTTGAGCCTGCTTCCCTACTGCCAAGGCAAAGACATCAAAGCAGGCAGTGAAGAGGTAACCATTACACATAACGTCTGCTTTGGTTAAGTAAAACAGTAAAATACTTTGTTATTATGGGATAGAAAAGATACTAGAACCAAGAATTTACCTCAATCTGTTGAACTTTGAATAATTTATTATGGCCTGTGAGTAATTTTTCAGTCTATCACTCTGGTATGAAAAATACAAACCATTTTTAATCCATTTTGAATCAAAGCCTCTTTTGTCTTAACCTCTTTTGGTTTGGTAGAAAAAAAAATCATTTCCCTGCAAATTATTTGCAGTCCTTCTAGCTTGCACATAGAGACACCAAGATAGTTAAGATAGTCCATGATAATAACACAAGTGAAGCCCTAACTAACAATTCCTTGCTCTTATCACTAGATAGCAATCACCAGGCCCTCCTTCATGTGCTCTCCAGCTACAGCTGGAATTACCTGGATAACAGGCATTTACCTCTGAAAATACAAGAAATTGTCATAGCTATGTGTGAAAGAGATGGGCATTTGGTAGTTTTCATATAAAAATAAATGCCTTTATTTACACTAACCTATTGGTTCTGATCATATTGACCATATTTGGGCATAGAGAGCTCAGTGGAGTCAACAATGCTTCTCTACCACTTCTCTAATAGATGAGAATTTCATCTGGCTTTCATTTCATGAAATAGAATGAATAGAACACACTTCTTTTAAAAAGACTATGGAATCTATGGAATTCATTTTGCAATACCTTACAATGAAGTTTGTAAAATAATTATGTTGTTATCTTTGTAAGAGATGTTATAACAGAATGCTAGAATGAAAGAACTGTCAATATTTACAAAATAGCTAGACTGGCAATGCCAAATGATTTTAAACAAAAGAAGCATTTTGCAAAAATCATTTATTTATATTATTTATTTTCTTAAAAGTAATTATGAAACTAAAATGTATAATTGGTTACATTTTCTCCCATAGTTGTCCAAAAAAGAAACCCTAATTATAGTTAAGCATTCAAATGGAAGTGGCCTATTTTATTCCAGAGAGCCAAATATCCATAAATACTACTTAAATCAAGTCTACTAAGTCTGCTCATCATCTTTTGCGTGTCATTTCGATGTCAAAGCAATCACTGGCTGTTACCTTTAGGGACCCAGATTTGAAATGACTGATCCGTTTAGCATGCTGGCCTTCTGTGCCACGCACTGTGAGGTCCTCTGGTTGCCACAGAATAAAACAAATACATCATGCCCCAGGTCTGCCAGCTCTTCTCTAGTACGAGGCATTGCGAGCTATGCTGCTGCTGTTATTTTCCAAGGATGTGTTGTGTCACTGGCATATCTCTGCAGAGCCAGGCGGGCATGTTAAATCAGAGTAGTGGGTTATGGCTGCGTACATCGGTACCAAAGAAGAGCATGAAAAATCTGTCTCCAAAATGTCTTCAGTTTGCTGAAAGCCTGGATGCTGCTCTACCAGGTGACAGTAGCTGAAATCTGATATGAGCCACCCACAAAGCATTTCAATCCTAAGAATGACTGACACACACACAAAAAAATGAGGCCATCTATACCGTATCTACCTTTAGAGGACCTTTAGACCTCTGTTTGCACTGCCAGAAAAGATGGGAGCTTTCATAGTAGCTGCTAACTTAATCAAAGCAAGAAAATCTCTTTTCAATATGACATTGAATATCCAGCAGCTGAGAGCTAGTTTTGCTCTGTAACAAACACTATTAGTATCTGTGATTCCAGAGCAAACAGTATCATTTATAACAATTTTGTTCAGCAGATTTTGGCTTTTTGTTCTAATCAAGAGTCATCTGTGAACAGACTGTGTTCTTTCTCAAATGTGTGTGTTTGTTCAAAATTTACCAACTGGTTAGGTTTTGATCAGAGTTCTAGACGAAAATGTTTTTACAGTTCTTTCCTCCCCATAATCCTTTCTGCTCTAACCTCTCTGAGGACTGCAAACAAATAATCCTTTGTTGTTAAACTCTTATTGAACGTTACCATATAATTTTCCTATCTTTACCTTATTTGTTATAGTTTAGCTGACTTCTAGGCATAACTTTAATAATGTAGTCTCTTCTTAATTGCAGTTTGCCAAGTCTAATATGTACAAGTATCCATTCTGCTCTCCAGAACACAGGCAACTTCATACCTACTTTATAGCAAAGGTACTGGGTTCTGTTCATGGTTGCTTTATATTCAGTTCCTTGTAAGCATCTATTTGAAGATAATATTGCTTAGATTTGAGGTATGTTATGGTCAACTGTGGTCACACTGTGTTGCATGAAATTTTGATCTTATCTTTCTCCCTCTACCTAGGTATTATTTTTAGTACAGTTAGAAGCATCTTCTGGTTCTGGCCACTAAGGTTTTTTATTTAATTAATTAATTATTTAAGTAGTCCATGTAGTCCATGTGTGTATATATAGAAACAAAGAATGCAAAAAAAAAGGAACCAGGGTATCCATAACAGGCAGATTTGTATTGCATCCCTCCCTCATCTCCCCCAAAAAAGAAAAAAAGTTAGGATGAAATTTAGGACAGCTGAATTCTTCAAGGTCATTCAAACAGTTAATGGCCTAATTAGAGATTAATTGGCTTGCAAATTTTCTTTGCTTAGTGAAAACTAATGTCCCTAAAAATAAGAAACTTAACAAAATACCTCATACTTTTTTATTTTTAATATTAATTCACCCAGTAGTTCAGATTAGCCTCTGTAGCTCAATGATTTTTTTTTCCATGGATGAGAGGGAAACAAAAAATGAAGACGTCTGGCAATCCAGAGTTCTACTTTGCCTTTTTTTTTTTTTTGGTATCTTTAAAAGGCATATAGTTGTTACATTTGTCAAAAAGCTGTTCTGTGAAAACTTAAGTGAACATAGATTGCCTCTGTTTATCTCTGGCTAAACATAATTGCATCATTGCAATTGTTTAAAAAATCAGTTTGTTACTTGATTGTCATAAGTGAATTTTAAAAGCACTAATACATGAAGTATATCAATAATTTATAATGGTGAAAATGAAGCAAAATAGATTTTGCCGGGAGGAAGTTAAGTTTAGGTAAGCCACGTGACTTCTCTGTTGGATGTACTGGGAAATATTTTACTTTTACATAGGGAAATTTATGTTACCGATCTGCGAATTGTTTATTGCCATAATGAGGCTTTATATATTAGTTTCAATTAGAATAACATTATTTCTATAAGTGAAACAAGGCAGTCACCTTTCCAGCATGTAACTATGTGCTCGTAGCCTCAATGTAAGCTAGATATTTACTCCTAACTAGTCAAAAACAAATCCTCCCCCAGTAAAATATTTATTTTCTTTGGTGGCATGCATATTATATTTAAATATGAACAACCAAATTTATACTTTTCTGACTTAATACATAATTGAGGAAAATGGCCTCTTTTTTGAAACACTGGCAAATTCTGTTACATTTAGGCTTCTATCTCTGGCAGCCGTAAGAATATTTGCCTCAGGAAAAGGATATGGATGCTTTGCCTCCTGCAAGAGTCATCAATACTGAAATGTTTACATTTTTAAAAAAAATAATTAATTGAAAAATTAAAGAGGTATCTGGGATAAACTGGCAGGAAGAAAATCGTTCACATTGAGTGCTGTGACTTACCAGACATTTTGTGACCTTTTTAGCTATTTGCTTCCTAGAAGTTTCATAGACAGGAGAGAACTGCTGTGCCAAGCCCAGGAACTTTCCACCTCTCTCAGTGGAAATGAGGAACACATTCATTGATAAATTCATAGTGTGTTAGTTCTAAGAGGCTAATCAGACAAATCACGCCCAAATCAGACAAAACACACCTAAAGGTAATATATTCAGACCCTACATTAACATCTTGATCCAACTAACGCCTAGACTAGTCCACATACACTGTATGCAGTACATTGTGTGCATTTTGTTTCCCGGGTATTTCTGACCGTGGACCTGAATGGTTCCAGTTTCATGTGGACTGCTATGAAGGGTAGGGAACCTTCTACTACAAGGGAAGTGGCAAGTGTGTAGTCCTTGGGAAGCATTTCTCTGCAGTTTGGTGGTGCTGATGCTGGTGTTGGTGTTGGTGAAGGTAAGGTAGGGTGAACAGCAGACGAGCTAGTTCAGTCAAATCATGAGATTTTCACAAGGCTTTTTTCTTCACCATCAGAACTGTTTGCTATGCTTAAATTGTATGGAAAAGAGCTGTTGCAGCAAAACTTTCTTGCCCAGCTGCCACCAATGACACGTGTCTGGTGTTCTGGGCCAGGAAGACCCAGAAAGAAATCTAGACTTTGTCCAGCAGATTTATGCTGTCCTAATGAATCCAGAGATGACATTTCTGAGTTTTAGGGCAAGCAAGCTGAAAATAACTACAAGATCAAAATGTTTTCCGAGGATAAATTTGAGGATCACCTTCATTGCCCAGTTTGAAAGCTATTACATATCTACATTACGACAAAGAGCTATTTTTTTTTTAAACCTGAAAGTTGTAGTGAACCTGTACATTTGCCTCTTTTCTTCATATTAAAGTGACAACTACCTTTCTCAACCCAGATTTTAAAAGTGCCAGTTAGCACCTAGTCTCTCACACATCCTACTTTTCTAGTACAGACAAGGTGTTACTTAGACAAAGTAAGAGAGACTGGATGGCAAATGCCTGAGAAGCGCTGAGTGATGTGGGAGGTCTACAGATAAAAGCATATTGCAGCTTTGAGCATATTGAGATAGAATGACTCAGGGGGGTAGAAAGAAAATAGAGAGGTTTCTTAATTCTGGCTTGCCCAGGAACTGTGTGGTTAGGTCCTCTGTGACTAGGGGTCGTTGCTGACAGCATTCAGCAGCTCATGATGGCAAACAGGGGAATAGCCCAGTCCCCCTGGGGTTTTGACTTAAAATGCAACCACAAATAGCACCCTTTGGCTACACCTGAATGTCAGATCAGAGTCAAAAGCTACTCCTGGGAAAAGCTTTTCGCTACCACCTTGCTTCTGTTCGACAGCCAGGGACTTCAGTATGTGTTAATACAGAATCTTTTAAGCTGCAGTTATATAAAAATCTTTTAGTGTTACAACTTTTATTTAACTTTCTGCAGCAATTCCAAATTGGCATATATGCTGCTACTTTTTCCTAGAGTGATCAGTTCTGATAACCTGGTGGGTGGCACTGTTTGCTTATTAACAGTGAGAGAGAATATGTTATCTTGGCCCTCAAAAATCTGAGATTTCAAAAAACAAACCCTTGAAATATGACAAAAAGTCAAAATTTATGTCAAATTACCTTTAAGGAACTGTTGTAGATGGAACGTTTTGTTCTGATGTTCAGATGTTTAATTCTTTTTAACATAAATGCTTTTGTGAAGCATTTCATATTGTGAAATCACAAACAAAAATTCTCCAAAGAGCAAATGAAAGCTGACAATTTGTTGAAACTGGTGCTTTATTTTAAGCCAATTTGAAGAATTATAGATTTCTGACAAAAACTGTTTTATTTAAAATTCATTGTTAGTCCCTTCTGTATGCTTCTCAAACTTTATATAAGAATTTAAAAAACCGACTTTTTAATTTCTCACTGCTGCTTTGTATTTTCACGTTATGATTTCATCTTTGTTTATAACTCTTTTTTTTTTCCCCTTCTTTTTTTCTCATTATTGTAGGCAACGAAAGCCTAGAAGAAAACTATGTGCAGGACAGTAAAATGGGATTTGTTATCAATGCTATATATGCCATGGCTCATGGCCTCCAAAACATGCATCATTCCCTTTGCCCTGGGCATGTTGGGCTGTGTGATGCTATGAAGCCAATTGATGGCAGCAAACTATTGGAATTCCTCCTCAAGTCCTCCTTCATTGGTGTTTCTGGAGAAGAAGTTTGGTTTGATGAAAAGGGAGATGCCCCTGGAAGGTAACGAGATGTTTCATCCCTGCTATTTGCACCAGCTGTTGAGGAGGGAAGGAGGCAGTTTGTCGCT
This sequence comes from Tinamus guttatus, assembly GCF_000705375.1. Next base: position 62,571 of record NW_010588631.1, on the reverse strand, counting down.
TTTGGCAATGGAGATTTCTTTGTCTGTTTTGCTGAAGCAGGCAGCACGTATACTGTGAAACAGAAATCAAGTTTTCTGGGTTAGTCTTACTAGTAGGCAGGCATAACACTGGTAACACATGATAAATTGATAGCTACAGCTTGTACTGGCGTTGGGGTTACGGTGCAACGTGAAACATCTCAAGTGTTTCCAGAGAGACCTTGTATCTTGCAGAGTTTTGGCATATGAGCTACCACTGGGGCTCAGAACCAGGGTTCCAGCATGAGCAAAGCTTAATACAAGTGCATGGAATTTAATGAAGCATTTGCTGGCTAAGGTTTTGAAGGTAGGGCTGCAGAGCACATCCTTTTCCAACTGTATCTCAGCTGCTCCAAGAACCCCTGGGACTTAGCACAGCATCCCTGCCAGAAACAGTTTAGCTCTGCTTGCTGAATGCCGGTACACATTCCTTCACTTACCTCTCTCCAGATAAGCCCAGCTGTGCCAGAATCTAAAGGCAAGTCTGAGTAAAGCTGGACATGCAATTTTATTTGCCAGAAGGTAGTATGTTTTGCTCATTTTGTGTCCAGTAAATTGAAGCATTGGGAACTGCTACTGTCCCTCCTTCTCTAGTAGACACAGTATGAACCCAAGAGGTAGGAGAGAGAGCAATTTCGTGGACTCCCACGTCACCTGTGTTTCAGTTAAGAGAGTCAGACAACAGAAATCATTTCCCCTTTGTTTAGTAATGGTAGCTTTGTCCAACTATTTTAACCGAGATACCCCACAGACACATTTATTTTTGAGTGTTTGTTTTTAATAAATTTAATTCAACTGCTGAAGCACACAATCCTTTATTAATTGATCCTTACTCAGGAGTTACCCCATTTAATCTGTTTTTATTTCTAAGCTATTAAAGCATTACTAGAGACTCTCTCACTCCATCTTTGGGCATATTGAATAAATGCATCTGAGTGACAACACTGCATAAGGAGAGTGCTCTGGAGTAAACAGGATTCTGCAGACTAGCACATGTCTTCAAAGAATAGTTCTATTGCTAACCCTTGCTATTAAAAATTACTACTTTTGTACCATTTGCTCTTTGCATTGCTTGTTATATTTGAGCAGTATGTGTATTCAAACAGCTTCTTACAATGAAATATTAGAGGAAAAATGGTCATTTTGATCTTGTTTCTCACTGAGTGCTGCTTATTTTGTATTCGTATATATAGAAATATAACTGGGAAATTACTGCTTATTGTAGCTGTAACTTTATTACATACAATTTCTCTCTGTAACATTACACCAGCTTTCTGTATGGTGCATTGTCTGCCTGTTAGCTAGTTGATTTGATATTTAGGTGTATTTTTTCAGTTTTTGCGGACAACTTGTTTATTACCTTATTATGTGAGAATATTTATGCAACTGTGAAAAGATAGGAAAGTTTATATCAGGATATTTTTCTGAGTAGGTCAGGATGATAGATCTTATTCCTTCCATTACTTTGGTCTATAGCAAGGTTCATTTCTTTTCCTTCTCTGGCCTATTTAGAATTTTAGGTAGGGTTTCTTCTGTTTCTCTTTTACATTATCACACCTGGAGCTAGCGTGTTTGGACAAGAAAGTTCCTTCTTATCCATACCTTAATCTTTGTATTGTCTGTGGCACCTATGACATGGGCAATAGCACATCAGTGAGTGGTGGCATATGCATCAGCAATGAACTATCAGTTGTACAGCTGCTAAAAACTTCAGAAGCCAGCAGTAATTTATGTCTATGCAAAACTATAGTTAGGGGTACATGACTTCAGACTTGTACCAGTGTTTTCACAGACTCAGAGAGGAGCCCTTTTTGTGGCTGGGTGAATGTACTGTCCTGCTGCATCACTACCCAAAAACTATTTTTATACTTTAATGAAACAAAAAGCTAAACATCACATACAACACTAAAATAAAACAAGAAGTACCTGGTATGGAATTGTTCAGTATTCCATCTTTTCTATCTCAGTGAAAGAATGACAAACCAATATGTAAACTTTTCAAAATTATGCTGCTATATTGTCTAAGCAAATCAACTTAAAAGATAGAATAAAGAAATGTTCCTACTTAGAAGACATAAAACTTTAACATACTTTATGATCAAAATCTTTGATGATCTTTGAGCAAGAGAAGCTTTTAAGTTCCTAGTTACACTTGAAAGGGATAGAGCAGATGGAGATGCCGGTAGTGTTTGCCTGACGTTCATATCATTCTCTGTCTTAAATTCCTTACAGCTTTGTCAAACCTTGTTTTGATAATTCTTTTTTACTATTTCAGATTCAATTCATGGTAGCAAAGCTTTGTCAAAATAATATTAAAAACTTGAGGCAGCTTTTTCCAGGGCCTATTTCTTTTGTTATGAATCTCTTCTTTGAAGAGGTTTAATTCAAAAATGTAAAACAGAACTTTGTTAGAACAGCACAAAATATAGTCACTTAACTGTCTGCACTGTCTCCAGCACAAGTGACTTGAATTTGGCTTTTGAAAATCAACAGCTGTATGTGCTCACTACAGCATCATTAAGAACAATCTGGTAAAAATCCTGAACTTTTCTGCTTTCATTGAATACATCCCATTTGCTTTCTCCATTGTAATCATTTCACTTAAATTCCTAGATATGGTTAGAGAGGGACGCAGTGTTCCACCCCAATTCTTTCTTTTGTCCTATGAAAGATGCATCCATGTATTTTAGATCTTTGTATTTTAGGAGAACATTTCAAACTATTATCTTTTCTAGGGTAATCGTCTGCTTTTAGCTTGAGGCAAGCAAGAAGAAGCTAAGCCCTCCTGGACAGACAGTTTGCACAGTACTCTAATCATAAAAAATTAATGTGACAACTGTCGGGTGAACTCTGAACCCTTACACAAGACACATCTTCTGTGCTACGTAATGCTGATGTTCGCAGGTTAACAGAGACTAGGGACCCCTTGGTCCTAACGAGATTCGGAGGCAGACCTATATAGCAATACCCAATTCAAAAGCTTCAGTAACTTTTTTTAGGATACATACATGGCAACTCTATCAACTCCAATGCTTTGAGAAAATTATCAAACATATAACACAAAGACTTAAAATTTATGTAGTATATAAAGGAAAGTTTGGCTGTTTGGGAGCTTGGCTCCATAGGTGATAGTTGGGGCCATGATCCTCATTTGTCTCCATGGTCCTCATTTTCTTAGTGCTTCACAACTCTTTTGAAACCTACTTCTCTTGGGATGGCCATTTTTGGCTTGGATGGCGCTGTGGAAAACTGTTGGGGATATAACATGTGTGCGATATGGTATAGGGAGAGATATCCCAGCAGTGGTCTATAACTCTTTCTTACTCAAGGCAGAAATATTTCACTAAGGAAAAGGAGAGGATGAAGAACATGGGTCCATTTCCATACACCAATTGTATCTGCTGGATCACATTTCCTTTTACTTAAAATTCAAGTTGAATCTCAAAGCTGCATACATCTTACCACAACTTTGCAAAACTGTGTGTGAGCTCTTAGTCTGGGTACTTCACTTATTGACAGCTGATAGAGAAGGGGCAGTATTACAAGAAAACATAAGATTGGCTTTCAATTTAAAATCGTATCTCTGCATTAATCTATTCTGTGTCTAGTAATAGGTTTTTGCAAAAATGAAAACAATCTGTGCAGGCTGAAAAATTCCATTAGGGAATGTGAGCTTTTAGTAATCTTTTATACTTCTTCCTGAATTCATTTTCCAGCTCAAAGAAACTGATTGCATATCAGTCTAATTCAAGGGCACACTAAAAACCAAGTT
>NW_010588631.1:0-49832 GCF_000705375.1 Tinamus guttatus | reverse complement strand
AGTTACTTTTTAAACCATGCATATTTTGTAGGTTTGACTTTTCCAGAAGATTTGAATCACATTAATTAGTGGAGATGGTAAAAGGAGTGTAGAGGGAAAACAGTGAGCCCTTTGCCCTTTTGTTTGACAAAGTGGAGACAAGATCTTGTGGAGAAAATTAAACTGCAGAAATATAATGGGAAGATACAGCATCTGTCATTTAATTCCATTACAACTTTGGGTTTTTTTATATTTTTCTGTTGATAACAGATCTCTAATTAATTTCTTTTACTGATAAAATCACCCTTAAAAAATACAGCAGGTCAAATTATGCTGATTTTATTAAAGATTAAAATAAGTTAGTCTGAACTGCCCATTCTGACAGGTAGCAGCCAGTAACAATCTCTTCCCTGCTGAAATTAAGGGATGGTGCTGAGTTTATCTATCTGATATCTCTTGCCATTTCTGCCTTTGATAGGCCAGGCTTGTCAGCAGGTCTCCCACAAGTAAAAATTAGAAGAAAATTTGCAAAGCTCATTTCCATTTATAGCATCATGAGCAAATATTTGGGACACTCAAAATTAATAGCAGGTTTTGAAAATAATTCATTTGAAGCTTCCCATACTGCAGTTCACTCATTTGTAAAATGGTTTTAATAAGCTATGCCATAGAGGCATAAACAAATGTTTAGATTATTTTGGGAGCCAGAAAAATTGTTCTTCCCTTGAGCAGATACCTTTCTAACACTCTGTTTCTTTTCTGTACACTGCAGGCTGTGAACCCATCCCTGTAAAGTATCTCCAGTGGAGCAATATAGAGTCTATTGTGGCTGTGGTCTTTTCCTGCCTGGGGATCCTGGTCACCATGTTTGTCACACTTATCTTTGTGCTCTACAGGGACACCCCTGTTGTCAAATCCTCCAGCCGGGAGCTCTGCTACATAATCCTTGCTGGCATCTTTCTGGGTTACATCTGTCCTTTCACCCTTATAGCTAAACCCACCACCACATCCTGCTACCTCCAGCGCCTTCTGGTGGGCCTCTCCTCAGCCATGTGCTACTCTGCTCTCGTGACCAAAACCAACCGTATTGCACGCATCCTGGCGGGCAGCAAAAAGAAGATCTGCACTCGCAAGCCACGTTTCATGAGTGCATGGGCTCAAGTGGTCATTGCCTCCATCTTGATCAGTGTGCAGCTGACACTGGTGGTCACGCTCATCATCCTGGAGCCCCCGATGCCCATTCTCTCCTACCCTAGTATTAAGGAAGTTTACCTTATTTGCAACACCAGCAACTTAGGTGTCGTGGCTCCCGTGGGCTACAATGGACTCCTCATCATGAGCTGCACATACTATGCCTTCAAGACTCGCAATGTGCCTGCCAATTTCAACGAGGCCAAGTACATTGCCTTCACCATGTACACCACTTGTATCATCTGGCTGGCCTTTGTGCCTATTTATTTTGGAAGCAACTACAAGATCATCACCACCTGTTTTGCGGTGAGCCTGAGTGTGACAGTGGCCCTGGGGTGCATGTTCACTCCCAAGATGTACATCATCATAGCCAAGCCTGAGAGGAACGTTCGCAGTGCCTTCACCACCTCAGACGTGGTGCGTATGCATGTCGGGGATGGCAAGGCACCTTGCAAGTCCAACACTTTCCTCAACATATTCCGGAGAAAGAAACCAGGGGCTGGAAATCCAAAGTAAGTGATTGACTGCAGGTACACATCTACCTGTATATGTTCCTCTCTTGCCATCCTCTCTTGATCAACCATAGTTTGCTGAATAGAAAGGTATGTAACGTTTCTTCATCTCACATGTAGCAGAAAAGGCAGAAAGGATCCTTTAGGGGAAAGCCTCAGATGGATGTTGATGGATGTATTTTCTCTCTTGCTTAAAGGCAGCCCTGTACACCTGCCTTTTTACCTCTGGGGCAAGTCAGGCAGTGGTAGAATGACCAGACTTCATTTTCAGCTTCTCTCATCTCTCGTGCATGTGACTGGGGCCTCACACTCCCATGTGCAATTGCTCTGCATTACTGTCCAAACTGAGGTACAAATGTAGTCTTCTGGGGAACGGAGCAGAAATCTGTGTCTGAGTGGTCGTAAATCACATGTATTTGTCTAAGACCCCTGGGGTCTATGTGTGAAAGTAAGGGGCCAAACATAGTTTGTAAGACAGAGTCTCGTGACACTCTTCATAACTGTCATTCGAAAGCACCCTTCATAATATCCCCATGCTCTATTTAATAAGCAGGATCATGAGCAAGACTTTTAGCCATCAGCCTTGTAAGTCTGAGAAGTCCATGCTCCCAAACACAGCACTGGTATGAAAAGTTTCAGAGGCCAAGTGGTGAAGATGGACTTGGACCCACAACTACTGAGCCTGCTCTTCTCCTTGCTGATGATTAGAAACAACCAAGCTGCAGCAGAGGGGGAGAGGGAACTGTCACTTCAAACATATTCCTGTGAGCAGATGTCTGAACACTGGCATTCTCTATTTTCTTACTGCTTTGTTAATCTTTAAAGAAGCACCATGAGGCTAGATGTGAGCTTAGGTTACTGTTGTCACAATTTGAAAAAATGTCAAAATGTGTGATGGAAATAAGAACCAGTGAAGTCCACCCTTGTAAGCTTCTTGCCAGAATCGAAGCTCAGTTGATTTCCGTCTCTCTGGCTGTAGTGAAGGGTTTGTAGGTGTCTCTGAATTCTTCGTGTTGGTTTCAGTTCAATTTGCACAGGAGCCATTGTCGCATATCCTAGAGATAGAAGGGAAAAGGATAAAGGCAATACCATAGAAAACCCATGCTGTGCTCTATTTTATCTTTATGCTAGTTCAATGCCTTTTTATTTTGTTGCCAGACAGAAGCTCAGAGGAGAAGGAACTGAGGCATAGACAATACAAGTACATGGTTAAGTCTATGGCATGTGGTGGCAGCAGAAAGATTATTCCAGCTCACAAGCTAAAGAGCAAGTGATCTGGTAGTGGCAGCAGTACAGGGAGCCTCCTCTTGCAGGAGAGCCGGCTCCCTGTCATGGTGGATGGACAAAAATCTCTAGCCCATGAGCTTGGTTGCTATGCAAATAGGGAGATAAGGCTTGATCTGACTTTCCTTTACTCTGCAAATGTTGGATAGTGTCTTACACATGTCTAAGAAAATGGTGTGGTGTCTCTGCTGCACAGTCTCTGGCTGACACTGGTGGCTTTGGGATGAGATGAAGCAGAAAAAGGGTTAGTGGGTATTTAAGATCATGAGCAAATTAGCAGCTAACACTTTGTTGTCCTCACCATTTTTCTAGTCTCAAAAAAGAAACTGTGCTGTAAAAGATCTATATATTGAACACAAGTGCAGTATATTTGGAACACAATTCACTTTATGAGATACTTCTTGTTGAAAAGCCCAGCTTCCCCCTCTATATTGTCATCTTATAAGAACAACAGAGCTTCAGGGAGCTTCCTAGCAACTTGTTCATTACATAATTTTAGTAAGCCTTTTGCGACATTTAATTCCTTTCTGTTCAGCTTATGCAAGAGGTATGGAGAAAAAAAAGACTCCACAGAGTTTTAAGGTGCTTTTTTTCTGAACTCAGTGTTTGACACATAGTTAATACCCATTCTGCATTTTGTCTCAGGTCAAGTCTCTGCATCTTTCACAGAGCAAAATCCCGACTTCTGACCGAATCCTCTCATGCAGTTTCTGCTCTGTTCTTCGTATAAACCAGCAGAGATGTGGCTGCAGGCAACACTTGCTTATGGAGACAGAGCAGAGCGCAGCAAACCTTACCATACGTGGACACAAGGGACTGCGAACAGTGCAGTGTGCAAGCGTGCAGCTTTGGAAATAGTCAGAAAGGTCATTTCAGGGTTATGGAGAGTAATTGTGGTTCCTAGCAGGGCCATTGCAAAGCTTGTGAGGACACTGCACTCATACAGATAAAGAACGAGAAGGCACTGAGCAATGCAAGAAATAAAAATAATTTTCTGGAGCCTTTGAAGCTCCTATATAATTCAAATGTGTGTTCAGATCCTTCCCGAAAATATTAAAACTTGCTTACTGTTCAGAGAAAAGGCCTCCAGACTGTTTTTCAATCCTTTTCATTTCCTACATCTCCTATCCTATCACAATCATTTTTTTTTTCTTTTTTTTTTCCCTTCAGTAATTCAGATACCAGAGAATCTTGCTCTGCTTCTTGCTGGCCACGTGGAAAGCAGCATTTCTCTCAAAAGATCTTTTTTTTCTAGTTATCTTCCAAAAGCTCTCCATTCATTTTCTTGTTACCTCTTTTCTTGCCAGCTTGTTTCCCTTTTTCTGCTTTTCAGTTTTCATCTCTCTATCTCTGTCTGCATTGAACTGCTCTGTTACTCATTGAGTCAATTCCAATTCCTTTGCCTAAACAAAAAAAATGGCATCCATTTAATTTAAATTGGTATGCAGATATAAACTGAGTTAGCTTTAAAAATGGAAACTAGTTTACATTTCCAAGGGCAAGACAAACTTATATAAGCCTTGTGAAAGAGCTCGCACACAGTGTTGTGCTGTTTGCTTCGCCAGTAGAGCTTTGGGAGTAGAACAAGCCAACCAGCTCTTCCCTTCTCCTTTTTAAACTGGAGCAGAAATAACCAGGGAAGTCTGTTAGCGCAGCCTTCAGCTACATTCAGTGTTGATACAGAGGCCAGGAATTTTCCAGAAAAATGTTTGTCACAGACAGTTTTGATGAAAATAAATTGGTTAGTAACATTGGTCTTCACTTAATAATAAAGTAATGTTGCCTTTACTGAGCTGTTGCGCTCTTGAGGTATAATGTAAGATCATGAAGGGTTGAACTCTCTCGTATTTGGTTAAGCTGTGAGCAATTACTGAGGTTATGGCTTTAAATAAAGGAGGCTGGTAACTTTCCAGTGGAATGCATTTTCCATCAGAAAATTCTGGCCTCTCAAAATCAGGAGGACATTTATGACTTGCCCTGCCTTGGAGGGTTGAAGGGATTGGGAACTTTTGTGTGAGGGAACTTCACATTGATAGCCACTAGGATGATGGTTAGGGCATCCATCTAGGTGAAGGGCATTTCCTTCACATCCCAGGTGGATACTCTAAAATTGGACTACTCGTTCCAAGGAAAGTCTCAGGCTTTCTCTGTTTCTTGAACAGCAATATGTCCTGGAATGGGGGAAAAAAATCCTGATGCAAACCCTAGAGAAATGCTCTGTATTATTTTGTGTGAGAATTCAAATCTGGGACTGAGAGATCCCTCATGAGAGTCTTCAGTGCTGAACTATAGTCAGCCTGTCTGTCTTGTCAAATGAATATTTAAATATTTATAAAAAGTGGAACAGCTCCATCAGGAGAGATTGAGAGAGACTGATATCTTTTATTGAAGCGGTGTAGAGCCATTTATCACCAGAGTTTGCTGTTTGGTGACATTATGAGATCCTAGCTGTTAAAGGATGTTGATCTAGCAGCAGTATTTAGGAGGGGTTTTCCCATCCTTTTCCAGATATTAGATTGTAGCTTTCAGATAAGGATCTTGCAGCAATCATTAGACTAGTTCTTGACCTTGAATGTTACTCTGGTCTGTAAGGGTTAATCAATTTGAAGAGTAAAGTGCATGTAAGATAGCAAGGAGTGATGGAGTGGAGAGAGGGCTTTGGAGACATGAAGGCCTACCCAGTGTGACTCACTCTCAGTTGTGCATATCCATACTGCAACTGCTTCCTGCCCTTTCCAGGGATGTATCTCCCTTGGGAAGCAATACTGCTTTCTGGCCAAGAAAAAATAACCACCAACATTTAAGAAGTTGCTCTTGAAAATGGTTCATGAACTGACTTCTCTAGCCACTGCTTCAAATTGACCCTGCTCAGGTACAGGAGACTAGAGCCAGGTTTGCAGACTGCAAGTCCGTTAAGTGGCTTTGGCTTGTAGTCCTCCTGTAGCCTGAGCCATGCAGCAAGGCTCACCTCTTCGCTCACAGTTTCAGAGGGCTGCAGCAGTGTGAGAAGACTTAGTGGTTGCTGAGGAGTGGATAGCAATTCTTTCTCAGTCTTTGTGTCATTAGTTCCATTTATAGTAAAGAGTCCAGGCTCTGGACACTATTCTAGGGAATTGTGGTTCAGAATAAATAGACAAGATGTGTGGCAAGACACGAGTTGATGGGAAGGCCAACTTGCAAGATTCTGAGTGGCCAGGGCTCCACATTAGTGCTTGGCCACCTACATACCTCCTTCTAATTTTGAAGTACATGCATCCAGTTTTTCTTTCTCCAGCTTTTTGCACTCAGAACTGGGTGGTTATTTTAAAATATTTCCAAACATGGAATTTTTATTTATCCCTTCAACATGTTTGGGCAGTTCATGCCTCTAGGCTGCTTTCCCAGGTGTCTACTCAAGGCAATGAATCCCACAGACGCCTGGGCAAATGATCACTCAACATGGCTTTATTCTACTCTCCTCAAAAATGTCAGGGTAACTCAATATCCCTTGGTATATTGAGTTGGATATCCCTCTGTGGCTTCTTTCAAAGGAGCTTGCTCTTGTGCTTCATCCTTTCTTCCACTGCATCAGATTCCAAAATTCTTTAGCTTGAAACTGGCTACCTCAGTTACCTAGAGGTAACACGTTTGATGTCTTACCAGAACTTAGAAAAAAAAAACAAAACAACAGCTATTCTTTGGTCTTTCCATCTATAAAAGTCTCTCAAGGTATTCCTCAATTACTCTTTCTGAGAATTTCAGATATTACTATTTCATCATGAGGAAGCTGCACTGACCTGCCATGTTTCCAGGAGGTCTCATTTCACCTGGAAGCTCACAGCCCATGAAGGCCTTTGGCTCTTCATCGCACTCCTTTCCTTTAAAGCCTCCCCTAGCCAAGCAGAAAGCATCTTAGTATAAGTGTGTGCTGTAGGCAGGACGTTTTGTTTAACTCTTTTCGTGGTGGTGGAGGACAAAAGCACAGCACAGTATGGCAAAAATTGCAGCTTCCAGAAACTATGTTCAGCATGTTCAATTGCTGTCACACAAATGCAAATCTTTTAGAGCCCCTTACTTGATCTAACTTGAGTGCCTCGTCACAGGAGAAGGGGCTCAGGAGTATTCTTTCTTCCCTTTCTCAAGTTACTACTCCATGCAGTCAATATGCTACTTTTAGTTAGAGGGTTAGAAAGGCAGAAAGGAGAGAGGTCTGAATGATTTTTTTTTTAAATAGTAAGTAAAACAATAGTTTTTGTTATGGCTTCTTCAGGCTAAAGTATAGAGATCAAACAAAAAAAATCTTAACCTAGTACAGCCGCACTGGGAATATTTCACTCTACCTCACTGAAATGCATCAAAACATCTGAAACAAGGATATAGTGAAAAGCATCAAGGAGGATTATTAATAACTGGCCACTGTTGTATCATGTGTTATAAAAGAGAACATATTGTTAACCTTCAGTCCTGTGCTTTAGAATACAAGTCCAAGCTGAGATATCTACAACAAGTCTACAAGTATTTTCTCTTCTCCTAAATTGTGTCACCTAGCCTGCAGCGTATGAAGGTTATCTTTAAATATTTGTTGTACAGATTACTGTTTGCTGTAGTTTTATTTTCTGATAGCATTGCCAAAACATTATAAAGACAAATCACTGTATCTAATAATAAATGATAGCTGACTTGCTTTGTAATTTAGAAAATTGATGCATTAGGTAAACTTCTCATGCACTGCAGTAGTGCTGTGTGCACAGTAAGGCAGCCCTCTATTTCAGCAGTAACAATTCTTGAAAGACACTAAATTCCAAGGTACTTTCAAAAAGACCTTTGAATATGTTGATCAGCATGAGCCACCCTAAGACTTACCAGAGGGTTATAGTATATCATGGAACAGAGTTTTAAATCTCCACAAAGATTGTAAGGTCATGCAAACAGGACATAATATGAAAGTTAAAAGGAATTTAAAAAAAAAGAAGAAAAAAAAAAGGGGGAGTAAATATTTTCACAGTACAGCTGGAGATAGATCATCTTTTGATTTAAATTAACTAGTGCCACGGTGGTAAGCAGGAAGGCAGGTTGCACTTGCCTGACCTGACTCCTTCCCCTGCCTGCTGCAGCCCTCCCTGCCATTTCTGTGAAGTCTGTATGCAAGATTTTTCTGAGACTGCAGTGTGTTTTTAAGAAAGAATCTCATATGCTCACAAGAATAATTGAAGGTTTTAACACCAAACCTCTCTCTCTGTTAGCAGTTGGTACATTTGCTGGCTTTGCTGGGCTTAAACCATTAATGATTTTGTGGACACATAGTGCAATGGCAGGTAACAGCTCTTACCCAGCTCCTTCGTGTGTGATGTGCATTTCAAATAAGAAAATTCAACAAACTCAGTCAAGCTGTTCAGCCCATGTCAGTGTATTGATTTAAGTGAATATTTAAAACTCCCAGAAGATAGCTATGTATGTCTAAAGAGGCTCTTACAACTGAAGTGAAAAAATGTGGAAAGAAACACCGAATAAGGGAGTCTGAATCCTAATAATGCAAGAGCAACGTCCTATAGCCCTGCTGAAGGTTTGTTCATTAAATCTGGGCTATTAATTATATCTATTATTGTCCTCTGTAGCCTTTAATTTGCATTTGCTTTAATAAATTTAATCCAGTTCCGTCCAAGGCATCCAAAGGTGATAAATACTGAAATATTTCTTATGCTATTCCCACCTTACTTTTTCTTAGAGATTTAAATAAATACTAGAAATCATATTTATTTAAATAAAAAAGGCATGGTAAATATCTGAAGCCACTGTGCAAACCATATGTGAGATAAAGTGAAACATTGACCAAACTAGTTCTTATGTAACGAATTATGTACCAAATTGTGTGTCTGTCCACATATGTGCAAAATATGTGCAGTAGATATGTAATATAAGCAATCTGGAGATAGAGAATTTATTTTTTATTTCTAATGGGAAATAAGGAGCAAGGCTCTCTAAGTAACTCTAAGGCTTCCTTAGAAATCATCCCGGCTAAGGGGAGTCCCAGGACATGCACAACGAAGTACATGTCACTCCCAAGACAAGCTGAGAAGAAGAAAAGCAGTGTCAGATATCCAGTGTCATCAGGACTACTGCCATTAAGTAGAAGCTTACGGGTAGCACAAGGGGTCTGAGCATTTAGTGTTATTCCTCTGGGTTTCCCTCTGTGGCCAAACAGTGGCTGACCAAGGCTACATTAAAGAGAAAGAAATTAGAAAAGCCACGAGGCTTTGCAGTAGACTCCCAGTACAAGCAGTGGGTACAAAATTGTCTCAAACACAACCCGGATAATTTTGAATTATTTTATAGGACATGGCACCTGTATCTCAGGCTCCCATCCAGACTTCTTTGTCACTTGTCAGAAGTGTTTTTTATTTGGATAAAAGAGCTGTTGTGTAAGATTTTATACAATTTCCTCCGTTTCTCAGAAGTAACATTGCATAACGAATCTCAGTAGTTAAACACAGGGATGCATAGATAATAATATCAGAGGGTAGCTTCACAGTTACGTATCGCTTCCTGACTTAAAGGAAACAAAAACAGGACTGCTGAAAGTCTGAGGAAGGTTAGCATCTTTTCTGGCACATAAGACACAGGAATAAGAATTCCAGTTGTAATTTAATTTCTTGCTTGACTGGATCACTTATTACATTTTCTTGTTTTTTATCTGTATTTATTATTTATTACATTTTTATTCTGAAAAGCACTCATAACAATCCAGTTAGGATACTATAAAATACACCAACTCAATAGTGTGTGATACAAACACCTACATTCACATGCAGGTATAAGCAGATGATGTTTATCTATCTAGTGCCATAATCTCATGTTGTTTTGGTTAGAAGTGTCTCTGTGATAAAAATAAGAGAGGAATCTTCTCCTGTTAAGAATGTCAGGTAAATAAAATGTGTTGAAGGTTGCCTTCTGATCAGTATCTAAATGCCTGGATATTTCTCTATTTTACATGTAGAAATCAGACTCCAATTCCCCTAAGCATATAAGTAATATAATTTGGGGTGGGAGAGTCTGAGATATCATTTAAAAACATACATTTCTTTATCTAATTCAGTGTTTAAAGTGGAAATGGAATAAAGAACTAAAATGCAAAGTCTGATAGAAGCTACTGCAAAATTTTGGAGTCAAGACTGCCTTTACTTCCTTCCTGTCCCCCAAGGTGTGATGTTTCAGCACTGTGTTTCAGTTATTCACCTCCTTTTAGCAGAAGCAAGTAGAACTGTGACATTTCATGAACACATGATAAATCATGTACATATACTTGCTAGAATAAACACACAGGATATTCTATGGGGATCTCTGAGTCACATTGCGATTTTATAAATCTTGAGCTAATTTAGAGATAAACATAAAATGAAGTACTGAAGGACAACACTTGGATCTATTATATTCTTTAGATGAGAATAAGGCTATAAAACAATAAAGGACTATTCATATATGTGTATATATAATGTTAGCCTTTTTTTTCCCTATAACTAATAGTGGTTTTCAAAAATTCTTAAATCACCCCAGCAATTCAGTGTAGAGTTACTAGCATGAAATGCAGGACTACTGCTTATTTACTTAATCCTTTTTCATGCTCAAGGAGATAGGAGCACATAAGAGCTCAGGAGCAGATGAGCACTCTTTGACTTCACCTCTTTGGCTGCTGTGAAAAGGCTTAGTCTGGCTCATCTGTGGAGCTCAGGCCTGCCTGCAGTGGGAGATCCTTTTTGCTCCCACATAACAAAATGCTGCAAGCAACACTGTAGATGCTGCAGAAACACACCAAGAGGGAGCCTGTATTTTGGCAAACCTTTGCAATTTGCAGGAAAATCACACTCCTAGTGAGAGAGGATAGTCAATTTCTCTTAACGGATTGTAGAGTTCCCTGGTCAGATATATACGGTTTTCCATACCGTGGGAATTTAATCTTCTGAGCAAGATTTTATCCTGATTACATAATGTGAGCCTCAGTGCTGCATTGCTTTACATCTCACAGTACCTGTAAGCCCTCAGTGTGTGACATTAGCACATACGCTGTGTTTGCTCTGTGAGGAGGCCCACACATTGGTGTGTTGACTGGTAATGTTTCAAAGCAAATTAGTGAAGATGATGCCTGCTGTCACCATGGCTCATCGTTACTTATCTTATTAACTGTATTTGTATTTTAAGTATAATCTGGTGATGTTCTGCAAGGCTCTTTCCTAGGAGGAGGAAGGTTTTGAAACAACCCCACTATCTGTCCTACCAGATCAAGGAATATTTTTGAAAATAGGAAAATAGCTTCCAGAATTCTTACAGATTTTATGGTAAATTTAACATCCACACAGAAGACATCCACTGTCAAAGAACCACTAATAATTATGGCCAACAGAAAAAAAAAGTGGTTATTTTCTCTGCTTTTTCAAAGACTCTAAATGTGGGCTGAAGAGGAAAGCAAAGTATATTGTATCAGCAGAACATCTGTCTCTACTTTAAAATTCTCAAAGAATACTTAATTTTGAAATACAAGTTAGCTAATTTTTCAAAGCATATGTGTGCTCTGGCATTCAGCCTCCCACACTTGACAAGCATAGGTTAAAAGACATTATCATTGCAAGCAGCAAACAACTGTGCAGTCTAGAAGTAATCACACACTTTGTCTCTTTAAAGCCCACCTGAAAACTAAAAACTCTAGGTTTCTTATTGCTGTATTACAAACAACCTAACATTTCTAGCATATTAGCTTCAATACTCTCTCCTAATGCTGTTTCTCCTTCTCTACTTTATGATTTTTTTTTGGGGGGGGGGCATGCAGGATGTGGCTTTCTTCCACTTTATAAAATAAATTTACAGGAAAAAAAAAAAAAAGTGAATCATTGCCTGCTTGCTTGCACCAAATCTCCTCAAGATCAGACATACACTAACGCCAGCACCAGAGAAGCTGCCCTTGCCCTCCCTGGTCTTGAGGACAGCACTGAGAATTGTCCCTTTCCTCAGGAAACCACTGGGTTCGCTCTGCCATGTTGCAACGCCATAAGCCAGAGATGTCAAAGCTGATTCTAAACTCTAACAAAACAGGCACAAAACCATGATCAGATTCTAGCAACTCTTCATTAGTAGAATAGAAAATTTGTTTTTTTTTTTTCCCCCCCCATTTTACTCTGGTCAGTCCTACACATCCCCAGAGACTCACAAGCCCGACCACCTTCTAGCTAGTAAGACTGTCTTCTCTCTACATTGCACTGTGTTTGCAAACTATTAATCTTTCATTAGTCTTAGTGGGTTCAAGTTTGGAAATTTAGACGCTCTTTATTTTCTTACTTAAAGCTCCTCCGAGTCTTTCTCTCTATGTCCATAGCAAATATTTTTTCTTTACTTTCCCTTCTGACCATTTTGACAGTCTTCTCTTTCTTTCCATGGCAGAACCTAGATCATTTCAGGTGGTTCAATTCAGCCTGTTTCATCTGAGTGTTTGGAAAATGGAACTTATTGAACTTACTGCTCTTCACATTGCCCATTTTTCTGCATCCAAAAAACCACCAAAACAATCAACCAGACAGAAAATCAGCAGCAAAACACATGCAAACAAAAAAGCAAATCCCGGGTCTGAGCAAGGCCCCAGAGCATTTTTTTTTTATCTCTTTAGAGCAGACTGGGGACTGAGAAGGGGCTATTCTTGAGAGGGTGTGTGCTATGCGAGCGGGAGTCTCTGTGCCATCTGAGGGGTCTTCACTCCTTCACTTTCTCATGTTATTCAAAACCAAGTTATATGCGTTTTTTACATTTCTTAATTGTTAGGTTTATCCAGGTTACCCCAGCTACCTCTCCCCCACTAGCCTGGATAGCCGAGAGATTTGCATGCAGCTGATTTGAGCTATCATAGCCTGTAAGCCCACAAATGCTTTAAGCTGCTGCAAACCAGAAATGGCATCCAAAGCCTTCCTCACCCTATGTGGTGCAAGGACAAGTGGCTGGGTAGCCTTGCACATCTAGGAGCAGGGAAGCAGTCCTGGTTAAAACCAACCTTTTCCTTTGCCTTAATTTTGACCCAGATTAGTGACCCCTGTCACTCCCGGCCAGTTCACTGAGCAGTTGCACCTGCACTTATGCAGGCACCCAGGGCTGTGCAGGAGCAGCCACGGGAGGGCAGGGATGCTGCGTTTGACAAATGACCCTAGAACCTCCCTCCCGCTCTCAGCTCCCTTTGCTCCACAGCTGTTTGTGATTCTTCATTAGCATAATTGTGTTAAAACATTGAGCAATTATTCCAGTCTTACCCTGGCTCCAAACTAACGGCTTTTGTTTTAAAAATGAATTTTTGCACTGAAAACTTGTCTATGTTCCCAGCTTTACCAGTCAGTTTAATGAAATATATTGCAGAGATCTTCTATCAGATCCTGGCTCTGCGCAAAAGGTATTGAAATTCAGTTCCAAATCTTGCAGAAGGAGAGCATGGGCTTGCTTCTTTTTGTACTTATATCTTTTAATCTGGCCATGACAACCATACATAAAGCCTGAACTTTCAAGAGAATAAACATCAGAAAATGAACCGCTTCTTCTTGGGAAGATGCAAGGTTTAGCAAGGATTAGAGTTGAGTATTTAGTCGAGCACATCACCCATCTGATTCTATGACATGAAATGAATGCTCACCTCCCCTGTCACCTTGTAGACTGCTAGAGTGCCAAAGAAAGAAAAAGTGGGCCAGAAAGCTCATATTTTTGCCAACTCATCTTATGGGAGTGGAGAGGGCAGTTGCTTTGAATGCCAGTATATGAAGTAAGCGTGGGGAATGGTAAGGTCCAGAGGATAAGGTGACGCAAAGCTTCTCCCCTGCCATGTTAAATCTAAGGGTTATATAAAAGTTATTAAATCCTAGGGAATGATTCAGGGCTATCATGCCACTGTAAGTATCAGCATGATGTTATCACTGCTCCTCTTGAAATCCCTTCTCACTTTGCTGTCTTCCTGATGTTGTTGATGCTCAGTGGTCTCAAACTCAATTGCAGAAAAAATGAGGGCGTGCTTTTCTGTATGTTTTTGACTATGGGGAATGTGGAAGTATTTCTCAGAGGGGCAGCATCCAGTGAGGAGGTCCTCTGGCTGTGGGCTCAGATGATAGCTAACACAGCGTCCTATATTTCAGTTATTTTGGATGCCAGACAGATTCATTCAATTTGTGTCTGTTTGGGGAGTCTGGATGAGCAGAGAGAATAATTCCAGAGCAGTAGGTGAATGTCTCTAGTTTCATAGCTGCTCAGACATAAAACATTACGGATAGCAATTTATACTTTCCTACAGCCCTGACACAGATGTTGGCCTCATGCGATGATTCATTTACACTTTTTCCAAAAAAAAAAAAGTGGCAAGAGCAAGTCTTCCCTCAGACCCTTTATATTCTTTGCTGCAGATTTCATCAGGCCTGTTACCTTGTCTGAATTCTGACCAACTGGCTAGGAACATTTTTTTTTCTGCTTCAAAGAACATAAAGTTAAGCAATTAATCAGCGTCCTTCAGGGACCCTCTGCACTGCCACAGTGGTTTCTCTGACAGAGGCTGTGTTACTGCACCCTGGGGTTCATTAAAAAGCATTCATTATGATATGCCTAGTCCTCATTCAAATGCACAGAAAGTCCACTTGCCTGGGTCCAGGACACAAATAAGTGTCATTGACTCAGCAGTAATTATACATATCTTTGAGAAGACTGCTCCAAAAATGGCCTTTTAATGACTGTTTTGTAAAGATGGGCAGATTAATTTTCTGGTAACCAGGAAAAAATATATGTGAAGTACCATTACTGCCCGCAAGACTGGGAGAAGGAGAGAAAATATTATCATAAATGAAAATAGAGCAGTCCAGAGATTCAAGCACCAATCCTGGATCAGAATTCTGTAGCATTACCACACATTAGAAAAAAAGCAAGCCTGGAAGAATGTTTCAAATTTAACACAGCAAAAGTTTTTATCATTATTTATGCATTTGACAAAGATTTGATAATTGGAAAAATAATCCACTGAGATATAATCAACACTACATTTTCTGTATCAGTATGTATATCCAAATTTCCCTGTAAGTACAAAATCCAAATTCTGCCGAAGCCCGAGCCCTGGGATGTAGAGATGATTTCAGCAGTGTATATGCCCTTGGGTGTATCACCATATGGGGATCCCTCTTGATCTTGGCTAAGAGACACGCCACTGATTTGGTGGAGCATTTTAATGACAGGATGCAATCCTGACGGGGCATCTACGGGGTAATGTAATGTACATGTAACAGCAATATTTGATTTGGGCTGAGGAGAGCAGCTGCAGCCACAGTGAGAAAAGAGTTCACTTGTTTGTGAACACACAAAGATGTTTTTCTGGAGTGTCTAGGAAGCAACTTATTTCCTCCTTTCATGTTGGAGTAACTCATAACAAGAACGGCACATGCCCAGAGACCAGAGAGCAAAATGTTGTTAGCTCACTGTGGGGATATATCGGAATAAGAAGAAAGACAGGGAAGGAAGCACAGGATGCGTTTAAAGAAGCCAAAAGTGATGGCAAAGGGACTCCTGGTAAAGGTGGTAGAGACTCATCAGGATCAGGGATCCAGGTGGTGCTCTGAAATGAAAGATTTCTACCTTTATCATTGTCCCTGGAAAAGGCTCACTGGAGCTGTGTGCCTTCGGATGCACATATATCTCTCACGCCTGTGTGAAATACATTTGGGGCTGGATTTTTCTCTCCAATTAACTGACTGCAAGTTGCTACTTGTTTTGTGGCATTAGCTGCTGTGACTGAATAAACTACTCTTTTCTCATTTTTTAACAAGCAGGAATAACATGACTCACAATTTTCACAAAAAGTAAAAAGTTCTTGTTCTGTCAATAAATGAAGAAAACTGAAGATCTATAGAAATGCTGGGTATTCGTTTAATCGGAAGCTCTATAATCTCTATAAGTTTAATAGGGTGTAGGAGCAGTCATGGTAGCTAAGTTCCTAAGTATTATCGCCTTTATCAGGTATTTCAGGTATCTCAGCTATCTCATTACGGCTGGTAAGGAACTGAATTATTCTAGAGACCTCAAAGTGGGTAGGTTTACAAAATTGCTCGGTAGTGTCTTATTTGTGTTTTATTTATCATAGTTCACAACAAAGTTCCCACTTCAATTTGCATCTCCAAAATGAGTATGCATGTATTTCTGTGTACATCACTCTGTACTGTTCATTACTATGTGGTGAGAAGAATGGCTTTTTTGGGCTCATTAGCAGTTTTACTTAGCATGTAGTACATGTACATACCATCCATTAATCTGTTGTCTGGAGATAAACAGAAGTCTGGCAAGCATGCATTATGAGTGTTGGATTGGGAGAAATGCTGAATTGTGATTTGCATTTTATTTGCAATACAGTGACTTTTTTTTTTTTGCAGAAATTCATTGATACATTCCATATGCAAAAATACCTGAGATTTTTGTCAAAGCACATGCATATGTGTGTATCTTTATACTGATACCGGGAAAGGCAAATGACAGCTTACATCCATTTCCAAGGTTAAGATAGAGAATAAACTAGAAATTATCTTATATTAGCAGCTGAAAACTGCAATCTGAAATCCCTTTTGGAATTACCGAATTGCATATAAGAGTGTCTAGGAGACCCTTTAATTTGTGTCTATCTAAATAAGGCCAATGTATCAATGAGAAAAAAGAGACACGTGTGGGGAAATCACATATAATGAAAGCTAGTGACTATTCAGCCTGCATTAAAAGAAACATTTAGAAAAGCAGAATAAGCAAATGAGAGTCACAGAGAAAAGGCAGGAATTGAGCATATACTAAAAACTCCACTGACAAAAACTTGCAGTAATGTTGCTAGATGAGAAAGACAGATGCTCCTTTTTTAACATTTTATCCTGCACAGAGAATGCCAGGGGAGAATTCCCACTGACAGCTAAATGCACTGCAACCCTTGCCATCTGGCACAGGAGGTTCAGCAGCGAGAGTAGGGAGAAACCCATGAGAACCTAATTTAACTAATACCATGTTGGGCAAATGGGAACCACTATGAAAGCGGAGGTGGCTGCCACCATGACCAAGACGAGGAAAGACGGGGAAGGACACAGCGACATTTAGAAGCAGGCGAGAGACAGGCACCCTACTGAGTGGTCTAGCCACCATGTGTGCACATGTGTATAACCACTCATGGGTGTCTTTTTCTTTTCCATCTTCAGGAAGAGGCAGCCAGAGTTCTCGCCCACCAGCCAGTGTCCGTCGGCACATGTGCAGCTTTGAAAAATCCCACACTGCAGTGAATGTGTAAGAGAAGCTGCATGACAAAGAGTGGTTTTACCCCTTGCTTTCTCTTTCTGATTGGTTTATAATGTCTAATGATGGGACAAATGTGGTGCATGTCATTAAAGATGGGAAATTTGCTTATGTTCCCTGTTTCACACAATGCCTTAATTTGATTGTCCAGATCTAATGAAGAGGATACTGGACAATTTTTTTTGTAGCTTTAATTCATTTTTTTTTAAGCCTGTGCTTTCATTTGGAAATGCCTGCAACTTTGAAAATACATCTTTTTTGTACTAACTTTATCCTCTTTTTCCTTTTATCCAACTTACTTTTTTTTTTTTTCAGTTTTGCGGTTTTGCATGGAGATACTATTATCCTGAGTGCTATAAGCAGCAATCTAGTGGCTGTCCCATGGCAAGACACTTGTGCCGTGCCCAGCTCTTGCTAACTGCGCTTGTTAGTGAGCTGCTGCTGCAGAGCCAGCAGAGGGAACACAGAAAACGCTGCTTTGGTGGGATTCACAGGACGGGGAAATCACGAGCAGGCACATGTAAAAGAAAATTGCAGAACCTGACCTAGGGAAAAACAGTTGCCCTAAACAATCTTTAAGTATAGCAGATAAATTTTGGCTAATATATACTTGTATATACAAGACATTCAAAATCTGAAACATTCCCCACTGAGTGAACAATAGCAAAATTCAACTGCTCAGAAAAAAAGCATAACAATGGCCCATCCTAAGCAAACACAAGGCCAGCAGAGAAACCACACTAGCTGTTGCAAAAATGGAAAGACTTCTCGTCTCTTCCAGGACAGATTTATGCTCTTTCCCATCTGAGAAATTACAGATGCAAAGCAACCCTCTCCCTGCCCCAGGGAAGGTTATGCAGTGACTAGGTGGAAACCTGCTTCTGATATACTTACACAGCATTTTGAGCAATATCATATTTGTACAGCTGGAGCGGCTGTTTAGTCCCTCTAATCAGTGACGCGTTCTTGCCCTAGATATGCTTTTGACAGTCAATGCTATTTGCAGACAGACAGCAATAATGTTAATTCAATCTGCCCTGTGGTTTGCAGATTAGAAGAAACATATATATTTGATGCAGTAGCGATGTTTTGCATGGTCTGGGCAGCAACTGTATTTACTCCTAAGAAAGTCAAGTTTACAAAGCCAATATAAAGAGCAGGACAAACGTTTTGTTATTAACTTCCAGTGCAACAACAATGTGCCCTTCTTTTCTGATATGGAACAAACACTACAGTTTCCCAGGGCACAGTCTGCCAATTGTTCGTCCAGAAAGATGGATTGTGAAGTGGAAATCCAACACAGACGTGCCATTGGGAGGCAAAGAAAGGAGAATTCAACAGCAGATACTATTCAGAAAGTATGGAGATGAGCTGTAGAAACCCTGAGCACAGGGAAGGCAGAAATTCCTGCTCTTTGCATGACCACTTGGGATTTTTTTCTTTTTTAAGTTTGGAAGAAAAAAAAAACCTCATCCATAAGAATGCCTGAGAAACACCTCTAGTGTGTCTCAACCTAATGGATGTGGCTTTGAATGCTTGTGGCAGATGGACAGATAAGAAAGGCTTTAAAAAGCAGCTGTTTTCCCAGACCTGTTAATTCAGACCTGCTGAGCATGAAGCTTGCTATTTTGGCATATCCCTCCTTCCTCTGCCCTCTCTGTCCTGCTAGGGCTTGTGCTTTCCATTGACCATCAGTGCTACACTGCAGCCAGGGAACAGGCACATCCTCCATCAGCAGTCTCATGCCACAAGCTTTCTGGGGCTGCCAGCCTAGGATGAGCAGTGCAAGGCATGGGTCCGTCATGCCCCTGGATGCCCATCACCACCACATGGCCTCATATCCCAGTTCATCAGGATTGCAGCAACTAGCAAGTCTGGGTGTTCTCAGGGAAGCCCTGCTTTGCTATCCCAACATGCTAGAAATCACGACTGGTGTTACAGTGTACCTTGCTTTCCAGC
Organism: Tinamus guttatus; assembly: GCF_000705375.1. The sequence continues at coordinate 30,618 of NW_010588631.1, read as the reverse complement.
TATAAAAAAATAGATGTAGGAATATGAAACACTTTTCTTTTGCTGTGCACCATAGTTGCAATTGGTTGTTCTTCTAAGAGCGATCTCCATTCCTCATATCTTCCTGGAGAAATCAAGAAATGCAGAAGAATGAAAATGGGATAATGAAAACTGATAATCACATGAAGAAACTCATAAATATCATGTTTGAGTTTTAGGGCTCTTTTCTTCCAAATTTGTCTAATCACTATCTTGGAAACTTCCAGATGCACCCATAAAACCCACTAGCCTTACTGGCTGAATAAGCTATTATAGCATGCTAGGAAGAGTTATATATGGCAAGTGAGGTGCTTCCTGGCTAAGCTTCTAGTGGCAACTGAGTGAAGTACGCTTTCAAAATAGGGCAAGAGCACTGGTAGCATGTTAGGGCAAGTCTGATGGCTCTTTGAGTGCTGTTTAAACTGAAAGAACCGTTCTCGAGCATATCAAAAAGTCTGAGAAGCTAAAGCGGGAGAAAGGTTTCACTGATTGCTATCTCCATAAAAGTGCATGTGCTGCACATTTTCTTTCAACAAATGTCCAGAGCAACAGGCTTTTACCTTAAGGCTCCTTAAGGAACAGTTAATACAGCTAGAATATATTCTGGATTTTCAATACAATTTTTCCCTTTTGTAATTTCACCTAGGTCTTTCTGTTGTGCATTGGTATACAGTATGAAATACCTGCCATCCTTGGTATTAATGCCTTTCAGAAGTTCTTTTTTTTTCTTGTGGAGTTCCATCAAATTAAACATATTTTGCTATTTTGCCTTCCCCTCCTATACCCTCTTCTTTGCCCCCAGATGCTTTTTTCTTGTTGCTGTTCGTTATACAGCTTCCAGTTTGTCAACATCTTTCTGGTAATATGGTGTCCCAAACACTTTTGCATCAAAATCATAAAGGGATTACAGAAAGCAAGAACTAATTTCTCATTATCTTAATTACCATGAAACTACATTTACAGGAAAAACATCCTAATATGTGTGCCATAGCATGGTGCTTTTGAGCACAAAATACAAAATCCATGGGGTATTTTTGTGCTTTATCATATTAAAAATGTATTAATGAGTGTTTCTTATTCAAAAGCAGCTCTAGAGCTTTTCCAACAATATTGCTCCTGATGAAATACTTTGCAGCATGTTGCTAATCTTTGCAGTTTTCCAGTGTTACAGATTATTTTGCCTTAGTTGCATCTACCTGAACTATTCCTAAATTAATTTTGTTCTATCATTTTCTTCCCATGCTCCTAAGCTTTCCAGGTTCCTTTGCTCAACACATTGCAATATTCAGGTTGTACTTACTATGTTCCTTTTCAAGCCTGCCTGAAAAAAATGTTTCAGTTCAGGTATTGTCATTGACTGCGCTGTCATACCCATTTATTGGAATGTGCAGCATGAGGCACATCTCCAGATAATACAGACTGGCTTCTCCGTTGACATCAAAGTATCTATAATGATCTGCACTGCATTTTTTCTGTGCATTGACTTTATAATCCTTAAAAAAATACAAGGATGATCCAGTGAGATATTCTCATTATGAAGATTTTCCAGTTGTTATTTACCATTAGCAACAAAATAAACAGATTCATTTTTTTCCCTGGTAAAAGCATTGTTTTAATTTCAATTTAATTCACAGGTTTCTCATCTTAATTTCTTGAACACCAGCAGAATTTTCCTACCATTCAGGAAAAGTTAATTATCCTGAACTTTGTATCATCTATTAAAATAAGTCGCTTTGTCCAAGCCACACATTACTAATGTCATGTTAGAGGTATGCCAGTAATTATTAGTATTCAGTCCTTTATACACTTAACAGGTGTAATATTCCCATACCTTTGCTGAACTAGGTAAGTAACTTAAAGTACATTGAAGTACACACTTAAAGTACATTGAAGCAATGCCTTCAGTGATATAAAAGTGCCTACATAGTCATTATACCTAATTGTTTTGCTCATAAGTAAGTCCATTTATTTCAGGACAGTTGCCTATACCTGAACTGCTGGACGTGGACGTGCTCTCCTGCTCTTGGGACCATACACAAGCCTGGTAGCAGCCCAGCTCCACGCTAGTGTGGGTACGAAGCCTCTGCCACCAGCCCTGGCTCCACTTACCCCCTGGAGCGCCCCCCAGGTCATAGAGGCCAGGGGAGCTCTGGGGTCCGGCCTAGGGTTTCTGGCCCAGGCCTTGGGGCTCCTGAAGAAGGAGCAAGTCACAGTGCCCCTCAGACATGGGTGGGTGCAGTGGGTGCTACTGCACCCACTTTACTGTTACTATTTCAATTTAAAAAAGAAAGAAGAAACAAACAGTGCGTTACCAATAGGACCATGCATATTAAAAAGCTTGTGTGTATCTAAGATTGAAGTAATGTTACACTTTCGCTGTATAATAACTAATGAAGGAAATAATTAGGTAAGAAGATATATTTGAGTAAGCCTTGGCAAGGCAGAGGGTGAGAACAGGCACTTCTTGGCTTGTGCTCTCTCATACTAACCCTAATATCTTCAGGCTGTGCCTCTGTGATAACATCTTGTGTTTTCCTGTATTTTGTGCCTACCTACTCTTAGTGTTAACAGTTGCCATGATACATTTAAAGTAGCCATCCAATTTATATAGAACAAGATATCCCATGTGCAAGGGAAGGGAAGGAGGGAGGAGTAAGAAGTTAGTTCAGTCCTTTAAATTTTCAAAAACTCTGGTGGGAGGTTAAACTTTAGTTATACAGTACCACAGTGAGAACAGGAGTCACATTCTGAGAAGTGCTGCTACATTCTCTTATCAGTGAGAAGGGGATTACACTGTAAATGAACTAAAACTGAAATTGTGTGTGATTTTTTTTCCTTTAGGTGATAGTAAATGTGACTTACCAGGCAAAACCCTGAGCATACACTTTAATGGGGCTGTGGTAGATGATGGATCCCAGTCCTGGATGATCCATAGGGAGGTTAAACCTGGGTTAGAAAAGCAGACAAATCCCTGGAAGTAACGCTTCAAATAACTGCCCTTGCAGGAACATGCTAACCCATGCAGCTTCCTTGGTTACTGAGTGGTAGAGGTGCCAGCTGCAGCTCACTGAATAGCCCTGAGAAGATGGTCCCATTCAGCACAGGGAGATATTACTATGCTGAGTTTAAAACATGTTATGCCCTTGATCAAATCCAATGCCATGGTGGCTCTATTAAAGTACATACAATAACGGAAGAGACCTTCAAGACACCAGCGAAGCATCCACAGCGCACTGCAGCACAGGCACTAGCCTTAAGATTTAAACTGGTTAGCTTGGCTCCTGGGAATTAGGGCAGAGCCTGGCTCAGGTGAATTACTGCTGCTTATGTGACTGCAAAGGTGACAGAAATCTTGTCGACGGTTAACTGCCCTGCTTTAAATGTGACTGCAAAGGTGACAGAAATCTTGTTGATGGTTAACTGCCCTGCTTTAATCAGGATAGGAACTTCCCTGCTGGCTTTCCTAGCCTGGGACCCATGAAAAAAAGTGTTGTTTGGGCTGAGAAAGGCTTTGCAGCATGCAAGACTTCTGGACAAGCTGCTGCTTTTGCCCTACTGTCCTTCCTTTTAAACCGGAGGAGCTCTTTGTCAATCACTGTGCTTGGCGGCTTCTCCAGCTGTGGCACAGAGACAAGCACCTTGTTGCCTAGATGCTGAGCCATTTTCCCAATATGTCCTTTTCTAAAGTTAATATAATCAAAGCACCCTGTAAGTATTGTACTGCTTAACCATTTCATATGGTGTTATTTACAGACTACTATGTGTAAAACAATCAAGGCAAAAGAGACATCTGTTCAGGCACACAGGACTGAAAGTTCACCTAATTCACTGCATTCTTGGTCTCAGGCCACAGCTTCACTGGTGAGAAATAATCAGGACCAGAGCTGCATGGGCAGTACCTTGACAACCTTAGACCATCAATTCATGTCTTCACCTCTACTCTTTCTTCAAGTAATTGTTAAGGCCTAAAGTTCTTTACTGGGTTATCTGGTGTCTGTATTCATCAGTCTTATGCAGAGAATATGTTATAAAGCTTGATGTATGTGCTAAAGACAACACCTTTAGTTAACAAAGAAAAGTAGTGACAGACAGATCTGCACAGGGAACTCAGATACTTAAAGGAATCCCACAGAAGAATTATACTGCTGTTTATTCTTCCCACATACGAAAAGCCTGGAAAAAACCGTTGTGAAAACTGAGAAACTTCAGCTAAACTCAACGTACATCCTTACCTATAAAACACAAAAAATTCCATCTTTTATGTGTTGATAGGATATCCATGAAGACATCTGAATATTTGGGCTAGATGCAAGGATATGAGGAAGTTAGACTTCGGGAGTTACATTGGATAGATTTTGCTATAAACCTTAAGTTCCCTTGACTCTGTCACTCCTCAGTGACTCTGAGGAGTTGTCATCAAAGTTTTACAGCAAGGCACTGAGCTCAATCCTGTCTAAGCATGCCTGCATTTTCTTAGCCAGATCTATCTGTCTGACAAGAGCTGTGGGGCTACAGCTATATAATTCAAGGGTGAAAGGCCATCAGTGAGAGTAATGTCCTCACCATCAGTTTATGAACTCCACAAAAGGACCCTGCTGGTTGTGGAACAGTTGGATTAAACCAGAGCTCTCTGCACTGAGACCTGTGCTGCAGTCTGTGTAGATGGATCATAGACCAGGCAAAAGAGACATTTCTTTCTGATAGCTGGCTTTGGTTCTAAAACCAGCATCCTACACTTTTATTCACTTCTTGACAAAAGACAACAAGGGAAGGAGGAACTCTTGGGGGTCAAATCACAGAAGATCTGTAATGTCTTTTTTGTGAAAAGTTTCAGGGAACCATTTTGCCTCACTTGATTCCCCAGGCGAAATTAAGACTGTCCTTTTAGATACCATATTCACTGCCAGAGGAATGTCACACTGTCCTTTCAAGCACAGATCACCTGCTCTTCTTCACTAGTTTTCTTTTTCATGGAAGTGGAATTTGCATCATATCCGAGCAGTCAGCATGAAGTCTAAATTCTGAAAAAGCTGTATAAAAAAAACAGAGAGGAAGTTAAAGGAGATGAATAAATACACAGTGGACATGAAATGGGTAACCTTTTAATTGGCAAAATCAATATAACACCAGTCAGTCTCATCTCCCTGTCAGGCAAGAGAGCATCATGTTTTCATTACCCCAACTGCAATCTGCTTTGATGTTCTCTCCTGCGTATGTGTGGAACAAAACATTTTTCCTCCCATTTTAACGGGTTGATTATTCTGATTTTAGTCTTTTCTCATTGACACTTCCTTCATAAAGAAGGTGACGCTCACTTAATAAATGGTGATCATGCCTCCCAGGAGAGGCGCTGTGCCTTACAAGTTAGTCATCATGAAGCGGACGAGGTCAGGAGGAGTAAGCCCTGGCAAGTAGAGGCAAGGCACTCCAGCAGCACAGGCTTTCCTCCTGGAGCACATCAGGAACAGGAGGATCTGGAATGAGCAGTTTGCTTGCGGTTGGATATTGTGTTCTCAGTGTAACTGCATGGAGCGCAGCAGCTGGCTTGGGCCCCCTTAGGCACATGATAGAGCGTGCTAGGGAAGAAGGGAGTCCGAACAGAAGAACTTCAGGGTGAGGGGGAGGCTAACAGAAGAGGGGGAAGTTTTATCCGAAGAAAGAGATAGTCAGCTCCTTAGAATAGCAGTGTTTACTCTGATGCAAAATACAAAATCTTGCAAACAAAATGAAATAAGCACTAAACAGATGGTATGAGGGGGTTTTTCTCATTCAAAAGTGAGATAATGCACCAGAGCTAGATACAAAGAAGAAAGTGTTGCTGAAGTGGACTTAGCACAAGCTGGTAATCATGACTTTTTTTTTTTTCAGAAAAGCTTTTTGCGGTATTTGTTAAGATATAGCATCAGCAAAATACAGCATGGGAGCACTTGACTTATGTTAATGTCTACAAGCAGGGACTTGTTTTGAGCTGCAAGGAGACAAAACACATTTCTGTGTGAAGTGTTTGTAAATCTTGATATGTTAAAATGTGACTTTAAAAATCTTTTACTTCCAATGGTTACATACATTTACTTATCTTTATAAATCTTCAAAAAGAAAGTCATATCACAGCTCATTCTGATCAAAATTGGAATGCTTCTAAACCTTCACTTTTATCTTTTCATTGATCAATATAATATAGAGGCTTCATTCTTCAGCAAGAACTTTTTTCTCCCCTAGGTGAAAGCTCTAAATCCAAACAGCTCCAGATCCTACCAAGCTTTAGAGAGTTATGAATCTTTTAGATTGGTCTTTTCTTGTGGGCCGTTTCCCAGAGAGGATGAGCCCAGAGATCCAGTGTTGGAGTCCAGCATTGGAACTGACCTTCACAGTTTGGATCCATCTCAAATTCTTTTTTTTTTTCCTCCAATAATATTTATTGCTCAACAGAAAAGTGCCTATGTATATTTTTTTCCCTCTTGACTGTAGATTTACAAGACTATCTAAATTGTACCGGTTTCTGCAAGCTTTCAAAGTTGGCCACTAATTATAAAAGTCAACAGGTAATTATTTACTCCCTGAAAATGAGGAGGACTGCAGTTCAATCAGGAAAAGCAAACTATTTAGGCAGGTACCTGAGATTGTATGCAAGACAAGTGATCTCCCTTGGCATTTGCGATAAGAACAGGCAGCACAACTATGCCATCCTCTCACCCGTATCGTCTCCTTCTGCACTGCAATCACAGCACCCCGAATTCAGTCCTTTGTTTCCTTTTACCCTCTAAGGGATGAAACCCTGAGATAAGGCTGCTTTGTGCAGATAATCTCACAATTTCTCTCTGGTTTGCACTCAGATGATATATGTTATAATTTGTGAATGATGTCTACTGGTTTGACCTGCAATTAAACAATTGTTTGGTCCTCTTACCTGGCATTCAGCTCTCTACCCTACCTGCTTTGAGGGGAATCTGTGATGTTCCCTGTGAAAGTGCAGAGAAAGTAAAGCAAACAAACAAACAAACAACAACAAACAAACACTGTAGTTCCTGAGATACAGCCTTAACCCTCAGGTTCTCACTCAACCAAACAGCCTAGCGTTTCGAAGGGAGCTAACCCACATGAGGAGTTGGAAGGTTCGACTCACCATGATCCTGTTGCTGTTTGTTCCCCACCCACACCAACTGTGTTAAGTCCCAGCATTTCCTCCTTTTTTGTAAATAACGGTCACTTGGGAAGAGTTGTATTTGGTCTGCCCTAACTGTACAGAAGGAATCTCTACGGCAAAAGAAGCTCAGGGGACCCGTGAGTGCTCTCTGTAGCCTTAGTCATGCATATGAAAACAAGAGGTGGCCAAACTGAATGAGCAGCCAGAAGACCTAAGTGTACTTTGCCTCCTACCTGAAAGAGGCCCTGGGCCTCCTTCTTTTCTGTAGTGGCTGATATATTTCAAAGTGTGAATGGTGGCCAGAGAATGAAAAGGAAAGGGGGAATCATTAACAGCTCCTCCTGCTACCTTGAGTGCCAAAAGCTAGGGCTGTTGTTTTTCCTCCAACAATTTGGAAATATTTCCTATAAACTGTAATCAGGCTTAATTAAAGCTCTTCTTGTGACTTGTTTTCTTTGCCTCCCCCCTACAAGGTACAGTGAATGAACCTAGATACAAACCAAAAGAGTCCTCAAAACACAGCCAACTTTCCTTGAACCCTTCCCATGCACTGGGCTTTCTACAACAACTGTGGGGTGGGCAACCAGGAGGATGAAAATTGCTGTAACTGCTGCTGTTCTTTCCTCGTCAATATTCCTCCCTGCTTCCTTTTGGGAGGGCAAAACCCGCCTGGATGCGACTGGGTGCTCTGTGCTCTGGGTATCCCTGCTGGAGCAGGGGGGTTGGACTAGATGATCTCTAGAGGTTCCTTCCAACCTTAACCATTCTGTGATGCTGTGTGATGCTGTGACATGAAGAACTGGGGGTGGAGGGAGAGATGATTAATGAAGCAAAGCAAAGCAGCCAATATTTCTGTAGGCTTGTTATATTGTCCATGTGTGCATAATGTAAATGCAAATAAACCCATCTTTATTTTATTCATAGTTCTAATGGAAAGTCTGTGTCATGGTCTGAACCAGGTGGAAGCGAAGTTCCCAAGGGACAACACATGTGGCACAGACTCTCAGTGCATGTGAAGAGCCAGGAGGCAGGGTGCAATCAGACTGCAGTGATCAAACCCCTCACTAAAAGCTTCCATGGCCAAGGCAAGAGCCTGACTTTTTCCGACATCAGCAGTAAGACTCTGTACAACGTGGTGGAGGAACAGGAGAGCGAACCCGTCCGCTTCGCACAGCCCGGCAGCCCCTCCATGGTGGTGCACAGGCGGGTGGCCATGACGCCGCCCCTGCCGGCCACAGCGGAGGAGACCCGCCTCTTCCTGCCCGAGCAGTCCCCCAAGAACCTGCCTCTGCAGCCGCGCTCCCTCATGGAGCAGCTGCAAGGAGTGGTCAACAAGTTTGCCCCCAGCATCCCTGACTTCAATGGTGCACTCCCCTCACCCGGCTCGGGCAACAGTGTGCGGCCCGCACACCAGGGGCAGTCCCCACCGCCTCCTGTCCAGGAGGCCGTCACCTTCAGCCAGGAACCTGCATCCCCCCTGCCCGAGGACGTGCAGAGCGAGAAGCTGAAGCTCATCCAGGGCTACGTCTACGAGAAGAACCCAGAGGATGAGGAGGACGAGGAGGATGAGCCGGCAACCAGCAAACTGACTTTGGAGGACTCTCCGGCACTGACGCCCCCTTCCCCTTTTCGGGATTCAGTGGCTTCGGGCAGCTCCGTGCCCAGCTCCCCTGTGTCAGAATCGGTGCTTTGCACCCCCCCAGACATGACCTATGCCTCTGTCATCCTGAGGGATTACAAGCAAAGCTCATCCACCCTGTAGAGAGGGATGCTGCCAAGATGGGACAAGGAGGACTACAGCATCTGCCCTTTGGGAGATCCTGGGGGAAAAAGTCTCCCGAGGGTGCGGGAGAGGGGGAAAGCAGAAAATGAAATGACAAAAACTTTATCCTGAATTCAAAAAAAAAAAATCCATTCTGAGGGCTCAACATTCTCTAGTTGTTAAAAATATTTTACTTTGAGAAGATGATAGGAAAATGTAACAAAGCACAAACCCAATAGACAATTTCTATAGCAAAAAAATGAATAAACACACAGGAAAAGAAAGTCACAGTCACATCCTCTCTTGGCAATGTTTGAAAAGGACTCTGGGAAGCGTGACCTCGGAGGAGTCGTTAGCACATCTCGTGACTGTAATCTGTCTGCTACAGAAGCAACAAATCCAGGCACCAGGAAGGTGACTGTGGCAAGGAGAAATGGAGCTATTTGTATATGAGACACATATGCATAAATGATTTTTTTTCTCGTTTCTATAGCTGGTATAATAATGTGTAATATTTTGGGGGATGAGGAGTACAGGAAATCATATGGCTCAGTGATTTTTGTCTAAATGATTTGTTCCTCGTAATAGATTTCTTTTGGTGGTGGTGGTGGTGGAGAGGTGTCTTCTTGAATGATGATTGTGAAGAAAGGCAGGACTATTATCAAGTTGAGACTTGAGAAGGTATTGGGGAAACTCCTTTTGGTGGTATTTTTGATGTGATAAGGACTTAAAAGAACATCCTTTTGTATAAGATTGTAAACCATGTGGCTAAACTGTTACACAACGTTCACTGTAGCAGAACAATATTTATTGACTAACTTTTCATAATATACTTACCATGTGATTACATCTTTCCTTTATGTTACTTTTGAATCAAATACATTGGGAAGCAGCTGTATACTTAGAGCAACCACTACTACACTGAAGCAAAGGCGATTCCATACTGGGGATTACAGAGCCAGTCCAGAAGCAAGAGAGTGAGCAAACATTTGTGTCTCTGTATGCGTGTGTACAGTATGTGTGAACTGTAGTGTCTAATAACTACTAACTACCACTGGAAGATTGTCTTATGAATATACTATGAATATTTTTATGTTTCAATCATGTTTTATATCACATTGTTACAAATATTCAATAGATCTTTGGAGATTTGTATGCTGTGCTACCACATTTTTTCATATAAAGCTCAGACAATTGTTACCCTTATAATGGGGTGCTTTAGTTTGCAGATATTTTATGAAGTAGACATATGGTACTAATAACTAGTGCATTGAGAACTTGTTATTTTAAGTGTTTGCAGCCAAGTGTGGTTAAGAAACAAAAGAAAGAAAACAAAAAAGAGGAAGTCTGTTTTAGAAATCTTGTGCCAGTATAAACCTATACAGGTAGGGCAGGGAAATGTATTGAAACTATTGAGTTGCTTCTGATAATTAAAAATAAAATTATGTCCAGGCAGAAATTTTCATCAGTGCTTAATGTGTACATAAATATCCAGGTTTTGTTCTAAACTGTTCTTTTAATCTGTTTATTACGTTTAGTTGTATGTTCTTTTTACACACTTCCACTTCTTCAAATAAATATACAATCTTGTTATCTTAAAAGTCACTTGTAGGTAGTTGTAGCGCTGTCATTCATTCCTCCTCCTCTGACCTTCATATGTTTCCTGGATATGGACCTACTCCAACGCACCTTGGTGGCATGTTCAAAGTCCAGATCTAATTGCTGTGGTTTGAACTTAATTATATTTAATATTATCTTACATATGTATATGACATATATTCAGATAGCATTTTAGCTCCTGTGAACTTTGATAGTGGTGCTGGATTTAGCTGAGGGTCTGTCCCACGTTTTTACTTTATTTTGCACTATTTCCAAAGGAATCTTTTCATGTTAAAATAGTTGCAAAAAATGATTTTTAATTATGCTCATTGTGTAAATTCTGTCAGAGTTTTTCTGAGTTCATTATATTTCTACTCTTCTTTCTTTCCATTTGTATTTTAAGAAGTTCTGTTGCCAGTCATCGTGTTTTCTCCTAAGATCCAAATTTCGTTACTTTAGTATATAGCAGAGGTGTTGGAAGATTTGGCTGCTGTTCCAAATCAGATGTAATCTCTATTCCTGATGCTCTTTTCATGGTGTTTGTTACTTTCAATGCGACTAGTAGCCAATTGTTATCATCATCCCAATGTGGAAAGCATGAATTGACTTTGCCCAAAGTTACATTTTTGTTTTTGTCAGCAGATTGATGCTCTATAATGAACTAAAAACACCTGGGGGGTTGGTTGATTTTTGTCTGCTTGGTGCTTTGGGGATTTTGTTGTTATTAGTTTCTTTTTTTAATGCTAATTATGTATTGAAGCGATGATAAAATACGATGTTTTCTTTGCTGATCACCACATTAGCAATGAATTTTATCTTCTTATAATCTTAGTATAAGATGCTTCGTGCTGTTTCTGAAAAGCACAGGGCTGGTACTATGAAGTACAGTCTTTGAAGAAATGAGGTAGATAAGAAAAAGAAACACAATAGGCTAATATAGTCAGGGAGATGGCAATATGGCTGGGTACTGTAGTTTTCATAGCTGTCTGTTTTGAACATATTAAGCACTGACTTTATTACTGCAATGTAATTATATCATGAGTAGTTTTCTTGAGATTTAGTATATTAACTCTTAGTTTGTAATTGTTAAAACTGAAAACATGCACATACATAAATATATATATAAAGAGCAAGAACTCACCTCGTGTATGTAGTTGTATGATCTATGAAGCTTCCTGTAAAAGTACCTTCTTTGGGTCTGTCAAATGCTTGATGAAAACTGCCTTTTTGTCAAAATGATCTTGAAAATGCTGTAAAATAAATATTTTCTATTTATTATTTAAAAATAGAATGCCAAGATTATTAATTTTTGCTTCCTAAGTTGAAAAACACCCATGTCTAGTAGTATTTGTTCCAGAGCTTTTCAGCATCGTGTTCAAAATGCTCTAATGGAGGTAGGTATTGGCTAGCCTTGGCATGTACGTGAGGCGATGGAGAGATTTTTGTTTAGAAAACAGAAAATGGCTTTCTGCGTTGCTGGTAAAGATCAGGAGTACCATGGGTAGGTGTCAAGATTGGCAAGTTGTAGAAAAAATTTACTGGGAAATGTTGGGAAATTTTGCTTTCCAAGGAACTGGGGAAATCCCAGCCCTTCACTGGAACTACTCCATGAATTTTTGACTCTGTGGGATGCCAACTTCTCCCATTCTAGAAACTCATTCATGCTTTTTTAAGGCTATTAGTTACAGGCACTGATCCATCCCTGGCATTTTGTGCTTCAACTGCCTCTGCTTATAGCAAAGTACTGGGACTCCTGACTCCTGTTCAGCTCTGTGATTCCCTCACATGGTGGCTTTTTAGGGGCCACTGAATTGCCATGTGCCTCAGGAACGTGGGATGTGTTAAGAGAAAATGTCTTCTGGTGCCCTAGTTCAAACCCAAGTAACTCTAAACATAAAAAACCTAGCTCTCCTCTTTCTGCTTGGGAATAGGATTGTTTCTAGCGGCTCCGTTTTGCATCTGACCTTGTAAGAGCATTCATGTGAGGGGTTATGCCACTTGTAGCTACTGCATGGCAGGAATACTTCCACGGAGTGCTGTTACATTTTGCGGTAAGCGCTAACAAGTTTCGTCCCTTCGCATATGGAAGAGTTTCTGTCTGCTTGTTTTGGAGGCAGGCTGAATAAAATCTAAACGAGCCATTTCTTAGTGAAGGTTGTGCTGACCATATGGCCTTGATCACTAAAACACTCTCTGGGTAACACAGCAGAGTTACTCCTCCCTAGAGCATGTGGTCCAAGATTGCAGCCACCATTAATCTTGCAATTACTTTTTGCAGGACCCACACCACAGCGTCTGATCCTGTCCCTGCTACCTCGGTTGTGCTGGTTTATGCCTAATCTTGCTTTCATCCTACCTATGCTGGAAAGTTTACAACCTAATTCAATATCGACATCGTTCCCGCAGGCCAGAATACTTTTACTATACAAACAGATCATTATCTGTAAGAACAACTGTATAAACTCCCATCAAAATGAATAGCACTATATATCGACCCTGCTGCATTAAACATTCAAAATATAAGGTGATTTTTATGGACAGGATTTTTTATTTCAGTTTCTATTTTCTTTAAATATTTTTTTTTTCAAAATTAAGTCATGGACCTGGTCCTTTTTCACTTACCCAAAAACATGTTATACTAATTCTGTGAAGTAGACCTTCTGTGAAGTCCAGTACAATGGACATGGGAGTAAGAGCCATGGTAACATTTGAGAACCATCTAAAAATATTACGAGAATTGTTATCTAGTTTCTAGCTACACAGATGCTGTGGAAATAATTTCGTTTACAGATTGCAATATTGACATAGGAGGTTAGTACTAATTATTTTATGCCTGTCTTTCCAAACAGCCTGACTAACCTAACGAGCCCTTCAAGTCTTTCTTTTTTTTTTTTTTTTTTTGAGTCACTTTCAGTTTTCATATTGTTGTGCTTTGTGCTTTCAGCATGGATCAAGATCATCTCAGTTTATGTCATTTCAGACCACATAAATATTTCAGTACATTTTTTTTTTCTTCACATAAACACACAACAATATGAACATTACCAGAAAGAGCAGATTGGGCAAAATCTATATAAACAGAATCCAGGAGATATGAGCAAACAACAGTTGGTGGAAGTGCTAAAGGAAAATATGTAGAAAGCCAGATGCTCCAGCCTGCTGAAGCTGCTTTATTAGTCCCTAGAATTACACGGGAGTTCATGTGCTTTTGTGTGATGATGGGAAGGACTGCTGCTTCAGTGCTGAAGGGTCTTTCTAAAGGCCTTTTTCCCCAATCTCAAAGACAGATAATGTGAAAGTTGGAAAAGCAGCAGAGCTATATGCTTGCGACAGCATCTCTCTTAATCTAGCACAAGATAGGCATACAAAATCCAAGACCGGAGAGGCATAAGGCTGAAAGCTTTAAATTAGAAGCAAGCAATTCTGAATTGCCAGGATAATTGAGCGCTGTAGCAGATGGTTGCGCGATTAAGCAAATTTCCTTTAAGTCTTCAAACCAGTGCAGAATTCACAGGGCAAAATTGTTAGGCTTCTGCTATGCAGGAGGTCAGATTAAATGATCATAATATTTGCAAGCTGTCAAGAAAGTCTGTGTAAAATAGCTGAGTAAACGGATGCAGTGGTCCAGGACCAGAGAGTGGCAAAGCAGATGAGCATACTTCTGCTTTAGTCTCTGGACTCGTGCTAAGGATGGATCATGCCTGGACAGAATATTGGCACCTCCATCAGCTCGGCCCATGCCTGTCACCAAACCTCTCCTCGCTAAGCTGGGTTTCTGGACTAGCTTGTGTGTCACATCCACTTTGCTGAAAGTGAGTGACTACCAGAACCAAAAGTAAATGGGAAATGGGGCCCTGCAACTGTGTCACTCTTCAGGAAAGAACAGATAAATAGGTTGCTACTAGCTGTTCTGCCCAAGGTCTGGGCAACTGTAGAAAATGTTTCTTACATAGGAGTGGGAAAAGCATGGTTTTGCGGATTACATTGTGGTGGTTCTTTTTTTTTTCCCAAATAAATGAGTCACTAGACACTTGGCATGCACCCATCTGCAAATCAGTTGGAGGGAGAAGCAGGCTCTGTAGTGAATATCAGGGCCTATTTTTATCAACATAAGATTTTCAACAAGGACAAAAGAAAAAAAGGCAGATAAGGAATGTCAGACAGTCAAGAGAGTAGCATGGTCACATGCCCCATTTCCGGACCTGGGCCCCAGTTTGGTAAACCCTGCTAACTTCCAATCAGAGATGGTAACAGAGCAACAAGAGTAGGAGAGACCATTTGCCATTTGCAATGCTACAGGTAAAACTTACCCAGTTCAAAAAAATAAGCAAGGTATTCTTTGTGTTCACTTAATTCAGCTTCCAGTTCTCAGTAAATCACACAAAGGACTGCTCCCTACCTTAGAAAGCAGGTCATGGGTACCAAGAAAAAGCATCTATTACAGACTCTACTTCAAAGGTGGATGTAAGCAGTATATTTCTACAGGAGTAAAATATCCTTGTGAGTTGTGAGTTCCCATAACCAAAAGGCCTTTGGGTAGGTGGAAAAGCAGCTGGCACAGACAACAGTGCAGTCAGATAAGAGCTTAGGAGTGCTGTGTATGTATGACATTCAATCCACCTACTTATTTATTGCACACCATGCAGCATGTAGGTGGCATGAGATCCATCCCCCAACCCACACCAAAGTATGTTGTATAGGACTCCTACCTCCTTGTCTTGCTCTGCATCCACATTAGGAATGCAGATCTTTGACCCCTCCTTGTCGAAAACGTGCTATGCCCATGGGACTGCTTTGGGGCACACCAGGCTCTGCATCCATATTAGGACTACAGACCTTTGACTCCTCCTCGTCGGAAACATGCTGTGCCCATGGGACTGGTTTGGGTCTGCTCCCTGCTTTCACAGAGCTTCTTTACAATTCACCACCAGATTTCAGTACCATGGAGGGCCTCAAATGAAGTAAATATCTTAACAAGAACTTTTTTTTTTCCCTGCTCCCTTCCAGCAGACTCCATGAGGGCTGAGGTAAGACTAGCCTTCTCCACTATGATTAAGAAATCCTGAAAGAACCACTCTCCTGTTCCATAGGGTTATGAACTGCCACTTTTCTGAATGCCCAGCAGCACATGCTATCAAGTGACCGGAGGCTGAAACATCAGGTCTGCCCCCCTCAAAGCTGCCACCACCAGCAGGTCTGAGGGAGCACAGAGGGCTATCTCTATCCTTCGCTGTCCTTAATGAGAGAGAGAACTTATTACGGGGAAAGCAAGCTGGACTCTACTGACTAACCAGCGGGCAATGTATCCCCAAAGATTTCATCTAGATCCTCCATTCTGGCAAAGTCCTGTCAGCTACTCTGATTTCTATTTTGGAAAAAGCTGAAGAGTTGGTCCTTCATTATTTAGCTGCTCTTGTTAATCGCTAAAATAGGCACTGCAATATCATCAAAACAAGATACGTAAATACCACCTCTGTGAGTGACAGCTCTTGACAGAAGCTGAATCTGAAAAACTTCAGAAACAGAGCATAGATTTTTTTTTTTAATGTTCCTTTTGGATTTAAAATTCACTGACAAATAGATGTCTTCTAGGAAAGAAGGGAAGAACTGATGTATTTTTCTGGGATGTTTCATACACATGGTGCTTGAGCACTTAAGCAAAACCTATTCAAGTGTGTTTTAATTTGACAAATATTTTGGCAAGTTTTTTTTCACTCAGAAGTAATATCTAGGATAACTAGCAACATTATTAACTGAGACAGGTTTTTCAAGTACATCTGCATGATGCTATTTGAGAAACTGAAGACTTTAAATGGTATTAATAAGCCCATGAACAGCGTCATTTTCCCTGAGGAGCTGGTTCAACAGCTCTGCTATTACCTTTTGAGTTACCTAAAGGTTCCCTTCAATTCCCACCCCTAAGCTCCATTTTATAGTCATAAGGATCTTCGATTTGTCTCTGCATTTGCTGCTGCTACTTGTTATTCTTATTTTTTTGTGCAACGCCCTTAACAGCCTTAGGACAACAGCAAAGCGGAAGGGTGTGACAGGCCCTAATTCCTCAGCAATCCTGAGAGTTTCTCCTTCTGAGCTCTGTTTCCTTTTCTGAAAAGTGTCCTTGACCATTATGGTCATTTCCTTTAAGAATATACAGAATAAGAGAGTTTTGCAGCTTTCTGCTGTCTCTGACGACTGGATTTGAAGAGGTCCGTGGATGAGGTGCTGTAACGGGAAGCCAGGATGGAGTAACGCTGTGTCTGGGACGAGCTCAGCCCAGCCCCAGGACTCTGTTCTGCTGTTGACTCATTTTGTGACTTCAGGACATTCCTCTATACAGAGGTATTTCAAAGCTGAAGAAGGGAACTGGGAGTCAGTGTAAAATTAAGACAAGTAGAAACTGGATATGGAAATGCTTTAGACAGCTTGGAAGTCTCAGCCTGTCTTTCTCTCTGCTTTGTGTACAGACATAAAAGAAGGGCATATAGAGATACTGGGACTTCCACAATCTTTTTACTTTCTCAGTTTCTTCTCAATGCCACTCCAGATTTTGCTCCTTCTGGCCTTTTTTTTATAATCCCTGTGGCATAGCTGTGAAAGAGATGCCATCTATATCAGTAGGTTAGGCCAGACTTTGAATTCCTGACTTTCCTTCCTGTTTCCAGCTATCTCATGACCAATGTTTACAGGAAGCTTCAGAAGTCTGCAAAAGTTCATGAACTAAAATGACCACATGAAGAGAAGCTATAACTCCAAGCTGTGCCAATCCACAAATGAGGGTACAGTCCACAGCACAGTTAACCCACAAGAGGAAAGATATGCTGGTAGATCTAGGGACATGGAGCATTCCTGGCAAGATCTAGACTTGGAGCCCTAGCCCAGTCAACAGGGTGCTGTTTTGCCAGCTGCAAACAGCTTCCAGTTCTTTTTTATGAGATGACACCCTAGGCAGATTTTAAATGCATCTTTCCTC
Organism: Tinamus guttatus; assembly: GCF_000705375.1. The sequence continues at coordinate 13,125 of NW_010588631.1, read as the reverse complement.
CTCTGAGGCAAACCATGGATGGAAGGGAGCAGAGTCCTCTGGAGCTGAGCAATATGGGAGGCTCATGTTGCTCTGGAGCTGAGCAATATGGGAGTCTCAGCATCTCTGTTCAGAGCAATGTGAACAACAGCAGGTAAAATAATTGCAGCAAGCAATATTTACCTTTTGACTTCAATTCCCCAGCACTCTTGCTAGGAGAATTACCCTCTGTGTCTTCTGTCGTCCCGACACTTCTCCCCTTCCTGTTACAAATAAATGGGAGAAAGACAGAATGAAGCAAGCCTGAATGAAAAAAAAAAAAAGAAAATTTTCTGTGCAAAGATTTCTCAGAGCTAAAGACAGCAGATGGCACTAGGAACACTATTTTACAAAATACAGGGACACCTCTGTAAGGAGATGCACACAGAGACAGGGTCTTGTGGCCTGGGCAGCACTTTGCACTTTCTTAGAGGTTTTAACTTCTGACTCTGGAGAGTCAGCAGATATCGAGGGAATCATGAAGTGGATGGGGGCAAGAAGGTGGCATAGGGGCTACTATGCAACTGTCTACCCATTAGCAAATACACTCAGGCCACCAGGTCCACCCTCTTTCCAGTCTATCTATCTGGAGAACCTGCCAGTACACTGCATGCCTTGCACCACACACTTGCCAGTTACCTTAGCACATGTATATCCAACTGCTGAGCCACAACCACGCTCCTGAGAGTGCTCTGCACTACGCACTGCTCCTGAGGCCCAGCTACAGGAGCTTGTGCTCTCAGATGGGACAAATGGAAGCTTCTTAGGCAGGTAATTTCACAGGTGCCTCAAGCTGTGCCGCAAGGTGCAAGTTGGATCAGTCTGGGGCAAAGAGCTTTGAAAAAAAAGGCAAGAACAGGCAGGTGCTTGGCATCATCCTCTCCTAAGGGGCTCTAATCCAAGACTCAGTACAATGGGGACAGCTTGCATCTTCTCTAGCCATAGCAGAACTTGCTTCACCTCCAGATGCTCTGACACTTCAGCCCTGTGTCTTCCACTTGTTTTCTGTCTCTTCTGTAGGGGGTAGAACCTGCCGTGTTTTGAGGCAGTAGGGTTGTTCTGTTCATTTGTTCCAGGGGTCTCAGAGGATGTATTCGGAGCTTGTCTGTAACTGAAGCACAAATTGAAATCAAAACCACTGTTTGTTTACCTTTGAGAGAAAGTGAGCCAGACCATGGTCTGCTGTCAGTCCCAGATGGCAAAGGAGAGCAAGGGTGACAGCTCCGACATGGATATTGTACTAATGATGCACAGTTGTAGAAACAAAGGAAGAGAAGCCATATCTGCTGCATGACTCCCCCCCAGGAGGTGCTTCATTCCAACATCTATTAAATCACGTTAAATTATGCAAATCCAAAGTTCTGACTGGCTTGGCTAGAGGAAGTGCTATCCTCTGTCCATTGCACTTTTCCATATTGTCCCTAATAGGCCAAGCTCAGACATCATCTGCCAGTCGGTGATTTTCCTTGGTTCTGTCCCCACTGCCACCCTGGATCTAGAAAAGACACAAAAAACTAAATGCAAAAGAGATCCCACCCAGGCAACAAAACCAGCTCTTGGCAAGAACAAGAGCTAATTACTACAAGGCAAGCATCACAGCCATCAAATTTATTAGCCAATTCTTAAAATCTATTTGAAGATCATACTCCAAATATTTTATGTTGAGTGCAGAAAAACCTAAGAGTAATTCCTAACAGGATATCAAAGAAAGAGAAGGCTTTAGTGTTGTGCCAAGAATTTCTCCATTCTGCAATGTGAAGGGAGTTTAAACTCTTTTTTGTTAAGCAGCTGCAAAATCCCCAAGGTGATTAATGTGAAGCCACTGGAACAAAAGAATCACAGTCCAGCTCCTACTATGAAAAATACAGAACACAGTGGCAAGAAGTCTTTTCCTTCTTCAGCCTTGGTTTGAAAGCATTGCATCTGTACAATACTTCCAAGGAAACCTGCGTCACTCCCTGCCAGGAAAGGCCCACACAAGAAACAAGATATGTATTATTTAGCAAAAATTTACTTATTATTTATCATACTGCAAAAAATAAGCTGTCTGTAGACCATCAGGAGTTTACTGAAGTAAACTGCACCTCTCTTGCATAGGAACAGGCATTTCCTGCATGATGTGAGTGTACAACTTGCCACACAGAAGAAAAAAAAGGTGAGGATTCTCTGAAGCCTTTGGGAATGTTTTCTTCTCTGCTAAAACAACTACACTTAAGGATGTTGTACACAAACTTTCCAGGTTGCCTGACTGAGGTTGAACACCTGATGTAGTGAGCTAAAGTTTGACACGAATCATCCAGTCAGGCCAGTTTTTCTGACACTTTCAAAGAGGTAACTCTCTTACTGGCAACTCATACCTGTCATGAGTAGCTGATATGCATTTAAACAGGTTCAAACAAAGAAAAAAATGCCTTGGAAATAAGGTTGCCTTTGGTTTATTTTCTTTATTCAGAGACTGAAGCCCTGCAGATGCTATAAAGAGGTCACACTTTCAGTGAAACTTTTCCTAGAAAATGTCGCTCGATGCTGGGGAAAAAAGAACACCTCAGGAGCACATTTGCTCTGAAGAAAAAGCACAGTGAAGTTAATTTACTGGCGGTGTGGAAAGAGAGGTTTGCACTGAGACAGAGGGCCTCATACTTATAAGCCAGTATCAGTTGATAAAGACAGCGTGGTTCAGTCTTCATCACTGGCAACCATCTCAAGCCATGCAGAAAACTAGTCGATTTGTCTTAAAGAGGCACATGTCCACCTTTTAATTGTCAGTAAGCAGCGCTTTTATTGGCAGATACTAGAGGTGAAGAGTCACACGCAAGAAACTCGCTTGCTCGTGCTTCTCACACATTTCAGTTTCTCAAGACAGATTTCAACCCCGTGCTTATCTACGTTCGGTTTCGCAAGTACACTGAAGATCTTTAAAACTCACCATGCGACATCTTACACAAATACTATATTCACACCTAAACCACTTACTCTAGAAGTGCTTTCTGCCTCTGAGATTTGTGTCGTGATACAAACTGGTAAAAGACACTTATGCTCCTTAAAGTTTGGCTTTTAGAAAGCTTCCAACACTCCTCTCCTAGAGCTCTACAGAGTACAAGATAATCACGAATTTAGTCTGTTTTTTAATGCAACATTTTTGTGTGGGATGTAGCACTGTCCTCCCCATTTGGCAGGTGAGGAGGCTGACACATCGTCTACTAACAGCAACATTTGCAAATATTTTCCTAAAGCTGAGCACTAAATTCTTATTTTGACATTTAAAGAAAAGAAATAGCCTGTTTCAGTCCCTTTTTCTCCTGAAGTTTATGGCAGCTTAGGATATTAATCAGATTGCTGACCTGTATGTTGACCTTTTAATGGGTTTAGGTTCCTTTTTGACAGCTTCAAGCTGTTGCTGAAATGAAAGAATCCTGTAACACAGTGTGTAGCAGAAATAGGAGTGATTCTCAATACTCTCTGTCTTATAGATAATTATTTGTCTATTTTGATCTTAAACATTGAAAGCTACACTAATGTACCTTGCAATCATCTATCCTAAAATCTAGCTTTCTGAAATAGGACATGCTCAAAGTAAAACTGCTTATCCAACTATAATTCTGATACCTTTTCAGACATCCCCTAGGACAAAGCGTTAGTTATGTCATCAAATAATTATTGGCCTTTTACAGGATCTTGCTCTTCCAGTGCAGGATATAGACTGCTGAGATAGTGAGTAAATTCTCAATATTTTACTGTTGTCCTTTGAACAAAGGTGAAGAAGATCTCCTTACTAAGTTCTTCTCAAATTAGTCAAAATAATTTTATTTTATAATTCTCCTATAAGACCTGAGGACACATGTCCACAAAACTGATATAAAATTGATACAGAAACACTGCAAACTAATTTGGGGTACATGGATTGGGCAGTCTATTTCACCTCACATACATAATATTATTGTATAAAAATTCATATATAAAAGCCCAGCTTTCAGTTACTTTGGTATCAGATACATGTGTCCAAAGCTTGAAATCAGACCAAGGCTTTCAAGTTGCTGAAGGAGAATTTGAGAATTGTCAAACTGTTGGAAAATTGCAGCTCAGACAGATTAACAATATTTTCAGCAGCTGCCAGTGAAGTCTACATCAACAAGTGCTGTAAAGCTTTAAAGCATGTCAAGGTATCAGTCCTTAGTAATGCATATAAGGGGGGACTGTCAGATAGATTCAGAAGAATAACGAGGCACCTTTGCTTTTTTTTTTTTTTTTTCTGTTCAGTGGGATACTTCATGCAGTTCTAAGTTCTAAACCATTGTCAAGCCGTCTGTCTTGTTGAAAATCTAGATGCATCGATTATCTCTTGATATTTATTATGACTGTGCTATTTAGACAAAAGAGAAACTATTCATTTGGGAATAATTTGACAGTATAAATGGTGTTATTTGGGCTTGGGGCTTTTGTCGTCACTACTATTAATCAGAGACAGCCACATTTTTTTTTCCTTATGTTATAATTTATCTAAGAAATCTGGCAACTTGGCTTGCTAGGCAGTGCTATTTTTGATATTCTGCCTCATTATAAGACCAGTTTTCATCAGTTTACCAAAGAGGATTCTGTAGTAGCTTTTCATTGTATCACTTTTTCAGCCGTAGTGTACAAGACATAAGTGATCTAAAATATGCGGCAAAGGCTGAGAAGTATGCCTTGTTCCCATAGCTCCTGACATACAGGCAGGTACACGTGAACATTGTTTTTTTTTACGGTTTTACTGTGTGCATATGCAATGTGGCCTTGGTGGTTTATTAGCTACTTTCTGCAAAAAGGAACATAAGGTGCTGGGGGTCACAGGGAGCCACAGCATGGAGTCACAGGGACTGCCAGGTCTCTGGCATGTGTGTTTGAGGGGTGGGATGGGGAGAATAATTCACATCTTTTTGAGCTCACCAAAAAGTTCTAATATTTTAACTGATAATTCAAGTTTGTGAGGGTGTGATTACTTATCTCATGCAGATAGATATAGCGTGATATAATAGTCCCTAATGAATCATTTCCAAATGACAAATAATTAGTGTCACTCGCTCATTCTTTTCTCACTTTCAAAATAAAATTCAGTGAGCTTCTCAGTGGCATGCAAAAACACTTTCCATCTGCAATCTGAAAAGCAAGAAAGTTCAAAAACATTTTTCTTGTGGTTAGAAATGGGATAAAAGATCTCCTGTGTTGCATTGGTTAAGACAGCCAAGGATCCATATAAAGAAGAGAAAGTGGAAAACGGAAAGGAAAAGTGCTGTAAAATCTTAGAACGTGTCCTTACAGCTCTATCCTTACATCTTTAGCAGCATATCTGAAGGGACATTAAGATTAGGAATATTTAATATTTTAATGAAATATTTAATCAGCTCAGAAATATTCTGATTTCCCCCTTGTCTACACATATGAATTTTAAAAAATGTGTGTATCAGCCAGGTATTCAATGTCCAAAAATAATAGGCATCTTGCTTAATTAGCAAGAGCATACAAACATTATTGGGAGTAGCACAGAGGTCTATTGGTAATAAGGAAAAAACAAAACTTGTGCTCACTCCTAGATACAGCATTCTGTTTTCTTCTTCTTCCTGAAATAAAACATTTTGTTCCATAATACAGAACCTTGCACACTTCTAGATTCCATTAATTTAAAACTCATTATTTCTGTGAAAAAAAAAACAAAAGTGTGATTATTGGAGGATAGAAAGAAGAATCTGTTGCATCAACTTATTTTGACTGATGACTTGGGTCTATATGGTCACTGGGAGATAACAGGTAAGTCACTGAGGTTTAATAAACTTCATTAAAAGGTCATTTATCACGTGCTATGGTCTTGCAAATTCATTTAAACAGATATTCTTTTATTATGTTGCAATGATGCATAGAGAGCTCCATTATCCACAACGAATCCTTGGACACAGCCTCTCCATAGGATGTCAAAGAACACATGCAGTTGAACACCAGCCCTCTTTTTATCTGGGGTGCTTCACAAAGCATGCTTGGAGATATATAATGCAAAGGTGACAAGGCTGGCTTTTAAGAAAAAGAAAAAGTCTGAGATGAAGAAAATGAAATATTTTCACGGTTTAAAAAAGGAGAACTTGAAAAAGATTTCAGAATGTAATATTTTGGCTGCGCTCCAAAGCACTTCAGAGCTGACTGCCAAAGTATTACATCTCCAGCAAGATAAGAATATCTGCACATACACGTGCATGTGTGTGGGTGCACACAAACACACACAAAAATATTAACATGCATTTCCAAAAAAAAATTCGAATAATATGAAGTGATTCAAGCTGGCACGGGCATGAAGACTGCACACGAGATGGCAATCCCTCATTAATGGTGTTGTTCTGCCCTTATGTCTGCAATCCACAGAAACTTTGCCAGCATGAGGACTCAGTAAAAACCCAAACTCTGAGCATGCCTCGTGTCTTCCTAGCACAGCACAGGAGACATCTCTTCCAGCAAGACACAGAACCGCTTTCCAACAGAATTCCGGCACTGTGTACCCTGGGTACCTTATCTTGCACATTAGTAGGGAGATTACTGCTTTTCAACTATTAGTTTTTGTTAATTCTGGAGACTTGCTGTGAGTTTAATTATTAATTAAATATGTATTTGTTAAATATGTTCAGAAGTCAACTATTGCATTTACCACTTCCCTTTGCCATTTTAGTATTACTGAAAAGGGAATGAATGTTATGAATATCTGACGAAGGGAGACTGTTCACAAGCATGGATGATTCTTCGATACATGAATATGAAAATGAATAGCAAGTGTAAGTGTCACTGTGGCATCCAGTTCAACATTTTCATTTGTCGGGACACATAATTGTCCAGCTTGGCAAGTTGGTGAGTGCTTGTGCCCATTAACTTACACACCATCTTATTACTTACTAAACTACTGTCTTCTACCCCTATTTGCAATAAGAGGGATTTAATGAAGGAGGGAGGAACCAGGAGCTGACATGGCATTTTTTTTTCCTCCCAGTTAAGCATTTCATTAAAAGCACCATGCTATTCAGTTACTCGTAAGTCATGTGATGATTTAATAAAATTCTGTAACTTGGTGGGGGCAGAGAGGAAGCTTGGACTAATTAGCTAAATTCCTTGAATAGAATAACAGAAGAAATAAGAAAGAGCTGAATTCCATCATGTGATCTTTAATGTTAATATAACAATAATTATTCTTGTTGGTAAGTACTATTAATAGTCAACAAGATTCTGAATATTCAACAACAGGCAGTCATTTTGTACTGAGCTCTGATGTTCAAGCTCTCGTCTGTTATTAGGCACACTAATTTGAAAGAAGCAGCTAGTAAAACTAGCTAGAAGTAAAACTAGCATTGTATGATCACTGCGTTAGCAGATATATTTTGTCAGAAGAACACAATGGACATTTCAACAGCAGCTTATGAATTGGCAGATGAAGGAAAGAGATAATTTTGTAGGGATTTTAAGCTGCTTTTATTCCAGTAATCAAACTTAGTCCAAATATTTGTGTAGATCTGCTGTGAAAAGAATTATAGGAAGATTACTGGAGGAATTCTGTCAAGGTTGGACAAGTGGGTGAAAAAAAAATATAAATGTGAGCTCAGCACATATCAGAGTTTCTTTGGATAAAGGTTGGCCCAAGTTCTGTAATTAAAATGAACGCAAAATGGGACTTCCTGTTTTGATGGTTCTTTAGCCTTGAATGATAAGAGAATGTATTCGAGGAAGCCTAATAGCAATATGTAAAATTATACCACTTGGTGATACCACTATAATACTTTTCCACTTTGTTTTGTGATAGGACACTTCATAATTTGTAGAATTAAATGCATGGATAAGTAAGCTAGAGTGACCCACACTTCCAGCTCAGGCAGTCCAATGGCTGCTCATTTAAAATATTTATTGATAATGCTTATATCCATACTTTGCATAGGCACGAGGGAGTATCTTTTTGCATAGAGTTGCTGAGAACTGGACATCTTGATTAAATTTTAGGAAAAAGAGGCTTTACTACAAATAAAATTATTTGAGAAACTGAGAAATTATTGTCATTTTCTGCAAAATAAAAGAAGAAGCTGAGAAATTTCTCACCACCTCCAGCAGTAGTATGCAGATTTACAGCAGCCCAAGTTGGAGCACTGAAGTCTGAGAGGTTGCATGTATTTAGTAGGAGGTAAAATCCAGCTGAGATCTACAAGACATAAGACAGTGTAGGGTATCTGCGATCTTGTGTAAACATTTGGAAAATGGGATTTACAATGACACTGTGGACAGGGTAGTAGCAAGGTTGAGAACACAAGAAGATGAATAACTATTTTAGACTGAATATGGGGCTACTACAAAAATTACAGGTGATCTTGGTGCTTTTGGAGATTAGCTGGGAACTAGTGGAACCTTCAGCAACTATCAGACATATTATCTAAATTGCCAGATTATCATATTGGCGAGAGACTGAGGCATATATTGCATGTCCTGTCTACAGGCTACATGAGTACAGAGAAACCTTTTAAATTCTTCTTTTGTCTAAAAAAATGAACTTTCAAAATATTGATGTAATTTAGGTTAAATAATTCACAGACTCATTCAGCAAAGGGAAAAATCACTAGCATTCTAGCTTTTAATTCTAGGCTTTGAAGAGCTGAGCGTACTTTAATTCTTTGCTCTAATTTAGACCACAACTCAAGCATTCAGTTTTTTGATTCAGCCACTCCACTATTTCAGTGTTCAGATTTGAGATTAAAAAAGAGAGAGAGAGAGAGAAAGAAGCCAGAAAATGGTTTCTGCCAGCTAATAGACAATTCATTTTGCAGAAGACTGAAAAAGGACATATATCTCATAGGTTTGGTAATAACACATTATTATTTGAATCTAAGCCATCAAAACCTTTTGTACTTGTGATGTCAGTTCAATAGATTATAATAATTAATATGCAAAACTCACAGATCAAAGTGCACAATTAACAGTAACATCTGAACTACCATTTGTAGCATTAATATTCTTTGAATGACAATTACAAGTATGGGCACAGAGATTCTTTTAAAAGGATCTAAACAGTACAGGATGGTAAATCAAATATATATATCTGTATATATCTTTTATTACAGAAAAAAAAATGTCATGTACCTTTTGTACAAGAACTGATTTCATAACCTTCCTGGAAGAATGCAGAACTGCTACATTTGAGTTTGCCCATTCTGATGTTCCTAATAATATTATTTCCATATGTTAAACATAAAAAAAAAAAAAACTTTTTGAGTTTGGAAGCTGAATTCTCAGATTCACCTCAAAGTTTGGTTTGAAGTGAAAGCTTATGTTTCAAAGCTCATCTCCAAGCAAAACAAGGTATGCATCTGCATTAATTTTCCAGTTATGGGGTACTATATGATCCTCTAAATTCACTTTGTGTTCGATATAACCATCACATGGAACAAGGCAGCAATGTTCAGAGGAGAGCATTTGCCGTCAGCCTGTCAGCAACATGCAGCATATGTGACAAAACTGGTGTTAGGTGCAGACTCCAGTCAGTGTGTAGTGCAAGAGCAGTTCCTGAAGAGGAAGGGGAATTGCAGGTTTCTGCACCAACCATCTCAAACTTTGCTACTATATCCTGCAGTGTCAATGACTTTAGGGATGCTAAATGAACAGGACCTTATTCTCTGCCCTCGAGGCTTCTGGCAATACACAACTTGATTCCCTATAGTCAAATCCTGTACTATCCAAAATAGTAGTCATATTCAGTTGGTCCATGGAGACAGTCCGTGAGCTATGGGACTGTCCCCTGAAGCAGCCCAGGAATTCCTCAGGAGGTGGTCTGGGAAACGGAATGCCACAAAGGGACTGTGATAACAACCCGAAAGGACAGGCTGTGCTATTCGTACTTTTCTAAGGCCGATACAGGTGGTTCCTCTTTGGGAAGGGGGATGAGGGCAGAATGATCTGTGCCATCCTGGATAGTCCTATCGATCAGGGCTTGGCTCTGCCCTCACCTGCTTCGACTAACAGAGCACAAGCACCAAAAGAAGCTTGACAAGGTGCCCAAACTTAGCCCCCACCAAGCTACTGAAATCAACGTCCTGTTAGGAAAAAAAGTATTTTTAATAAAGAAAAGCAATTTGAAAATACTTATTGTATTCAATTATTTAAAATTATAGTTTTCTTAACAATCCAGCCTTCATTTTAAATGTTGCTAAAGTAACATTTCCTTAATTTCTTCTGTTTTTCACATGAAAAAAATTTAAGCAGACCAGCTCATGGAGTTTCTTCTTTCTTGAAAATGACTGCTTTAAGACTGGCAAAATAAAGAAATGCAAGTATCTGCTGTAATGGACACAGGACTTTACACAGGACTATATGTGAGCAGTGACAGGAATGTGGTACTCCCCAGTGCATTCAGCACTGTGCACAGAAAATAAATTCTGTTGAGTAACTGGCCTTTTCTAGAGACTATATGACTATAATTATCAGCTGCAATGAAGACTCTGATGAAAGCTTACAGATCACAACATCAGCCCATAGCATTTGCTGTTGTTATTTTACAGGCTGGGCAGATGGTTTTTGTTTGTTTGTTTGTTTGTTTGTTTTATGACCCTAGTTCCAGGCACCATCTATGCCTTATCTCATTTTCATTATTTTAGTTCAGAAAAATACTGTTTACATTTCATAACATTTCCAAGCTCAAGGGGAGGACATAGATACTGACAGACAGGAGTATTAAAAAAAAAAAAAAAGACAACTGAAAGTGCCATAGATGATGCTTGTTCAAGCTTGTTCTCTCTTTTTTGCACCTGCTTGTCTTAATGGAGGCATACACCTCACTGCTCCTTCCCACTTCTGAATCAGTTCCTGTCAAAAGCAAAGTAAGTTACTTTCTAAATCAGTCAAAATAGGTTGCTGGGCTCAATATTGAATGGATGCTACACAGGAAACAGACTAGTTGATGAGATAGTCTCTGCTGGCCTTGAAACCTTTAAAACTTTTCATTTATGGACAATGCCCTAAATGATCCTTGACTATGGCTCACCTTGTGATATTGAGCAGTGTAGGAAATTTGGCTCAAGGTCCTGTTCTGAAGCAAGAAGATCTGGCACTATATTTTATTCCTCATAAGGACCTTACTCCCTGACAACTATACACCAGTGATAGTATCTGGTTTTGACCAGAAAAGCTGTTCTAGGCTCAACAATTTTCTGATGAAAATTCCACCAAACCTGACATATTTCAGTGATTTCTTGCACTTTTGACTAGCAAGTTTCCAAGTAAAACTTGTCTCTTAAATCTTTCTCAGCCAATGAGATCTAAAAATTCATATAATTAGGTGCCAGGAAATATATATATAAATACTTAAATGTACTGAAAAAGTATTAAATGTGCTGAAAATAAAAAGTATTTTTAGTAAAGAAAAACAACTTGAAAATACTTACTGTATTTAATGATTGAAAATTATGATTTTCTTAACAAAAGGAGGTTTGTAAGACAGCCTTGTACTCAGGGTCTGTGCATTGGTGCATTCAGCTCCTAGCTCTGAAACCTACCCTCTGTTCAGAATTAAATATTTTGACTTTCCGACGTAAAGACTTAATTCCTAAATTTCCTTTTATTTCATTTCTAAATGTTCAAAATACTCAAAATTAATTTTTAAAATTTTTTACTATTTTGCTGGAAAACATTTTTCAGTTTGTCCAGATAGCTGACTTTGTGCAAATAATGTTATCTGTGTTTCAATTTTTCTTCTAAAAAATGAGAACAACAATCTTTCCTTCCAATCCTTTTTCTCTTCTTTGCTGTGTGAGGAGAGACTAACCCTAACTATACTCAGAAATCACGCGTGGCACAGTGGAATGCACATCTTCACAGTTCTACAGCTATGGGCTGTATAATTCAGAATAATTTGATTGGAACTAAATATCCTTTCCATATAATTAATAATTATGTGAATGATGAGAACCAAAAACTTGATCTGAAGCATTTTTCCGATAAGTTGTTCTCCATATATTTAAAATCGAGTAAGATATTCATTTTATTTTTGTGGAGCAACCATTCCAGCTTCAACCCACTTCTTTCCACAGGTAGATTCTTTTCACAGATAAAAAGTCAATTTCTTACAGTAAATCATGCCTATCCACTCTAGCAGTAAACATCTCACAAAAATAGAGCAGCAATATTAAATAGCACTGGAATTCATATGCACATGATATTTACCTAAGAGAAACACAGGTTTTGTCTGGCTTTGGATAAGTGTTGCCATCATACACAACAGTCACCTAGAGGTAACAACACAGGGCTATATCCTGCTCCTAATTTTGCTTTGGGTTTACTCTGCAATCTTTGGTAAATCACCATAACTTTTTAAAGACCTAGGTATTCACATGTAGAAGGATAACAGCTGATAAAGAGCTAGCTGTCAGCAGCTGTGATGTCCTGTGTTTTTTGACTGCATTTGAGATCTAGTTCTTCAAGGTGTGCATTGCTAGGTACTTAGTGTCTGTAGACTAAAATTTTCACAATTCTCAGTAAGATATGTGCAGTATGTTGCAAAATAACCCCTCTAAGTGTAAATGGTGTCGCTGGGTTACTCTATTCACTAAGTGGATCAAAATGCCTGTGTGAAAACTTTTGACGAGATTGACTTGGTACACAATTTGTCTCTTGGGGCATGATCCAAAACCTGTTTAGCTCAGTGCTCGGTGTAAAGACTCACTGCCTAAATTTCAGATTATACTGTGTGTCTTAGCCTAACTCTTTCAACCCCTCTCCTCTTTCAGACAGCTTCATCATCATTTATCCTTTACTTGTTTTTTGACACATCTTAGCTCTCCCCTTTTGCTTACAAGTACCTTTGGCAAGCTGCAACTTTACTCCCTTCAGAAATACTCTTGCTGTGTTCTGAGTCCAGGAACTCCTTAACTAGTATCTAACTTGGGGTTTTTAAGAATGAAGAGTTAAAATAAGTATTCGCACAATAAGCAATATGAAATTCTGTTCACAAAGTATAATGCAGCCAAGAAGTAAGATGATGACCTGAAATTTAACTAGATTGCTGATTCTCATCTTTGTGTAGCTCAGCCTCACATAAAAAGCCATCACATAAAAACCATATTGCATCCA
>NW_010588630.1:393267-406469 GCF_000705375.1 Tinamus guttatus | reverse complement strand
GCTTGCTTCTCCAGCCATCCCTAGGACTGAGAGGTGCCTCCTTGGGCAGGAGGCACCCAACCCAGGGAGGAGTTGTACACTACTGCTGCACAGTAGTGTACAGGTTTAGGGTTGGGGTTGAGAGGGAGAAAATTTAGATCCCCATGGGGAGCACTTTTAGAAAGAGCATGCTGAAGGAAATGTAGCGCTATATCCAGAGTGGTTCTGGGATCATATTTGCCATATAGCCAGCACTATCCCTGACGACCTCAGGCTTAGGGTTAGGGTGAGGGTTAGGCTTAACAGAGAGAAAGCCTTGAGCCCCATGAGGAACGGGGCTAGAAAGGCCACAGCAAAGGGCACACAATGCAACACAGTAAGTTTCATGTGCATATGAGAAAGAATTTCTTTACTGTTGGGGTGGCAGAGCACTGTAATAGTCTTCCAAGCGAAATTATGGCCCATTTTTGGAGATATTCCAGATCTGCCCGGATGTGCTCTAGGATCCCTGCTTGAGCCAGGCCTTGCACTAGATAATCTCTAGAGCTCCCTTCTAACCTCAACCATTCTGTGAATCTGTGCTGCTTTGATTCATACAATTCTGCAGTTTCAGTTGTTAATTCTTTATTTGCCTACCATTGGGGCTTATAGATATCAATATGAATAGGTGTGGCTTTGGATAGGTGTGGAATTGAATAGGCCCCATGGTGTTTGGATATCGACAGGTATTGATATGTTTGGAGAGGGATTGATAGCTCTGGGTGGGGTCCCCTAGCAATACGTTGGGAAACCCAATCTCCTGTAGGCCTGTTGGCATGAAAAAATGATTGATGGCAATAGTCAGCTGCACTTCCCAAGAACAACACCAGCCCATAAGCCGAAATTCCACGTGCCTGTGGAGAACAAGTCATTTTGGGGCCTATCAATAGAGTTCAAGGTCGATACATCTTGAATCATGAAGATGCTTCTTGAGTAAAGCATCTTAAAAATAAAGCTTACTATTAAGCTTCACATATTAAATAATAGTCTGAAAACCTTTTAAATAACCTCGAAGCAGTACTACATAGGGGAGTTAGGTCTAGTTACTGTTAGGTAGAACATGGACATCAGATAGCCTGTATGTACCCTGACTGAGCTGCTCAATAACAGTCAGGAAAAATCCGGCCCACAAAAACATTATAGCTATTACATATACTAAATGGTTTTGCCCTGCTCGTCTTTGCAAATTGTCCTCACCTTCCTTTTGTTTGTTTTTGCTACTAGACTTTGTTAGCACTTTAAAAGGAGCCTTATCGGGTATCTACAGTCATCAGAGAGACAATCATCAAAGAAACACTAACCTTTGGAAGTAATTGTCTGCAGCTCCATCACCACTGACATGTCACAACTCAGACTAGAACTGTCTGCAGGTGGATAGGAACCCTCTGAAGAAAATATGGCTTAGGCATTTTTGGGAGAAGTGCTTTTATTTTGTAAGTTTGTAAGTCTCTTGTGGAACTCCAAACTGTGAATAAGAAAGTGGTGCATATTTCTGTAGTATGTGTGAAATCATTTGGGTTATTTACAAGCACATAAACGCTCAAGAGTCATCTTCTAAGTTAGTTTCAGTCTAATTTACACGCATGTTTTTAATCATATAATTAGTTGTGCTAGATGCTCCGAAACTGAGTGATAGAGGTGATTCAAGAATTTTATAAAGCAGAAAGGAAAAAAAGATGATTAACAGCTGAGGTGAATGCAGATGATAAATTTTTTTGATGTGGCATTTGTCAAATAACCAGGATGTGTAATTACATGCATTAAAAGTAGAATGTGGCTGTGAAAAGTGAAATAAAAGTTATTTTTCAAAAATAAAAGGAAGTAAGTTTAGTTACAGGTAATATAAAATCTTGGTAGTTCCTGTACATTCGATATTCCAGTATTATTCTATCTTCTGTTTTTCTTTTTTATTTCACATCAGTTGACAATTACAGATTTTTTTTTCCTAAAAATACATAGAAATAATTTTTAAATATTAGTAAAGATCTTGGGTTTTTGCAAGGGAATTTGCTGGCAGATCACTTTTGTGGTGGTGGCTTGATATTATTTTATTTTTGTTTTTCTGAAATTCCTATCATAGCAGGGAGAGTTCTTAATTTGCTGTTAAATCTCTGGTCTACAGCTGGGCTGTTCCTTGGAAAGGATCGAACATTTTCCAGAATGAGAAATTGCCTGCAAGAGAATTTTAGGTCCCCTGACCAAGAGGTCAGAAGGCAGTCTGCGCTGGATTTATTCATATCTCCTTTCACTTTATGCTTTTGTCATCATTAATTTTCTTATTAAACTAAATAAAGTATTGCACTGCTGCAGTTCTACCTGAATGAAGCCCTTTTTGGGGGGGAAAGAGCGTAGTGTATTGCCTGTGATCTTAGACCTGTATAAATAGGTAAAATCTTGAGAAAATTAAGAATCTTGAGATCCTTAACAAAAAGAACTAACGAAAATAATAGATAAAAGGTCTAGATTTTCACAGTGTGTTTTATTGCATTCAGTGCACCCAGCCAGGGCCATATTGTGAGTGGATTTGCTTAGTTATGATAGGTTGGAAGGCACTGTTAACTTCTTTATTATCTTATATTGTCTGTCTTTTCTATGGATGATAACCTCTTACTAATTTGTTTTGTAATCTTAGTAATAGCTTATAACTACTTACGCTACTGCTTCAATATTCATTTAATGTTTATTTTTCTTGTTGTGTGAATCAGCTAGGATTAATTCATGTGATAATTTAAACCAGACAGGTCTGTGCCTGGTAGTTTTCCTAAAAGCATGTTTTGCTATTTTTTTTTTCTTTATTTTTTGCTTTTTTGTGTGTCAGATGAGTTGAATTGAAACTTACTAGCACAATGAAGATGCACTTGAACTTTCCTTCTGATTAGATGATGTTTTAGCTTCTTAATGTTAGCAGGGTGTAAACTGTATAGTAGATTTGCCAGGAAAAAGGATATAATAAATTGCAAGTAATATTCTGTAGCCATTCTGAGACACAGGTTCTATCTTTGGCAAAAGGAAAGGGCTGAGATGTGCTCCACAGGATTGCTCGTACTCCAAGGCCATATCTTGCAGTGCGTAGGAGAGTGGTTCCCACTGCTATTACTATCCCCTGTCTTCTGATACTGACTTCCTGCCTGATGGTACAGATGAAATGACTCTGTGATCTGAACTGCTTTCCTGTGTAAGCACCTGACGTGGTGTGAAGGAAGGGGAGCATGGTGGAAGGAGGGAGGACAGATAATAGGACGCTTTTTGCCAGCTAGCACAGGTTCCTTTTTGTGTATAACTTTATATGGCTAAAATAGGACCGTGTTTTTCTTCCGGTCTCAGTGAAGTGCTAGCCTCTGAAGATAGGATTTTTTCCTGCTAGAGAGAGATCACACTTGTTGACCCTTCATTTGAGTCAGTACCTTCTTTTTCCTTTGGTGCAGTATTTTAGCTTTCATAAACAGTTTTCTCTTTTCAAGACGTCCACGGAATCCAGGCAAACTGAATATTTCCTCTGGAAAATTATTGTAATATACCCTTATCCAGAAGACAGGCAGGCTATTTTATTTTATTTTTTATTTTTTAGCTATGCAAATGATTGTAAGCTACATACCAGCTCATTTGCTTGCCTGGATAGTCCTAGCCCCAAAACTCTATACGCCACATTGGACTGTAATAGTTTCTTTTAATCTGCATGCTAAAAGGAAAATACAGATGTAGATCATTATTGGTTATATATTTTGACTGGCCATGGAAATATTCACCTTTTGCGGGTAAACCACAGGATCGCAGAATGATTGATGTTGGAAGGGACCTCTAGAGATCATTTAGTCCAACCCTCCCTCCGGCTCAAGCAGTGTCTCCCAGAATACATCACAGAGGAGCACATCCAGGGAATCTTTGAATATCTCCGGAGAAGCAGATTCCACAGCCTCTCAAGGAATCCTGTCCTAGTGCTCTGTTACCCTCACAGTCAAGAAGCTTTTCGTCATATTCAGGTGGAACTTCCTATATTTCGGTTTGTGCCCATTGCCTCCTGTCCTGGTGCTGGCCACCACTGAAGATAGTCTGGCCCTATCCTCTTGACATCCACCGTTAAGATATTCATGTGCCCTAATAGGATCCCCTCTCATCCCTCTCTTCTTTAGGCTAAACAGGCCCAGCTCTCTCAGCCTCTCCTCACAGGAAAGATGCTGCAGTCCCCTTATCATCTTTGATGTGCCAGACTCTCTCCAGGGGCTCCATTCTCTCTTGTAGTGGGAAGCCCAGCACTGGACACTGCACTCCAGATATGGCCTCACCAGGGGACTGGGTAAGGGAGGAGGAGGATCACCTTCTTCAGCCTTCTGGCAATGTTCTTCCTAATGCACCCCAGAACACCATTGGCTTTGGCCACAAGGGCACTTTGCTGGCTTACAATTAATGTGTTGTCCGCCAGAAATCCCAGGTCCTTCCCTGCAGAGCTGTTCTCCAGCAGGTCAATCCCCATCCTGTACTGGTTTGGGGATTATTCCCGCTAAGAGGCAGAACCCTGCACTTGTCTTTACTGAACTTCATCAGGTTCCTCTTTGCCCAACTTTGTCCAGCTCTGAAGGGTAGCACAGACCCTTCGGTGGATCAAACAACAAACTGTGATTATAAAGAGGTAAACTTTATGAATTCAGAGCACCATCTGCCAGTACAAGACATTTTGTGGACTAGGCTATTCTCAAATACAAAATAAATAGAGTAATTGCTGTTTGTATACAAACCAGAACTAACTAATATCAGTAAAAATCTAGAAAAATGAGTCACCACCACTAAGTCACCAAAAAGAGCCACCAACATCAAGTCAAGCTTTAGTTTCAAAGCTTTGATGTGTAGTGCCAGAAGCTGAATTAAATCAAATCTGAAAACAGGTGAGAATTAAATCATCTAACATTTGGCAGATAGAATTTTGATTTTAGAAAGAAGACAAAATACAAATATACGACATAATAGGCGAACCAAGCCAGTGTGACATCTTTCAAATCTGAACTTTGCTGTTAAGCATCACCACTGACTTTTATTGCAAAGGAGCTGGGATGCTTTGAACTGTAATGCTGTGGTAGAAATAGGTAAAAAGACATTTGTCAACATTATTATTTGAGATTAAGATACATTATTGCCACCTATGAACAACAGGATACAATCCAGTCCAGAAAAGTCTGTTCTGTCTTCCTTCTGCCATGCTTTTACAAGTCATCAGTCCTGCCAATCTTTTCTCTTGAATATTCTTCAGAAAATGTAGCTTTAAAAAGCCAAATACATAAGGAAAATGAGATTAATAATTAAGAAAAATACTGTATTTGCAAGGTAATATAGTCAAGATAGAAGACCTCCATTTCTTAAATTTATTTTGGTGTGTGACTGTATTACTCTCATTTTCTGCTGGCAAATTGCAGGCAAAAAAAAACAAGCAAACCAAACCTTTCCCCTCAATACTTTTTCAGTTAATGTCATGCCAAACTATTTCAATACCACTGGCTCACATAAGCATTTATGTATGTCTGTGACAGATTTGTTGCTTCATTTGCTTTGTATTTTTACTGAACAAATACAATTATTTCTTGTATGTCCTGCATACTTGTACATACTTAGAGGATTCATAACCACAGCAAAACAGGCAGTAGATAATCTGATAAAAATATCCAGTTTTCTTGAGTCTGTAAAGTAGTTGTTCTGGGACATTTTTGCCTCTGTCACTGCTAATATGCAAAATGAAGACTTTTTTTTTCAAGTCAGTAGTTCTTCTGGGCCCTATTTTTTATGTAATATTTTTATCCTGCATAAGAATCATTTTTAAAACTGCTGTGCATCTCTCACCATCATGATTTACAGAGATAATAGGAGAAAAGGGAAGGGCCCCTGTGTGGGTCTTGCCTACCTGCATAATCATGTCCTTGTGAATTCCTAAAAATTTCAACATTTTACTGAAAAAAAACAGACGCCCTCCCCCAGATTTATCTTTCAGTAACAGACATTTATCCGAAGGCTGCATCAATTTAGAAGGAGTCAGCATTCAGTACTTGATCATATAGGTAAGTGTTGGTTATGAATTAAATGGAAATAAATCTTGTATCTGTTGTTGCATTGCCACATACTTCTCTTCTTTCAAAAACCATGTTGCTTTTCTTTAGTCTTTCTAGATCTTCCCTTGTCTAAAGTCTAGATCAAAGTATCAAAATATCTAAACACAGCAGAGTGCTGTGTTGTGGGGGCTGGCCTCACACGCTGATGTTGGGAAATCACAGCTGATGCATCTGGTGCTTTGATACAAAGGCATGTTCGGTCATGGTCTGTGTGCTGGGTAATTGCAAGATGTGTTGTACATGATGTTTTTTAATGAGCTTACCCTGGTTTGCATAAAGTATATTCAGTTATTATAGCATTCCTATCTCTGAAAACTAATATATTTGTATTTTCTAGCTCTAGGAAATCACAGAGATTTCCACTGAGAAAGAACTAGAAGCAGATATGGAATTGGCCACCATTTATAATTGAGTTGTTTGCTTGCCTGATCAGGAAAACATTTCCTGAAAGATCCCAATGCTTTTTTTTTTTTTTTTCCCCACCCAAGTGATTGGATGGAAATTTAAGCAGGTAAGTTAGTATTATGTCACATCAAGTTTGTGGGCGATACAAAACTGGGAGGAGTGGCCATCACTCCCAAGGGCTGTGCTGCCATTCAGAGGGCCCTGGACAGGTTGGAGAGTTGAGCAGAGAGGAAGCTCATGAGGTTCAACAAGGACAAGTGCACCTGGGAAGGAATAACCCCAGGCACCAGTACAGATTAGGGGTTGATCTGCTGGAAAGCAGCTCTGCAAAGAGGGATTTGGGAGTCTTGGTTGACACCAAGTTAACCAGGAGGCAGCAATGTGCTTTTGTGGCCAAGAAGGCCAATGGGATCCTGGCCTGCATCAGAAGTGTTGCCAGCAAGTTGAGGGAGGGGATCCTCCCCCTCTATTCAGCTCTGGTGAGGCTGCACCTGGAATACTGGGTGCAGTGCTGGGCTCCCCAGTACCAGAAGGATATCGAGCTTCTAGAGAGGGTCCAGTGTAGAGCCATGAAGATGATTAACAGGCTGGAGCATCTATCTTATGAGGAAAGACTAAGCCAGCTGGGCCTGTTTAGCCTAGGGAAGAAAAGACAGAGAGGATCTTATCAACGTGTACAAATACCTTAGGGGAGAATGTAGGGAGGATGGAGTCAAACTCTTCTGTGTGGTGGCCAGTGACAGGATAAGGGGTTATGGGTATCAATTGAAACACAGGAAGTTCCATTTCCATGTGAGGAAGAACTTCTTTCCTGTGAGGGTAACAGAGCCCTGGCACAGGCTGCCCAGAGAGGCTGTGGAGTCTCCTTCTCTGGAGATCTTCCAAACCCGCCTGGATGCCACCCTGTGCCACGTGCTCTGGGTGTCCCTGCTGGAGCTGGGGGGTTGGACTAGATGATCTCTAGAGGTGCCTTCCAACCTCACCTGTTCTGTGATTCTGTGTGATTCTCCCTTGGTCTTTGCCTGAGCTACGTTGTAGTCATGCCACCCTGTCCTTGCTTGTCACAGAGTTGTATCTCCAATATTTGTCTGTCCCATTTACTGGCATGGGCCTCCTTTCTGCCCTGAGTAGCTCATAATCTTCAGCACCATGCCCTGTTAGGAGGGGGTATCCCCATCTTTTCTCTGCTTCCCCAAGTCCTGGTGGAGAGTTAATACAAAGCACTGGACAAGATGCAGGGAGAAGCTGCGCTCGTTAATCAGAGAGACGCACTGATTTCCAGGCCCGAGCAAAGCTGGGAGGATCAGTCCCCATGTGATTAGTGTTTGAACAACTACAAAGATACTAAACTGCCTAATACCCCTTGAGGAGTTAATTAAAGGGGCTTAATCTCCACTGAGCAGAAGTGAATCTGAATCTATCCCTATAAATTACTTTCTCTGACTGAATGACGTAAAATCCAAATAACACCCCGCGCAAGGTCGATAGCTATCCTGTATCTCGGCGCAATGCCTCGTCGTGATGCAAGGGAAGATGCTGAGAGCCCACAGAACAAATGAGTACTTCTTTTTTTTTTTTTTTTAGATTTGTTTTATTAAAGAAGTAATCCCCCAGGCTATTAAAATAACTAAATAAATGGGAAAAAAAAATTGGAGGCAACTCGCCAGCTCTTGCCAGGCTGGTATTTGTAAGGGAAGAGGGACCTCGTCTGGCCACGCAGTGGAAACGAGGCCTCCTTGCAAGGCGCCCGCCCTCCCTGCCCGTTCCCTGCTGTGCACAGGGGAGAGAGGCCTCTCGGAAGGGAAGGGGACCCTCAGCTGGCGCAGAGGCTGGGCCATTCCCTGCTGACACATTCACCTGGCACAGCAACACACGTCGAGCTCTGTCCTGTATTTATTTATTTTATTTCAGGACACTGACCTCATTTCAAGGAGTTGTTCTCCAGGAGCAAATTATTTGGCCTGCTTACACGGGACGCTTGTCACTGCCCGTGTGCCATTTTCTAGTCATGTGCTCCTTCTGCATGATGCCCCTTCTCTCTTTTTTATTTACTTTTTTTTTCTTTTAATTCGCTGCCTTTGATTTCCCACAGGCTTCGGATTAACCTAGTAATGTCATAAACTGAGAATAATCCCATGCTACATAACAAATATGAAATTTGCCGCAAGAGATGCCACTGCTATGGGAAGTGCTGCATACAT
Source organism: Tinamus guttatus (assembly GCF_000705375.1). The sequence goes on along the minus strand of NW_010588630.1, from coordinate 397,753 downwards.
CAAGGCAGTTTCCTTTCTGCGCGGGATATGTTAAGGCATCGCACTGTAAAACAGCCCTGTGTGCCTTTGTTTGGGCAAGCAAATCCAACCCACAGAGACCACATCCAATTTGGAAACGCTCTGGAAATGCGTGAGGGCTGGCAGCGTGGCGGGGGAAGCGTCACAGATGTTTGTTCTGCTCTTTTGCTTCCTTAGACACGTGTTGACGGGTGCTGCTTGAGGCAGGGTGCTGGGTGGCCGTATACAGGAGGCTGGATGCATCCTCTGCACTATCGTCCCTTGCAGGCAACCGTTCCCAAGCAGGCCTGCCTTGAAAATACTGTATTTTGTATGTATGTTGGGATGCTTGTGGCCCCGACTTTGTGAGAAAGGGCTGTGGTAGCCTTATGTCTGATGTGCAAAAGATGGTGGGTTAGGACTGCATTTCTGCATTTTCTGTTCTCAAACGTCTTGCTTCAACTGGGGGAAAAAAAAAAAAAGCTGAGTGGGAACAAGGACTCAGAAAGAGAAAATGAATTTGATGCTGCAATATTAGTGTATTCCCAGATTTATGTAATGGGCAAGTAACTTGACAGTTGCTGAAGAAGCAACAAACGGAGAAGTGACTTTGCTCATCACTTTGCTGCTCCGCCACGAGACATGGTTCTCCACGACAGCTGATTATTTCTTTACCTTAATGAACAGGAAGCATCATCTAGGCTAAGGGAGAAACACGGGCAGCCTCCTGAAAGCATTTCGTCAGCATCGCGGCGAAACCGCCACGGGCTCCACCTGCCTCCATTTCTCAGTGTTCAAGCTGGAACGGTTTAGCCAGGCTCTGCGGCTGCTCCAGGATCTCATCCCTGCAAAATTCTGCTCAGGCTCATGCCCTGATATGCCGCGGAGGTGCCGGCTGCTATTGATAGGCTGCGGCTGAAGGAAAATGGGAAATGGAGGAAGTAATTTTCTGAGAACTTTCTTTCGTTGCAGCTCTTGCCACTGAAGGGACTGAGGAATATAAGGCAGAACTTCCCCAGCAATTGCTAAGAGTAAAATTAAAGGGAACAGAAAACAGGTTGCCAGTGTAGGACTCTGAGAGCAGGAACACAAGCCTCGGAGAGGTGGCACTGTTTGCTCTCTCCATGATTGTCTGGCCACATTTAACACACAGACAACGGGCTCGCATCCTCAACATTTTACATGCCAAAGTAATAGCCTCAGAAACAGAGTATTTATTTCCTGTGTTGCTCTGAAACAGGGGCAAGCAAAGCAGCTGGTAAAGACAACGCTGATCGCTAAGCGATGCCTCTGCTTTCCAAACCCCGCGAGACCGAGTGGCTGCTGCGCCTCTTCCACCGTGGGCACGACCAAGGAGCTGCGCAAGGCTTCTCTGGCAGCACCGGGAATACAAGAGGGCTTTTTCTCCCTAATAAATGACTTTTCTAATCTCTTCCACATTGTAGGGTTGAAACCTAGGGGCAACCTCCTGCCCACAGCAGCTCCTCACCCTGAGACTAAGGGGTGCTGCCCCAACAAGACTGGGCTTAGTCTGGACAGCTCAGGCCTCACTGTAGGGCCTACACAAACAACAGAGACCAGCAGGGGAAAATACAGGAACCACGGGGCAGCATGAGGCTTTCTGCCTATTTAACACTATTGCATTACATAGTATCGTTTAGTTGTATCAAAAAAATAAAGACCATCTTACTGTATTAGGACTAGCTCTGTAAGCAGCTTGTTAGATGATCTGAAAACCAAAGAAGTCAGTTGCTGGGAACACTATTGCAGCAAGTAAGAACTGAATTATGGAAGAGACCAACACAAACACACATCTAACGAAAAGCATGGGAACGTATAAAACAGAACTTTGTAGCTATTCAGAATTGTGCTCATTTGTACTTGCGGAAACAAGCAGTGGCATGTTGCACTCCTGTGCCACGAGAACTGAGGAAATCTCAGGGATTGGGGGAGAAGTGTGGCTTGAATGTTAAGAAGTTTGGCAGCTAGCTAATCACAGAAAAGGGAGGCAGGTGGAAATCGGAGGTTTTCTCTTGATTTCTCATGAAGGAAAGCTTTGCTTTGCTGCAAGGTACTCACCTTGGGGTCAAATACTTGCCTTTAGCACCTGGCCATCCTGTCTGCCTTGTTTTCCATTTTCCAACTGATCAACAAGGTTTCCAACACAGATATTCCCCATAAATGGATACATTTGGTTTCAACAGGAGAGAAAGGGAGGCCCAGCCCTTTTGCACCAGCCTTTCACACAGGGGCAAACTGAAGCTCACCCCGTGCAGGTCGGAGGCGGCGATATTTAGCCCAAAATCAAACCCAACCGTGTTGCTGAAAGCTGCAACGGACCGGACCCGCTCTAAGGGGACATCCACGAAGGATGCAGAGCAAGGACTGCTAAGGGAGGAAACCCCGGGCACTCAAAGGCCCCTCGGGCTGCTCAAGCAGGGACAGTGACCCCCACAGCGCCACGTCCTCCCTTCCCGCCTGCCCTCGCGGGGAAGGGCAGCTCTCCCGCCACGCATGCTCAACACCCAGCACCACCTTCATTTTTTTTTCTCCAGTATTTTTTATTTCTGACAGGCATTTACAACGTTCCATTCATAGAACTAAAAACATAAAAATAGACCTTCTTTCAGCTTATAAAAGAAATATATAAGAACCTTTGACATAGACATGTCGTGACATTATGTACAAGAACATGGTACCTCTCAAGTACCAGCCTTCCAGTATTCCAGAACGGACTGTGTTCCACTGGGTACAGTACAGGACAGCTAAAACCTCTGCTTTTCTAATACATCGGGACACAACTGACTGGTGGATGATATAAAACAATGAGGTGATAATACAAAGGGTATAGAAACCTTTCTAAAGCTTTTAGGAAAAAAACGAAATCAGAAGATAGCAAAAAGTTAATAGAGAAAGCTTTCATAAGATCAAGTATAGTGCACCAGAAACCAGAAAAGGAGGGCAAGAGGGAATGCTAGCTGGGACACAAAGACAGTGATGGATTTATTTTTTTATTTTTTTTTAGGGAATAATTTTTGTTATGTTTTAAAATATAGTCAGAGCAGATTTTATAAAATATAATCCTAAAGCTATTATAAAAATTTCAGGTTTTCAAAGTACCTACCAATGTGTCAAACATCAATAGATACAAAAAGAAGAAAATTTTCATATAATCCTTTTTTTTTCCATAGCTGAAACTGAAATGGGAACGCTATATAAATCTTTAAGAAAAAAAAAGTGCTATTTTGTGTTTTGAATGTGGAAATCTACTTAAAAACCACAAGATTTTAGTCACATCTTACCCTGTTTTAGATGCTTAAATAAATGATTCAAAATGTGAAAGAGGTTTGCTTGTTTAGAACTTGTTCATATTCTATTGCAGTGGAAAAGCTTTTATAAAGGAATTAAAATACACTAGTTTCATCCACAATAGGGAAGTGGATGAGGTCAGTTTTTTGGCCATGATTTCCCTGTCCCCTAAGCCCAAACTCTGAGAGCAGACCAAACCAATCCGTGATGCTGCCACACTAGTTCCAGTGCAGTTACATCAGGGATCAGTTTAGCCCACTGCAATTCAGTCATGATATTTTATTTTTTTTTTATTTTTATTATCTAACTAAACTCCAGTCTCAAACATATACAATAATCCTTTTTTTTTCCTGAAGAAAGTTATACTAAATAAGAGTTTCCAGTTCATATTTTAATATAAAACCACCATTCCTAACCCTCTGCAAAAAAGCTAGCCTCGTATCCTAGACTTGGAGCTAAGCTAACACTGTAAAATTCTTATCCCTTTGTGCCCCTGCATCTCAGGTAAAATACAAAAAAATATTTCTTCAAGTGTTAAATTTGGATCTCTTTTAAGAGAGTTTGGCATCTTTATAATATCATGTAAAACTAGAGCTTCCAACATTGACAGTAAGTTAGACCAGCCACAGACCAAGAGGACTCGACACAACATAAATCCCAAACCTTTTCCTCACGCATTCCTAAAATACACGTATATTCTCTTACACTGAAAGAGGGAAAAGTAGGAAGAATACTGCGACTGTACAGGTTAAAAAGGCAGTTTCCTCGCTCAGGAGATGAGCCTCTGGCTGACATTTCACAGCCATCCAACCCTTTGAACCTTGTGCTATAGCTGAAGCCAGTTTGCTGCACGCAGGCAGGACACCCACAGTAACCTGTTTCCCAGTGATGCTGTTCTCCCCCCGTTTAAACCTCCGCCCCTGATTATCTCAGAATAAATAAAACGGTGCAGAAGCCCTTGGTAGCGTAAGACAGGACCGTAAGCGTGTTCCGGGTTGGGATGCGGAGCGCGGAGGCCGGCGCGGAGCCCAGCGGCGCGGCCGGGCCGCGGCGCCGCTACAGCTCCGTGTTGAGCTTCCTCGGCGGCACGAAGTCCTGGCGCCGCACCCACACCACCTCGTCGCCGTGGCCCTCCGCGTCGCCGTTGATGCCCGACAGCGCCGCCTGCTTCTTGAGCTGG
>NW_010588630.1:365165-383256 GCF_000705375.1 Tinamus guttatus | reverse complement strand
ATACCACCACCACCACTCTTGGTGCCCAGTGGTAAGTGAGCCATTAGCACATGCCACATTGCCCATTTATGAAAACTTTCTATGCCTCACACTACTGAAGGGAAACTGGAGATACCACAGGAGAATAAAGTGGAGGGAACTACATGTGAAGTCACACAGAATCACAGAATGGTTGAGGTGGAAGAGACCTCTAGAGATCATTTAGCCCAACCCCTCCTGCTCCAGCAGGGACACCCAGAGCATGTGGCACAGGGTGGCATCCAGGCGGGTTTGAAAGCTCTCCAGAAAAGGAGACTCCACAGCCTCTCCGGGCAGCCTGTATTTAGTCCAACCCCTCCTGCTCCAGCAGGGACATCCAGAGCACATGGCACAGGGTGGCATCCAGGTGGGTTTGGAAGATTCCAGAAAAGGAGACTCCATAGCCTCTCTGGGCAGCCTGTTCCAGGGCTCTGTCACCCTCACAGGAAAGAAGTTCTTCCTCACACGGAGATGGAACTTCCGGTGTTTTAATTTGTACCCATTACCCGTTGTCCCGTCACTGGCCACCACGGAGAAGAGCCTGGCCCCATCCTCCCTATATTCTCCCGTCAGGTATTTGTACATATTGATCAGAACCCCCCTCAATCTTATCAAGTTCCTTGGTTATCAGTACATTGATGGTGATCTAAGAGCACCTACGTCACTGGCTCTCCGTGAACCTTTTGGGCCTGCTGGACTCACTCTCCTAGCACTACAAAGACTCCTGGAGGGCAGCCAGGTTTGCACTCCTGCACCCCCACTCCTCCATCACAACTTGGCTTGAATGTTCTGGCTCCCAGCTGGCCACATCTTACCAGACCAGTCTGAGCCAACGCAAACCAACACTTGGCTCCCACATATCAATGTACTCAGCCAGAACTGTTAATCCAGTGCATGGCTCTTACCTTTCACCAGGACTTTTGGGACTTTTGTGTGGCTGGCACAGAAGGCACTGTACAGCTTGAAACGGTCAGCATAGTAAAGAAAGGATCCACCCAAGGAAAACAGCACTTTCTAGGATTGGAGAGAGGAGAAAGGAAAAAAGCATAAAACACATATGAAAACTTGTTAGTTATTTTCCCTTCCAATAGGTCAGCTGGAGTCAGACTGCCTAAAGGGGGTCTTCCATAGCAGGCTGTGCAAGCACAGCTTTTCTGAATGCTGCCACAAATATTCACTATACTTCCAGCTGGGCATCTCCACCAACAGAGAAAGACCAAAACAAGTTCAGAAACCCCTCACAGCATTGACAGGGAAGAAGCCAGAACAAGACTGATGTGTTCCCTACTCTCCCTAGTCTGTATAATGTGGTCAAGGTGGTCAAGGCAAAGAGAAGGGAAGCAACAGTGGGATGGAGGATTTCCATTTACCTTTCAGATGACAGTACATCATATTTTTAAGAGTGTTCTCCCACCATCAGGCACACGCAGCCCTGGTGTCTCCACCCAGCCTGGACTCCTCAGGCTGTTACCCTGGCTAAGGCCACCTAGAGAAACCACTGACTACACGATGGATCTAGATTTACAGCTGCAGGGCTGTATATAAAAGCCTGAGGTTAAGATGTTACTGTTCTAACAGCTGGAGGCCACAGAAAGGACTGGATATACCTGGCTTCATAATGGATCAGATATTAAGAAGCCGCAAGCGAGAACAGGATCCCACTGCACAAATGACGCTGGTACACTTTTTAAGGGAAGTTTCTATCTTATTCTTTTCGTTCTTATTCATCCCTTTCAGTTCAGAGTCACTAAAATTCTCCGTTATGGGGACACTTCTTACACAAGAAGTGTCAAATTCTAATTATGTGAGGGCAGTGTTTATGACAAATGCCGATTTAAAACGAGCATCTGACATCAAAGCTAAGCACACCAAAAAGACAACTTCTTCCACTCATTCTTGAAGGGCTGTATGTTTGTTAGCTGAAGATCAAGCCCAATTAAAATATTATAATTATGCATCACATTATCCTGTTTTCTACTAAGGTGAGTGCTCACAGCAGGAGTAAAACTCTCCAAAGACTACCCAAAGACTAAATGTGGTATTATTTATTCGCCATACATGCAGCACATGACTACAGGAGACATAACCAAGCATTAATAGCCAGTCAGATTTAAACTGATCCCTCATTTTGCTTTATTTTTTAAATTACATTTATATCCTTTCAGTTTATACTTCTACATATCCTTCATGCACAGTTGCTGATACTTGGAAGTAATTGCCTTGCAGTTCGGCTGTCTATCAAAAGTCCAAATACCAAACTCAATTTACAGTTCGGAATTACCTCCCTAATGGGCTTCTGAACTACTGATTTGGACTTGTCAGAACAAGGACTTTATGTAATATTCCATTTCTAGCTTTTCTTCACAGCTCAAGACAAGAAATCTGACAGAAAAGCAAGAACAGCATCTAAAAACACATGGCATTACAACATTCTAGCGCTCTATACAGCTAAATGTATCTTGAACTTCGGTAACAAATTAATCTGCAATGAAATTAGATGCATGTTTTTACATGAGGAGTGACAGTAGTCAAATAACTGTGATAAAGGACAATAGAGGACAACTTGTGGGATATAGCTCATCATTACGTAAAACTTAGTAGCGTTAGTCCACTCAGAATTTAAATAGTGAGATTACCTTAAATTGCTCAACTTTTTCAAGCTTTTCCAGGTCTGGAACCAGCCTTACCCCATCTTCAAGAGTTTTTAAGAATTCCACCTGGAACGCTACCATTTCAGTCAGATTTCCAAAGAGAACATCCAGCTAAAAAAACGAAAAAGGAGCAACATGCTAAAACATTACTATTAAGATCACTTTATAGTTATATTGTGTTTTCTGGAAGTTCAGGAATTCTCAGCCCAACCACAAAATCACAAAATCACAAAATCACAAAAAAGTGTGGTGTCAGAAAACCACATTATACATTACTGAGCAGTACCTTTATACTCTATTCAATCCATTATTTTAAAAGAAATGAACTTCAGAATTTCTCCACAACCCTCAGAAAAGAAGGTCAAGCTTAGAAGGGGGAGAATGAGATATCTAACAAAAGGACAAGCAAGGCCAACATGCTAACATACCTCATCTGGTGTAAGGAAAGTTTCTTTTTGTAAAGGCTTCAGGTATCTCTCCATCAGACAGTTTAGGTCCTTAAAAAAAAAAAAAAAAAAAGATTTCTGTGGTGATTCCTTGGATTGTCTCTAAATATTTACTGAAGTGACAAAGACTACAGTCTACCTAGTCTGTGAGTATTTCCTTGTCATGCATAAAACAAGGATTGGATTTAGCTTTCGCAGAATTTAAGATATTTTACACAGTTTTAGTTACAAAATCAATGCGAGATGTCATGAAACAGAACTCCCCTGCCTACCTCCACTCCAAAGTCATTCCAAAGTGATGCAGTAAGAATTTTGCATGCCTGCTTATTTCAGAGACTTGTTAAAAGTTGCATGCAATGCTGCAACCTGTCACTAGAAGGGTAAATTAGCAAGAGATATGTACACAAATTTGTATTTTGAAGCAGAGAAGAGACTAGCAAAGCTCTCCAAAAGGAGGGGAAATATTAGTAAACGGAGACCACATATTGAAAGCCCTTACTTTGACGTAGGTGCGTTCGGTTTCGAGGAGTTCACAAATAACCTTTCGGAGCTTGTCTGCATCTGTGAGCTGTCTCATGGTGGCCAGCTGGGGTCCAGTGAATTCCTGAGGATGAGCACTTGAGTCAGAAGGATTCATTTCATGCAGACTGCGACAGAAAGCAGCGACCTGCTCTGTACTCTTTAAAAAAGAAGGAAGAGGAAAGACCGGGGTAATATTTTAGGCAAGTGCTGCAGGAAGGAGGGAGTCTAGAAGCCTGTGGAGTTAAGCAGTTCAGCAGTCTGGGGGCTTTTTGAGAGCCACCAAAATCCACAGCTGCACATGTCACTTGAGTATCTGTCTGTCTCTCAGAGCCAGCAGATAAGCAGGAAGTCAAAAGAGAGTTATATAAACTAATTGGAGTGTTGTTCAGTAACATTCCTGGTTTCAGATGAACTTTAATTAAAATATGCTTGCCCAGCAGTTAGAATCGAAAACAAAAACAGAACGCCCGAGTGCAAGAACTGGGAACTAAAAATGCCTGTACATATGAAACTCACCCCCCTGCCCTCTGCCAGTTCCCTACTCCAGTTTGCATCAGGCCCATGAATGGCTGTGTCAACACAGCCAAGAAGACAACACTGCAACAAAAACCGCTTCAGCACTGTGCAGCAAAGCAGGTGTATGCAGGGCCAGAGCCTCAGGCCCTTCCAACGCGCACTCCTTGGCGGGAGCCTGCCTTGCTCAAGGTCCTCTGCCTCAGTCAGCGTTTGCAGAGCTTCTGCACGGCGCCAGTTTCCTTAATGTTTAATCAGCTGCCTCTATATAAAGAGCGCTATTCTCTCCTCACCTCCCTCTTGCCAGGTCCTCCTCCTGCATCTTTTGTTACACTGCAGCGTTCGAGCGCCTTCGGTCTCTGGTGTCAGTGACGACAGCCCCGGGCTTCTCGGGTAGCCGGAGCCGCCCCGCAGGGTATCCTCGTCCTGCCCCAGGCCTGGCGGGGCAGGAAAGGGCAAAAAGCAGCTCTGCTTGATCACACCTCTCTCAGCTTCCAAGATTAATCCTGCCACTGTGTCTTAATCCAGATTTGGAGGCTTACCGCCAACACTGCCTCTACATCCCTGCAGTCCATGTGGGAACAACTTAACTGAAATTCACCTGTTCTGACATAAAATATGGAGGAGAAAAAGAAAGAAAGAAAAAGAAAAAAGGAAAAAAACAAAAAAACTATTTGCATTGGGAGATCCCTTCCCCTGCACCAGCCTACCAGCAGGAGGAGCCTGAACTGCTACAGACCTCCGATGACCCAGTGCTGAAAATCTCTGCATTTGCTAAGCTGCACAGTCTGCTCACATAGAGCTATTTTCTTCTCAGTTCACATCCATAACGCCTCAGAGAGGCAGTAACTATTTTAGCCAAGAAACAGATTTCGTTTCATAACACAGTTGCTTTCCCCAAAGCCACCTTATGACTGTAGAGACTTACCAGTAAAGATGCTTGCTATCAAAGGGATAATTTCCTTTAGGGACACAAATATAAACTATGAAGTAACAGCAGCTGACTGACTGTACAAGGATGCCTCTTGGACCCAGTTTGTTACAGTGGGAATAATCATTCTCAGGATCTGAGATGTAACTTCACATCAAGTAGAATGGAAAAGCGTGGTAAGTTAAAGGGAAGTAAGAAAAATCTCTTTCTCTCCTTCATCTTCCTCAAAACAAATAAAATCCTAGTGAGTTGGACCATTCCACCTCTAACTAATTCAGCTTCTGGTTTGGCCCATTTCACTGAGAGCTGGATTTAGTAGTCAAGGCGATTCCTTTCATTTCTCACCAACATTCCCCCTGTGCTCATGGAGGAATCCACACAGCAGCACAGCAGGTGAAAGCCTGGCCTCAGTGCAGGAAAACATAAACGTGGAGTGACCTGCTATGGTGACAAGGGACAGGAACTGACAGTTAATAGATGTTAATCTGAGCCTGCAGAGACCCAGAACACGCACAGTTTTCCTCAGGTACATTTGGCTTCATAAAGAACACTTCTTGAAAGAATATTTGAGGAATGCATATGCAGCAACACATTCTTATAGAAGCAAAAGGCACAATTAAGAATAGTTAAGATGCATAAAAACGTTGTTTATTTTTAGAGCTTGGTTCCATATAAAGTGTCTTTAACAGTTCCTGCTTCACACCTTGCAGACAGCTCACCATGCTGGGTGTTCACTTGCAATATGTTGCAGGGAAAGATGGGTCACTCAAAGAAAGGTGGGGAAAATCCATATGGAATGTGAAACAGAAGGGTGAACACCTAAAACCTGAACAACTGTCAAACAGGCTGCCCCTTAAGAAGCAGTTACACTCACACTCCAAAAAGGAAGTCTGGAAACCTTAAAAGCCTTCTCTCCACATACACATAACTTACTTTATAAAATACTAATTGGCTTCACCCATACCCAGTTCCAGCCAACGCCATCTTTAAGTCCTGCTTTGCCCTCTCTTCTCCCCCATATCCTTCAAGTATTTCCCCACAAGATCATTCACCTGCTGTTCTTCAGACGGACAAAAGAGTCTGCAGCACATTAACACGGATGAGCCCGTTCCTGCTTGCTCTTGAACCAGCTGCCTGGTTTGTTCCTCAGTGAAGCCTTTTCTACCCTCTACCTCCCATGTACTTTGAAATGAATTTCTAGACAGACCAGGTAGATCCATGTAGCACCCAGGGAGGATCAGAACACAACTGCTTTGCTTCTGACTCTTAAACAGCATTAACAGGAGAGTCCCTGCCACCATCTTCCTACAGAAAGTATATTCCAAATCTTCCTGATTCCACCCAATCAAATCCCTTTATCTCCCCAAACCAGCTCCGTTTGCCAGCTGCTGAAATGCCAGCACCGAGCTGGGATTTCCCCAGAATTGCTGCAGCACACTTCAGGCACGATTCTGCAGGCAACCCCCTCTAGCCACCTGAAAAAGTGACAAGCTGCTTGTACAACGGGGCTGTAAAACGTAGTTGACTTCACCAGTGCAATCACCCCCCTCGGCAGGGGCTCCTCAGAGTGGCTCAGCTCGCACCCTCGCCAGGCAGGAGCCCTTCCTCAAAGCTGTTGAGCCGCTCGTGTTGCCCACTGTGGGCAGTTCTGGTCGCCTGCCCTGTGTACAGAGTGGACTGCAATTTCCTCTGGTGCTCCCCTTATAAAAATCTGTAGGTGCCTGGGCATTAGACAGAATGCCTTCTTAAACAGCATACAGCACCTGTGTCTGTAACAAATCCTACGCATTACTGATCTCCAAACAAAACTCAGGCAAACTGCATTCTTTCACGTATTACCCGGTCTCTTAATGACACTGCACAATAACAAGCCGCCTCTACTGGCTCTCTACATTATAGCTTAGTCTCCAATTTATAACCCTAAAAAGCAAACAGCATGAAAAATCCATTTAACTGCTGATTACTTAGACTAGTCACGCCGCACGGCGGATCGGCTCACCAAATACAGCACACGGTTCAGGGAGTCGCTGGGTCTCGCGCTGCCCTCGCTCCTGAGTTTCCGGTTAACTCTCCAAAGGGCCGACATCGCGGCAAGGCGGCGCCGGGGGAACCGTCACTCAGCGCTTTCCAGCTCGGCTGCGAGGAAAGCCCCGCTCCTCCACATACCCGACCGACTGGAAACGCTTTCCCACTCCAGAGCAGGATTCCGTGCTGCTCACTCGGCGCGCCGCCCAGGAGCCTGCTGCTTTCTCACGAGAGAGGGCAGTGACCACATTGTCCTGGCTAAAGCCTCCCCTCGTGTGGCACTTGCCATAGGCCTGGCTCGCTCGCTGCAGCGACTAGGACGGGGAGCTGACTGCGAGCTGAAGCTGGGGATTTAATGCCGCTCTTTGTGGAGTCATTAAGACGAAAACTTGAGCAGAAAGGCTGAAATGCAGAAGAGGAGAGGTGAAGGCAGCCCTGGAATATAAATGTCTCTTGCCTGTGGCTGAGCAGGAGCTGATTGGCTATGAACAGCACTGCATAAGAATATTAAATACCTGAAGGGACAGAAGCACAGAATTAAAAGATCTTTAAAAAAGCCAGCTCTGTTACTGGAAAGCCTACCCCCTCAAATCCCTATTTTAATCCTTTCGCATCCCTTGCAACACATTGGAGGTTTTGAGATTTAATTCTGGTTTGAATAATGCCGCAGAGAGAAGAGCACCTATTTTCTTAGACAAGCTGCCTCTAAGCGACACAAGCATGTGCACACGCAGACCATGCCAGCAGGCTCCCCTAAGCCCCAGCGCTGCAAGGTAACCAACTGCAGCTTCCAGAGGCAGGTGTCTTAAATTAGAAACCAGGAAAAATAAGTGTCCTGCAGTATTTTAATTGGCTACAGCTCTAAAAACACAGTGAAACTCAAAGGACTCGCTCTGTTATAGCCAACAATCTGCATGAAGACTGATCTTATGAGGTAACACAACCCATGCCTTAGCTTTTGCTAACCCGCAACATCAAGCGCCTATTTGTCTGCAGGGCACCTCCTCTGAACCTCCGCTTATTCTGCGCTCTTTGAAGGGTCAGACCCAAACAGCCAGGTCACCACAGGGGCAAGCAGCTCTTTCAGCAATCACGCTCCTCCTCAGGCTCGGCTCCCACATAAAGCGGGGAGAGCAGGGGAAGTCAGGAGTCAGCTGCATCGCTTAGAGGGAAAAAGTGAACACCCAGACAGCACAACCTGTACTCAGCACACCCAGGCAGCACCACTCAGTGCTGTTTACGCAGAGGTAAACTGAGAGCTGCTTGACACAGGGGACGCATCATGAAACTAGACTGGGGGCAAATTCAGAGAGCAACAGCCATCCCGCAGCGCCACACTGCAACCGCCCCCACCCTCTTTGGAAATGCGTTTCTCGTATTTTATCAAAACACTTTTATAGGCATTCTGGTTTTTGCTTGTTATTATGATTCCCTTGAGGATAGCAAGGGAGAAGTAAATTGCATGTTTTGCAGTCTCTTCTCATGGCTCAGTTCTCAAGGACACGGAGAAGACAGGATTTTCTAAGGAGGGAAGGATCCTCAAAGCGGCTGGTGTACTCTCCAATCCTTCACCACCTTCAACAGCTTGGAGGCTTTTAGGGATTAAGAGACAAATGCACCATTCCTGAGCAAACCCACACCCACGTGCACACATGTTGGGGCGAAGGGAGAGCTGGAAGGGAGGAGGAGGAGGAGGAGAGGCACATCCAAGCATCTCCTGTGCTACATATCCATCTACATGACAGCATTACAGATAAACTGGAAGGGACCCGGGCCTGGCTTTTGGGCGGCTCGCACACAACTTACCCTCATAAAAAGTCTCCCCGAGTCACAGGAGCGTGCGGAGAAGAGCCGCCGGGTAGCGCTCCTCTCCTTTTCCCATGAATTATTAACTCTCACGGAGAATCACTCTGCTGGCCTGGGAACTGGGAGCTCTCATCCTCAGCGGAGTGCGTGGAGGAGCAGCGACTTTGCCCTGTTTCGGAGCCAGGTCTTTGCAAGGCAGGGAGCAACCCAAGCGCTGTGCTGGGATCTTGGGCTGCTATCGCTGCCTCCGCGCTGCGGGAAGGGCAGCTCTGCCTTTAGCCTCCTCCTGCGCCTCCACCCGCGGGAGGGACTGGAAGCGGCGGCAGCGGATGGGGACAGGCCCTCCCGGCGGCACGAAAGCAGAGCCGTTCAGTTCACACGTCCCACAGTGACCCGGGCGAGACAGCGCCGGGCACGTCAGCCTAATCCGCCGCTCCGTAATCCCGGGAAAGGTGTGGCAACACGGGCAGGAAAACGCCTTTGCCTTCCCCCTCGCGGCACTAGTGCGGCGGCGATTTTCCTTGGACCCACGTGTGACACACGCAGACTCGCTATTCCCCCAAGCGCAGCAGCTTTCCCAAGCACACAGAAAAGCAAACGGATTAAGCACATCCTCATCAATTTAATTTTTAGAAGTTTCTTAGCCCGTGGCTTTTTTATTTTGCAAATGTATTAAAGATCTAATATTTGAACCATGACATCCCCCCCTCTACCATTCACTGGAATTCTTGCCATGTGCAACAAAATAACTTTAGGATTCCTGCCTTTCGACAGAGAAGAACCACAAGGAAAGCCCACTGAGCACAGAGTTCTCCTGCCTGGAAAGGGCAGAGGCATTCGAGTCTATCAAGGTAAAAGTCTTACCTTTACCTACACATCTAAAGGTAAGCGTATGCCTCTTCCATGAAAAGGTCCCCTAACAAGCCAAACGTGAAGAGGTAAATACCCCAGTCTCCCCTATATTGTACAAACGAGACACAGTATTTCTGAATTTTAAAAGAAAACAGTGCATCAACAACAACATTTCGATTATAGAAAGACAGACTTTTTTCTTCTCCCTGGAATTGGGGCTTATTAGACTCATGAGTTACTCTTCCATTGTATGCATATTAAGCACAAAGCTGCTAACACATATTTCTCAGTTGAACTAAATCTGCTGCGCCGCTGGGCTAATCACGTAATCCTTATGCTTTGCTTTAGGCTCTGAAGATCCAGGAAGCAGGATGCAAAATGGAACCCCACAGCCTCTTGCACAGCTCCAAAATAGAAAGCTACAGAAAACACAGCAAGAACATCTAGTCCCCATGCAGCTATGTGTCGTACTCAGTGCTCTTCCACAGCTTCAGTGCTTAACAGCAAAGGCTTTCCAGAACACACGAAAATCCCAGGCGTTCACAGTTAAAAATCTAGGAGTATCAACAAATTATTCTCAATAAAAGAAGTTATTTGTACTTACGAAAAAAGGTTCTGTAAAAAAAAAATGGAAACAAACTGCAGGAGTAATCACCTTCTTTGTATGCAAACTCCACATATATTTCATGTAGAGGAATGTTTTTCTCTTATCTGACTTCCACTGGCTATCAAAGACAAAACTACAGGCTAGTGTGACATAGGAGATCAGGAAACAAGAGGCCAGGGTCTTTTCCTTCCTTTCACTACAATAAGCAAACAGAGTAGTACAGAGACCAGATTAGGACTCACTGTGACACATTTTATCTAAAAGAAGAGCTCAGAAAAAAAACACACCTGTACATGAACACAAATTCAGTGAGAACTGATACTCCAGTAGAAAGTTAGCTGTAAACGCTCAACATAACTTATGCAACAAATACTTTAAGACAACCAGTGCCTTTAAAATATTTTTGCTTGATTCTACCTCAAAAGTGACTATTCATCACAGGTAACTGCAAAGCTCCCCAGCACCAGAGCAAGTGCAAACTCCAACCAGAGCGAAACTTAATCAATAGCAATTAGCAATCCATTCGCACAGCCTCTTAGCTATAATTGGAGTTTTGCTTCAATTTAAGGTAGATTGGGTCTAATTAGTTTCCATTTAAAAACTATCGTGTGTACTATGCTATTGATTTAAGGAAATATTCTAACTTACACTCCTCCCCTGGCTTGAAATCAAGAAAGAATAAGAAACTGTAATAATCCATCTAGAAAGAATAAGAAACTGTAATAATCCATCTGATCTTTTGGTTCAACTGAGCTGCTCTGGAGAAAGGAGGTGATATGCCAGCCCATTAAAAAAACACACACACACACATGGAAGCACCACGAGATACTGAAATGAGAACCATGCCTGTCTTTTATCATTGTAAGGAAAGGGGGTACAAGTCTTTCTCAACAGGTAGTGATGTGCCATAATCAGAGCTGCAATTTAGTGCATTCAATATCATCAGTGTTTTCCCAGAAAAGATGTTCTAATTGTGTACAGCTGTGTAGTCAGCACATCAGCTGTGAGTCTGCTGTGCTTTCGCTCTGTGCCATGTGAAAATGGAAATTTCTCACCTTGCTCATCTTATCGGCCTCATCAGATGATTCCAAGTCTTGCACTTCTGTGTCTTCTGGAGCAGTCTCAACAGAGCTGTCTGGGTCGCCACAAAGCCCTGCTGAAATCGAGATGCGTGTGAAAACATGACCATAATTTCCTAAAATCTGAAAACCTGAGTGCAACAGATACTGAGTTCCCACGAACAGCCAGGTCCTGTCCTACACCCAAGCACACACTGGCAAGACACGGTGCTCAGGGACCTCCAGGGGCTACCTGGGGTTATGGCAGGGACCAAGTTTTTACTACAAGTGCGGAAACAGGTTGTGGCCAGACATGCTATTTTGGTTAGAATCAATAAAAGCTGATTCAGAGATAAGGCTAAAATACCAGGCTGAAATTCTTTCTTCTGTCATTAAGTAAGTTCTTAGTAGGCAAACAGTTGCCTGCTTTATACACCAGTGGTTTCAAGTGGAAACTCCAGTATGTCAGTGAGTTTGTACTGGCAAGAACAAAGTCTTGGATAATCATTCCTCTAAGGAAGCTGAACATGAGCATTTTAAAACGATTGCAGTTTTGGCCTGATACATCTGCTACTGAGTTTCGATGTTCATTAAAAAAAAATAAAATACCATCCTTTTTAGCAGTTTTCAGGAGCCCGTTACATCACCTGCAAACTGAACTTTTCACTGGTACATGGCAGTAATCTCGTACATCTAATCCTTAGCACTCTTCAGAAGAGACACTTGTGATACAAATAATAACTCTCTCACAACCTTTTGTAAATAGATGATGAATCTTCTGCAATTGACAGAAGAATTAAAGGAACTAATCCCAATCTCAGAGCTCTGTGTGCACATAGCTTTTTTGGGGATCTCATTCTCTAACTCAAATAGCAGCAAGAAGCCATTACTACACCTTAACTAATCTTCACTGGAAAATGGGTATCACATACATTGAACTGCTAGGTATTGCAAATTATAATGAGCAGCTAGCATTTATAACTGACTACAAAAAAGAAGTGGAGAAGCAGTGGGCGTCACTCTCTATTAGAATGTATGTACTACTTTTATATACAAAAATTTATATATATATACACACACACACCATCTCTGCATGCAGTTTTAGCTAGAAACCACTCATTCACTCTTTTATATGAGCAGTTCAGCAGCATTCAGCGATGGAACGAACTCCTGCTGATGGAAAACACCATGCACACCACAATTCACTTTCATGGCAGACTAAAGAGACACTTCACAGAAGCTGAATCTCAGTGGTAACTACTTTAACATTCCCATCCTCCTATGAGAAGGAGTTAATTCCACGGTCACACTCCGGGGCTGCACTCGGAAGGGCAGCCTTCCGGGTACAGCTCCCTGCTTGCATCCTGTCACAGGGGATGTCCCCTACGGATTATGACTTGCATGCCACCAAGTTTATTCTTCAGGTAATGCAGAAAAAAACTGACCAAATTGCAATGGGTGCTGCAACTTCCAAGGAGTCGCTACTTTTGAAAAACAAGGCTGAAGAGCATTTGCTAGCATCTGTTTGTATCTCCAACATTTTGCTGGAAAAACAGCGTTTTCTGTAGCAGAACACAAAATGTTTCAAATTGCTGTTTTTTGGTGTGCTAGCCCTATAGCTATAAGCAGCCCAAGAGCACACTACCATGTTTTCATAGCCTGCTGGTCCTATTCAGTACTAGGTGGAAACATGACCGTGTTACAAAGTGATTAGCACATGTTAACAGTGATTTAGCACATTGAATGCAGCTATGTTTCTATTTAAATTCCATGATTACTCTTGTGTTATTTGCTATTTTGTGTTTGACATTTCCATTTGGGTAAGTCACTTGTAATTGCCTATAAAGGAGCGTTTGACTAGATAGTGATGCAGTAAGTAAAAAGGCTGTGGTGAAGACAACACACATCTGTTATTGTTATGTTTCAGTTTAATGCATTGGGGTTTGACCAGAAAAACTACAGTAGAGTGGCTCAGTTTTATTTATTTATTTACTTAAATAAACTGGCAAGGTGCTGTAAAGATTCTGAAATAATGGGTTATATATTTGTAATATATTTGCTTATATTTTTACTGGACTTTAATACGTTTCATGAAATAGAAATGATTGTATCTAAGGAAGATATTTCCTTAATGAATGAGAAATTAAACTCTGCTGTCCTGACCCTGCAATTAAAAAGCCACCGCTCTTGTTCCAGTGGGAGTCATGTTAACATATAAAGCTGCTAGAAGAACACATGTTAGAACAAGTTCTGTAAATCCACACGGAGGACAGAGAATTAGGTCTGGATTCCTCAGCACCCAACTTTCAGCTGCTGTTGTTGCAAGCTTTCAAAATCCACTAGAGCTGCTTTAAAAAAAAAAAAAAAAAAAAGGAATTCCAACTTACAGAGTCTGGAAATAACGCAGAAAATAGGAATTCAGAAATATGGTTAAAATCAGAAAATATTCTGCACACTAGATTGTATGTAAATATGACACCAAATAAAATCAAATTAAAAGGTGTCAAATTCTTTCCAAAGAAGCCCATCTCTTTGCAAAATACAAGGTTTTCCTTTTGAAAAGATAGGCTTGTAAAAGATGTTTGGCAAAGCACAGCCTACCTGAAGATGGGTTTTCTTCTGTACGAAGTTTGCTGTGCCTTGCTCATACATTTTTAAACCTTAATACTTACCTTTATTGCTTTCTGGTCTCTCTACTAATGTGTGAAAAAAAAAGCCTTACAACCCGCACCCTATTCATTAAAAATAAGAGGAAAAAACATGCTAGGTACCGTAATTCGGTTTGAACACCCTGCGTTTACTCATCAAATTCTCCATGCGAGGTGGCGCGGGACGGCTCCTGCGGCCGTTTCTCGCACGGTGCCAAGGCAAACAGGCTTGTTGAGGGGGGCTGTTGTTTGCTGTTCAACTGTCACTCTTTCTTTTCCCTTCTGCTGAGGCGCCTCCTAATCTGTTTCCGGCAGCCTGCGCAGCACACGGCGATGTCCCGCTCGCGTCCCCACGAGGGAACGGGCGGCCCTGGCGCGGGGCTCTCCCGGCGCCGCGGGGCTCTCCCAGCACTGCCGCCCGCCTCCGGGCGCTCTTCAGCACCTCACGCCCGTGGCCCCGTTACGCCAGGTGCGCCACCACGCTTTGTTTTTGCCCTGTAGATCCTTATTTAGCCCCACACGGGAGCTCGGGGAAAGGCACCCGGTTCCTCCAAGTGCCACCACCGCTTGCTAAGGACAACAAGGCGGGGGCCGCATGTGTCCTTACGGAATCGCAAAGGGAAAACCCCAAAAGCAGCAGGGAAAGGAGGTCAAGTCTGCCTGTCCACAAGCTCAGGAGGAGGTCTCAAAAGCTCCCTGCTTGCCTTGGCACTGTAATATCCATGACATGATGACTCAAGCCCATTAAATAACCTCTGCTTATGGCTTGAACTAACATAAAAGGAAGTTTTACACCACCGGAGCAAAGGTGCTGGGGCTTAAAGGCCTGGAGAGTTACGTCAAGCTGCCAGGCAGCGGTCAGCTACAATTTTCCACAGCTGCTACTTCCAATTTGCAGGGCTGCTATCGCCTGAGACATTAACAAGAGCCCCATCCACCATGTTTGTTAGCACCCTCACAGCCTGGCTCTGGCCACCTGCACAGGCAGCTTGCAAGTCTCCTGCGGCAGGACGCAGCGCCATGGGGCTCTGCCGTGCCCGCCTCGTCCCACCGCACACCCTCCTGCTCCCCGCTCTCCCCGCTGCGACTTTTGCTGACGCAGCTGCTGCCTGGAAATAACCATTTATTCACTTGTTTTTGCTGGCTTCCCTCATCTAGTTCATCACATGGCCCCGCGGGCGCCCGTTAGGGCCGAGCTCACAGGGAGAGCGTCAAGGGGCGCTCGTGAGGTGCCTGCAGCCTTAGGAGCATCCAGGCAGCAGCCGAGCGGGGCTTTTGGAGCTCGTCTGGGAGCTAATGAGAACAGAGGTGCCTAAGCTGTCGTGTAATTCCTTAACCAGCACGTGACATTCCTAAATGCCCCATTCTTGCAACTGAGGCCTTCTCAGAATAAAATTGGCTGCTGAATGGAACAATTTTCATACAAACGGTTAGGGAATCTGACTCTCTGAGACTTAATTTAATTTGGGACAAAATCTGACCTATAACACCATGATATCAAAGGTTCATGTACTTTCCTTTCTAGAAGAATTCTGACAGGGTTTCAAGAATGGAAATGCAGGAGTGGGACACCCCATTTTACACTGTATTTTTTTCTATCCCACTGGGAATTCCTGTAGAATTGATAACTGTCAGAAAGACACTGCAAAACTCAGCTACAACTGCCTCAGTTACTGTCAACAGAGTGCCCAAGGACAGTATAGGATCGCACTGGAAAACGCTACCTTTTCTGAAGAGCCGTAGAACAAGCCCTATAAATGTCTTTTCCTTCTCGACAGAATTTTGCTGCTTCCATATCTGCTTCAAGTGTGCAACACATTGTCCGAATAAGGAAGACTCTATGCTGGATGTCGTCCCATTCAGTCACTCGTATGAGGAAAAAGGCAGGCTCAGCTAAATCTTCCTGGGATCAGCTGCCCTCCAGTCACCGCTCACCCTGACCTGCTCAGGAGGCCAGGCAAACGCTGCTCTAACTAAGGTCAAGGACTCCTGCTTGCAATAAACAGGAATACTCACGTGTTCCAGCGCTGGAAATCAAGGATCCCGTGATCAGGACAGACCAGCCACCCCTTCCACAACCATCGTGTTTTGCTTTGTCGCTCCTCATGCAGTTGCATAAAGTGACTCTAGGTTTGAAAACCCGGGGCGAGCAAGGGGCTGCCGCCACGGGCAGGGCACAGACCCCTTCAGCTCCAGCCAACAGACGGGCACGGGGCCAGCGGCGGCACGACGAGAATATTCCCATAACAAATACACCTCAGTTTGTCCTAAGGCCAGTCCGCTTGCTGCCGCGAACACGGCTACATTCAGGCACTCGGAGCTGCAGCAGCTCAGAGGGACTTCAGGAAAGGCAGGAAGGAAACTTCAAACGCGGTTCTGGCTGAGCCAGAGGAGAAACTTCTGCAATCTTTTGCTTTTAAGCTTTTAAAAAAGCAGATCTTGTGAGGACCGTTCTGCATATCTGTACTGAATTACATGCAAGACCCTCAGATTGCTGCTGCAGTAAATGTCACTGGAACTGCAATATCAGGGGCTGAAAGAGAGCAATAGTTTTAATATTCTACAAAAAAAAGATAAAAGCAGTTGTCTGCCTCAGGAAAATAACCCAGAAGGAATTACTGTTAGTGCCGATGTGTTCTGAACCCCAAACTACTCACTCTAAGAGATGTCGAGAAAGGCCAAGGATGGAATGAAACACTGGGGCAATTCTTACAGTGTGTTTGCAAGTTTGCTTCATTTTTGTACCATACTCTTTAAGAAATGTGTTAACTTGGTTCTCCTGCTTTCTGAAATGCAAAGTAACAAGCTCCTTAAAAATATCCAGCTGCTTTGTATCTATAAGATTAATATACTTCTTCAAAACAGTGGTATAGTTTTTATCAACTTCTTTCTCCCTAGTGATTTGCATGGCTCTCAGCTATGCCTGCACCCTAAGCCTTGCGCTAGGCTCTCCAAAATACAAGGGTTTGCAAAGTCCAGACCTCAGAAATTCTACCCCAGCGTATGAAAGGAGTATGAAAAGGCAGCCGGCTTTGGAGAGACCACAAGCAAATAGGGGTGCTAGTCCCTGCTTACATTCCCAAATCCTAAAGCCTCTTCTAATAACAAAATATCTCCTTCATGCTTTGTGAATTTGGAGGCGATGCAAATGGGAGTTTTCGGCTTTCAAGCTCATGTTCGTTGGGCTGCGTGGGACAAATGTGGAGACAGAACGCTGCATGTGGCAAAGGGAGGCATCTCCCTTTGGCTAGGCCACATGGGAAGTATATGGGAACACTGCCAGAGAATGTAGGGGTGCAATGAGGAAGGCCAAGGTCTGTCTGGAATTAGAGTTAGCGAGAGATGTCAGGGACAACCGGAAGAGCTTCTATAACTACATCAGCAGCAAGAGGAAGACTAGGGAAAATGTTAGTCTGCTGCTGAATGGGGAGGGTGCATTGGTGGTGGAAGATGCAGAGAAGGCAGAGTTGCTAAATGCCTTCTTTGATTCTGTCTTTACTGCTAAGGCCAGTCCCCATAAACTACAGAGCTTGGAGACAAGAGAGAAAACCAGGAGAGAGGAGGACTTTCTGCTGGTTGTGGAGGATTGGGTTAGGGATTATTTAGGCAAACTGGACACCCATAAATCTATGGGCCCGGATGGGGTCCCCCCAGCAGTGCTGAGGGAACTGGCAGGGGTCATTGCTCAGCCCCTCTCCATCATCTTTGAGAGGTCATGGAGAGCGGGGGAGGTGCTGGAGGACTGGAAGAAACCAGAATCACTCCAGTCTTCAGAAAGGGGAAGAGGGAGGAGCCGGGAAACTACAGGCCGGTCAGACTCACTGCCATCCCTGGAAAGGTGATGGAGCAGCTCATCCTAGAGACCATCTCCAGGTATGTGGAGGGAAAGAAGGTGATCAGGAATAGTCAGCATGGATTCGCCCCTTGTGGCCCTCGTGGACAGGAAGGCCAATGGGATCCTGGCCTGCATCAGGAGGGACGTTGCCAGCAGATGGGGGGAGGGGGTCCTGCCCC
>NW_010588630.1:339960-357603 GCF_000705375.1 Tinamus guttatus | reverse complement strand
GGGGCGGCGCGAGCGCACCCTGCGGCTTCCAGCCCCAGCATCTCCTGGGGTCTGCAGAAACGCTGCCTCCTCTTCGCTCCCTTTCTTCCTTCAGCTGCTCCTCTCATGACCTGCTCTTTGCCAAGGCTCAGCTCGGCGCACGTTTTATTGCTGTGTCATAAACCCACAGAACAGCCTTACAGTGGAAGTATTGACGCAGCCTGAATTTTAGCAGTGCAAATGGTACTGTTGTTTTGCCATCAGTGATTTTCTTGCCATTTGGAGCTGGGATTGTGTAAGATAGCAATGTGTAAAGGAAACTGTTTAGTTAAACAGGTTTTATTTATTTACTGTGGAGAGTTATCTGAAGTAGAACATTTGCTTTTCTGAAACTTCATTACTCCCTAAATGGGGGTAGGCAACCATTTGCTCTCTTTTTTTTTTTTTCTTTTCTTTTTTCCATTTAGAAAAACACTTACAAACCTGCTGGGGGAGACATTTGTTCAACATGGAAGCAGCCACCATCTAGGAGGAAGGAGATGTGCTAAGAGCCTGTTCTAACTTAGGGCACCCTTTAAGTTGATGTTTATAGATGAGAAGTTATTTTTCATACAACATTTAAAAGAACAAAGGAAAAAAAAAGAAGGAGGGGGAAAAACGTGGCAGCCTAGAAGCTGGCAGAATATGGTGATCCACGACTTACTGAGCTCCTTGGAATCTGCATGTGGACTTCTCAGCCCTCACTGAAACCAAAATTGTGGAGCTTACTCAACATATCTACTTGGAGTGGAGTGAAAAACTCTTGACTAAACAAGAGAATAGATGTAAAATATAGTAACTATTGGTTGTCATGATTGCAAAGCTTACCTGAAAGTCCTAAACCAAAAGCATAGTGATGCATTTAGCCCAAGACTGTAGTCGGAGTCAGCACAAATTACCAATTGCTAACACCATCACCCTTTTGAAATGCAAATGTTGTTTTACAGCACTGTCTTCACTCAAAGCACCTTGCAGTTAAACCAAGGCTGGGCTGCATCTCAAACTCTTTCTGTGGCCAAAATGCAGAGATTAGCACAGCCGAGCCTGGCCCAAGGTATACATGTATGTATGTGTGCAGGGAGTGAAGAGGATGAGACTAGCCTCTTTTCAGTGGTGGCCAGTGATGGGACAAGAGGAAACAGCCACAAACTTAAGCATCAAAAGTTCCACAGGAACTTAAGGAAAAATTTCTGGACAGTTGAGGGTGACAGAGCACTGGAACAGGCTGCCCAGAGAGGCTGTGGAGTCTCCTTCTCTGGAGATCTTCCAAACCCACCTGGATGCCACCCTGTGCCACATGCTCTGGGTGTCCCTGCTGGAGCAGGGGGTTGGACTAGATGATCTCTAGAGGTCCCTTCCAACCTTAATGATTCTATGATTCTATAGTTTATACGCATACATGTATACTACAGTTTTCATCTGGATGAATCCTTCAGGTGCTCCACACAAACACTTTGCACTAGTTTTGCATGAGAGGAATGGCAGGAGTGGGAACAAGTGGCAGCAATTGCATAAGCTGGCACCACTGTCAAAAAGACTATTATCAAACCACACACCAACTCTAAAACACAGGTCTAAAATGATGGATTGTGTCCCAGACAGAGCCTTTTCTTTGCTACAAAGTTTTGATAACAGGAGGACAAACGTCTGTTTCTAAAAATGGCCACGGCACACAAAACCAACATAATACCTGAGCAAATGCATGCTCACAGAATGACCTAGGCCCCTGAGACATAGCTAACAAAAATGCAGTGGAGATCTATGTGCATGTACAGACAGTGGCTGGATGCAACAAGCTCTTATTATGGTGCCCTGTGACTTCTGCCCACACAACCTTGTGGAGGGAGGCTGGTACAAGTGAAAGCGGGCAAGTACATATGTGTCCAGCAACAGCAACAAGCTGACAAATCTAACAAAGACCAGGCTGGCCAGACACCTCAGGAGTGTCTCTTACCACAAGGACACTAGTGGCAGTAGGAATACTGCACAATGTCCCTGAAACGCTCTGCTCTGTCTGCTTTGCATCACTGGAACTCAAGTTGCCATCAGAGGTGGCAGTGAAGCTCCTCTGAAGGCCTCCGAATGCCCCAAGTAGCAGGTCCCACCAGAAATTCTTAGCTGGCCTGAAACAGCTTGCAAAGCCAGAAAAAAACCACTATGCACTTTTAGTATTTTAGTTTTCTGCCAGGCTAGTGAGCTGAACTGGCTTGTCTAATTGAACTTATGTCAAAGCTTTTTACCTTTCTGCCTCTGATACCTTGTCTGATACATGGACCTAACAGCACTAAATCTACGTTATCAGGTTTAATTAATAGCTGCTTCTGAAATATCTTAAAAATTCAAGACGATTTAGAAGTATTATTGTTATTATAGTTGTACCACTAGCAACAGCAATGGGTAATGTCACCGATGATTTCCATAACCATACACATTTTCAAAATGAACACTTTTCTAGTTCTTCTGGAGATATCCAGGTACAGTTACTGTGGATCTATGTTTTCAAAATGTGTAAAAAGTATGAGAAGAGTTGATGACTACTTGTTTTTACTGCCCACCTTCCTTCAACATATCAACTGTGGTACTGGTTCTGGACCCAGTCCAACGCACTTGTTGAAATTCCCGTGAGCCTCGAGTGCTGCCCAGCTATTTCAGAACCAATCCCCAAAGCAGCCCTGCTCACAGAAAGACTTATGTGGGTGCTTAGATGCTTGGAAACGGTGCAGTCATATTATTGATTAAGGCTTTTGAAAAAGCAAAGCCATAGCAAGGACCGTTAAGGATTCTGGTTAAAATAATGCATGCCAAAACAATAAAGCTCTGGTCTTTGCGCTGCCGTGGCTCACGAAGGTACTTAGCTTTCCCTCTAGATCGTGAACGTACATCCTGCCAATGTTAATTCTGCAAAAAGACTATTTAAGTACTAAAAACTCGAACATCCTTAACATACAAGACTGGAAAGGAACTCAAAATGAACCCTAGCTTATGCCAGGCACCAGGGCAGGGTCAACCTGTATCACCTTACTCCTGCCCCCCACATCTAAGTATTTCAGAACACACTTGTCACTTGGTGAACACAGAGCACCTTTTTTTTAAGATACGTATGGAATGGAGGAATTCTGCTGCCATTTAAAGCCAAATAAGGTTTGCCATTTCTTTCAGCTCAGGATTGGCTCTGAGGCATTTAGCACTCACTCTGTGCAGGGTCAGTCACTGAAATTATATGCTATACCCCATGCCTCAAACAGCTGATGTCATTTCACAAACATCACATTGTCTTGCCCTTCTTTCACTTACAAAAAAAAAAGGAAAGGGAAAGGAAAGGAATAAACAGGAAATGCCAAGGCACCCCTAACCCTTGCAGTGCTTTCAGGCACAGCATAGTTATTGAACCCAGGGCCCTTGCTGTGCTGCTTTCTGGTTCTTTCTTAGGCCTCCAGTACTCAAACCACAGACAGGACCACTGCTTTGCAGCAGAGCTCGATATTCGAATGGCCTGCAGCTGTATAATAAGTAGTTTGGGGATTCAGAATTATTCTCGTCATTAAAACAGAATATTTAGATAAACACTAGAAGATGCAGATCGGTTGCCTGTAGGGTAGGGTGCATGAATAATGTTAAAAAAAAAACCCACAACGGAACTGTAATTGCCAGACCAAAGGGCAAACTCACTGGGCTGGAGGCCTAGAACTTCAAATACTGGAAAGCTAAAACCCACGACCCCCCCTCAATATAAAAATCAGGGATTTTGATGAAATTAATTACTACGGAGTTACTGTATTCTGTACAGAATTACTGTGCAGAATTACTACACGTAATTCTGCAGATACGTAGCTCGAGAACTACTTCTAAGACGCGTCTGTGGTTGGCGAAGCCCGCGGGCGCCCTCGCGCCGGGGCGGCAGGGGCCGAGGCTGCCGCTGTCGCGCGCGCTGCTCAACCGGCCTTCCGAGTCCGCCCCACAGGAGCAGGTAGGGGCCTGCTCGCACCACGGCGGCCTTGGCAGGAGGGTGAGAAGGGAGCGGGGGAGAAGCTTACCGTAAATATCAGAGGAGGCATCAGACTTCTCTATTTGAATGTGCTGAGTAACTTTCTGGCAGATTTCTATTTCTTTGTAGAGCTGAATAGAAAACAAAACAAAACAAAATATGTTATCGTAGGAGGACAGGTTTATTGTACTCATTTTGAACAGATTTTTTTTTTCTTTTTAATTACATGAGCAAGAAAGAGACTCTGGTCATTATTTATTTATTGAGCAATTTTCTGCACACCTGGGAAATTTATTAGTAGGGGAGCTGTGCTTTACTGTTAGGAATACATTTAAACAGAAGAATGTGGTGTTTTTCTACTGCCAACATCAAGGCAAGGATACATCTATTTTACTCAGTCAATGCAATTTTGAGTGCACAAGAAACAGGGCCCCCAATCCTTAAATTCCTAAATTTAATAACCATTTTTATTTAACAGTTACTATTCATATTACTTTAACAAGACATTGCAGGAATTTAATTATCCTTATAGACCTAAAATAGCACATATGAATTTTGCTTCTTAAATACATTTTTAATTATAAGACTCTCAGATTTAATGTATAGTTCTTTCTTTTTCAGCAAATAGTTGCACCTTTAATGTGTTTATTGGTATTGAACCACTCGCCCAAGCCTTTGAAATCACCATAAACATCCTCACGGGGAGACCAGACCAAATGCACAGCTCCAAGTACTCCCCTAGAAGTCTCGACGTATCCTCCCAGTTCACTGCTCCCTTTAGATGCTAAGCAGCACTTCTGCGGGGCTATATCCCTCATGAGAGCGTGCAGCTTAAGGGAACAGGAATTGTGTTTTTACCTCACTGACGTTCTTGCGCTTTGTGTCACAAACTGTTAGTTGTAACAAATGCCCTTGCATAGGTGCATGTCACACTGTTTGAGATGATAGGGAAATTCCACTTTTCCAGGCAAAGTCACCAGATATTTAGCGGCTCTGACCTGACGTCTTTGGCCCTGATGTACCCCAAGCTATAAAGGAAGCCTGTGGCTCAGCACAGAGCTGAAGTTGTTTTTCCACAGCATAGGCTAGAATTGAAGTAGCAAACCACCAATTCTTCTTTGGAAAAAAATGAAGAAAAATCATGGCCACAGGTGTTTAAGACACTGCAAATATGAATTTTATCTCCATCTTCTATTGACATTTATGCACGCACTTAATCACAACTATTATGTACTACAGAGCAGTTACATACCTATCTAAATGCTTACAGTGAGGATGCCTTTCTAGCAATATGCTTAAAATGAAGTTCTCGAGTATAGGAACCTATCAAAAACTCTTTTAAAACTCAAATGACATTTACAAAAATCTCAGCCAGATTTCAGCAGTGGTTTCAGAAGGACGAGAAGGCAAACACAGGCAAAAATGGCTTCCACTGACTCTTCAGAGGCACTGTTTTCAGCACAAAAACTGTGCCTGATGCGGGCAGCAGCAGCGAGGTAGCCAACGCAAGCAGCGAGATCCATCCTGCCCTGCTGGAGGCAGCAGGGAGGCCCCCACGGGGCGACAAGGACTCCCTGTGCACAGCCCAAGGTGCCACTGCAAGCAAGAACCTCCCCAAAGGAGAGGCGAGTAAGTGGGATCCCGAGGTTTCGGCTGAGCTGAGCGCGGGACACGGCGCTCGTGTCCCTGTGCCGTGAGGACCCGGTGCTCCCCGCGGGGAGGCCTCTGCTCTCCCGCTTCCCCATCCGAGCCGTGGGGTGCTCTGCAGTGGCCCTGAATCTCACCCGAAGGGGGAAGTCCGGCAGGCTGAGCGTCAGCCAAAACATTCCTACACTTATTTCACAATAAATGGTACTTAAAGGTATTGTCAGAACGAACACCTACTGCTAAATATCCTCCCCCTGAGCCCTCGGTAATATTTTTGACGTGTAATAAAGTGAGCTTGTGAATTCTTGGAAGATTATATCAGAATACAAAGCGTCACCTATAACTTTGGAGGAGGAAAGGAAAATGGGTATTTAATCTCCATTTCTGACTTAAATTCAGCAGCTGATTTGCTCTGGGAGAAGAAGGAATACCATCCCAAGAAATTATGTTTGCCTTTTTTGCAGTTATGTATTTTAAAAGCATTTTATTAGAAGGAATGTAGCTCTATCAAGGTGACATCAATCTTAAATAATACTATAAACAGCTATTCAGGAGAGTACAAAAATGCAGGTGTTATTATAGCATATTGCAGGAGAGTCCTTTAATCAAACTTAAATAGCAGTAATTCAATTTTTCCCATGACATAACTACACACACACAAGTAGGCAATCACTCAAATGCAAGCTGTCTTCATGGCATTAGGCTAGGTAGGATTGGGCAGCATCTTTCCATCTTTCAGTGCACAGATAAGTCTCTCCAACTGCAGAGTCTTGACTTAATTTCAAGTGTTCAGAATAAACAGTAACTGATGGCTATGTCAACTCTATATTCCCTCAGCACTAGAAAAATCACCAAAGTTCCTCCAGGCAATCAAACCTAAAATCTATCTCCTCTGGGTTTTAATTCTTCCCAGCCTGTGTTTCATTTTCCAATTTTAGTGTTCCACTATTTCTCACCAATTCCTTTTCTTAACAGTGATAATGGCAACCCCCAGAACTTCATCACTAAATGAACAAGAGCATTCATAATTGGCAAAGTTTTGCTTTTTATAAATAAAACAGCTACCAGTAAAAAAGACTTTAAAAAGCTTTACAGCATGCATGTGTAAAACTACAGAGTTGAAACACAACACTAATTCTGTTTGGTCTTTTTTTAAAAAAAATCTCTCATTTTTGAATTCCTTTGAAGTCTGCTGTTGAGATCCATGATATGAAAACATCTGACTGAAGCAATTAGGAAAGCATATTTTCACACACAGCTCCAGAGCTTTTTAACCTCAACTTCTACCTTCCTGGTTTGAAAAAAAAAAAAAAAAAGAAAGAAAGAAAAAAAAATCATGTGTTCGCACCCCCCTTCTTAACAAGTCAGACAAAGCCACCTAAACAAGGAATATTTGTGCCTCAGTTCTACGACTGTAAAGCAAATGAGACACACATGATGTCCAAAAGCAAATTGCCAGCTCTTTTCTGAAGATTCAGTGTTTTGTGAAATTGCTTTACTGTTGGCCAACTTGCCACGGCCAGCAAAGCAGTCTAATTTCAAGATAAGAAGCGTAACTCTGCAAATTAGGAACGCTGGATAACCACTAATTAATAGTGTCCTACAAAGTGCCATTTCATTTGGCACTGTAGGTAGCATTACCAGTTCATAGATATCCTCCTCTGGCTTTGGTACATAAAATTGCATCTGGTTCTCGATCAGGAACTTAAGACGCAGGTAGTGAGCGGAGGGATCCAGCTGGTGCGTCTGCAAGAAGGGCAGAAGAGGAGTTAGGAGACAAAAGCAACGCCTTGACTTAACTATAAATACGGGATGGAAGGAGAGCCTCAGAGAGGAGGAGCTGGGGGCTGCCCCAGAACCAGCTCTCCAAAGAGGCCTGAGGGCTTCCTGACCTAGACAGGAACCTGAACATTTTCTTCTTCCCCAGAAATTAAATGCTCATTTCAAGGGCAGAGTTAGCACCCTACGCAGCCTCTTCGGTTCAGCTTATTTGGCACTTCCACTCCATTCCAGGCTTTGGCCAAACTAAGCAAACTTTGGTAAAGTATAAGGATCGGAGGAAACCTTCGTACACAAGGGCATTTAAAATGGCAAGGAGGAAAACAAATGTTCTGCTACCAAAAAAAGAAGTATCTGGAGACTTTTGTTTTCCTATTTGTTTTGATTTTTAGCTTCTCCATAATTTAGCAAGTCGGTATGGTGTGGAAAATTTCAAGCAAGATTATATAAATATACCTGTATTTGTCCTCTAAATCTGAAACAGTGCAGGACAGGTTAGCTTTCAACAGCTACAGAAGCCAGGAGTTGCATACCAGATTACATCCCAGTGGAGACAGGTCACACCATTTTAATGAATTAGTTATAATTAGCTGAGGAGACGGCATTTGGTCTGGGAGATGCTAATGACCTTTTCTCAGCACGATTAATAAGCTCAATTTAAGCAGAGGTTAATGCAGTGTGTAATCAAAACACATTAGAAAGATGATAAACACAACGGATGTTATTCAAAAGTTACTTCCAAAGTTCATAAACTGTTGACTAAAGCTCATGAAAAACCCGAAAGTGATTCACAACAAAATTCACCTCGCTGTCGCTTCCTGAATCCCCTTACTACCTGGCTTTCACGTTTGTCTAATGTTTTCTATTCACAAATCCCCAAGTTTCCCAGATTTTCCTAAAAGCAGTGGTCCATCTGCAAATTCCTGCAAGAACCTCACTATTTCTGACTCATTATTTGTTGGCCTAGCGTTTTTTAAAGGTTCACTTATCCGGTTCAGGCCAAGATGACACACGGAGACTCAGCTGACTGATCACAGGGTGCAGATTATGAGTAATGGACAGCGAGTGGCTGTGGAAAAGACCACGCGCTGACCCAGCGAGGCCTTCCGTTAATACTCATTTCTGAAAGTCTGGATTGACCTGTGAATAAGAAAGAGCTGCCCTAAAAATGACGGTTGCTAGACCTCCCGCTGCATTCTGCGTAATGCTACGTGCAAACACGGGCAGTTCAAACACCAAGCCTGCCTGATGGGGAACTGAGTATCTGAAACAAGGTAACCTCTGTGATCTGGACAAATCTGTAGTTAATTAAATTAATGTAAAATTTAATCAGCAGCCAACACAAAAATAGCTGAGGGTTTTTTTATATCATTCTCACCCTCTCCCCTTTATTCTTTCTTATTTTTATAAAATATTTCCAATGTCTCACTCGGTGCTTACTATTTTTACCAGCTTCCTCTTATATGCACAGACATACAAATGCAAAAAAAAAAAAAAAAGGAATCAGAAACAGCTTTAATTGTTCGAAAATGGTATGTGTGAGTCCTAGACACAACTGAAGAACATCTTGCACATGAACTAAATAAAAAAAAAAAACACAGAGAAGACACATGAGGAAAAAGCTGGGATAAGCCTCACTGGAATGCTTGCGTCACCTAAGACAAAACTAATAGGGAAAATATTATGAGGGATGATTATCCTAGCAGAAAGATGAAGCGGGCAGCCTCGCAGCCTCTTCCTCCCGCTCGTGGGTCTTGTGCCAAAGCTCCCTCACGTGCTCTGCCCCTCGCTCACCTTTGGCTGCAGCCGAATGAGGCTACTGACATCTGAGGCTACTGCGCTGCCTTGTATGAAACCTCACAAGGTACAGGGTGGAGGGAAGGCCCCACACAGAGCTGTGCACTCCTGCAGCTCCCAAAGCGCGACGCCGAGCGTCCTCCTCTTGGGCAGGATACGCAAGGAGACATTCCTCTGGTGCCAGAGGGCTCTTTGGAAAGCCAGCAGAAATCACAGTCTGCTGCAGAGGGAAGCAGATCAAGGCAGCCCGCAAGTCGAGTGCTCCGGGGGCAGCACAGCTCCAGGGCAGCAGCTGCAGCAGCTACACTAGCAGGGCACGGAGCCTGCACTGAGAAGCCCTGGCCCTGCTGGCGCCAGCGCTGCAGCCTCCCGCTCGGAGCATCCAAGCTCGCGTCCGCCTGCTCCCAGGGCAGCCCCAAAGGGCAGCGATCCCCACGGCCAGCGTGATCTGCGGCTGCCCGGGGTCCCCATTCTCACAAGGGTCTTCACAGGGGCATTTACTTGGAGTAAAGCGCTTGCGCCGGCCGCTTCGGGCATCAGGAGGGAGCCAAACGTAGAGATGGTGGCTGCTGTGACCAAGTGCTGATGAATTCCACAGCTCTGCATTATCTAACGGGGTCACTGAAGAAAGCCCATATATTTTGAGCCATTTGCTTGCCTCCAAGAAATACCATTAGCTGTGGTGGATGCCATTTATCTAGCGCAGTGTGACCTCGTCCAAGTGGGGAAATGCAAGTCATCACCATTAAAGCTGAAACAGTGCAGCCAGGGCATTTAGCTAATTAAAATGTGCAGAGTTGCAGTGAGGCTTGTCTGCCTAGAAATTCTGCATTAGTTAAACTGTTTCAAATATAGGGGCAGGATTTTCTACTGAAGTGAAAGGATGAGGTCCTCTTAAAGTGGACACAGCTCAACACCCCTACACACTGATCTTTAGCCACTTGTTTTTGTCACTAGTTCAGCTGCATCCATATGTGGGAAGGTGGAGGCAGAAAGAGTACAGCTTTAACGATGTTAATATCCTTCTGAGACCACCCAAAACACTTCTTAGCAGTCCAAATAAGCGTCTTGGTTTATTTATTTCTCTCCTAATAACTTTGGCTATGTCTGGACTAGATTAAGCTGCTAACCCCATTTAAAACACAACTCGACAGCTTAACTGAAATGCTCCTGAAGAAGAATTTATGGTCTGGGGCTCAATCCAATTCAACACACTCCCAGCAGCGTGAAAGTTCAGCGCCTGCTCTGAGCTGTTCAGCCATTGAGGCTGCCCTCTTACTAAAGCAGGGGACAGGCTCCTCCAAGCCTCCTCAAGTCCTCCTGACTTGAGACAGGTCCGAGACAGCTGGTTTGTTGTTCCCTCAAGGGCCTCCTGCCTTAGCAAAGGATCTGGATGCAGAGGCACTCGTAACAAACGGTGCTCCCATCTCGGGGAACTCCTGTCCTCCTGGACCCATGTCATTTCACCTTCACACCAGGGACCGGCTGTATCACTCCTGTTTCGCACCTGCGGGGCCCAAGCTTTTCACTAGAAGATGCACCAGATCAAAAGACTTACAACAATCTGTTTCTTGCCCTTCACACAGAGTCTCTTTGGAAAAGGTAAATCAGGAGGAAATAGAATCTTTTTTACTTCTCTCTCACTTTTTACCCAGCTCACTATAAAAATGCCATGGAGTCTTCCAAGATCCAGTTTGGGTACTGTCCTCTCCATAAGGGTTCTGCCTAAATCCATATGCAGTGCACATGTTTCTGCTGAATTTTTAGACACACCATTATGCAAATGTTAGCAATATATATATGCATGTTCACACTACTAGATATTATCTATAGGGAACGATTTAATGCATATATACCGATTTTCCTGCCTTCCAAATGATGTTATTAGTTAAATCTTTAGAAAAATCATCAAGAAGCCACTTCAAAATACGTTTTAGACTCCTTGCCCCGCTAATCTTGAGTAATAAAAGTGTCACGAAGCAGCCTCCAAAACCTAACTCACTATATAATAACAAGCAGCAATGTTAGTATAAGAACATATTTTCTACAGTGATTTGAGTGCACTTAATGTTCCCCCATTGAATAATCAAGCTCAGTTTAACAGCACAGATAGATTTAACCACATCTACAAACATGAAGAGGATTATATGAAATGTAGATCTTGAAATGTTTACTGTACCAGAACTTCACTGGCTCTCAGATGGCAGATGGCAAACTGATGTGAAATGATGTGGATCAGATAGTAAAGGGGGAAAAATGAGCTGAATACAAGAGACAGAAGAAAGAGATTGATTATTAATTGCTATAGAAAAGAATGTATCCATCAGTGTTTTCCAGAATGAAAACTCTAACAGAAAGGAAAGAAATAGATAACAGCTCTTTACAAAACACTCACCCACCTCCCCACCTCCTTATACACCACCACCCACAGCAATCAAAACCCAGTTGAGAGACCAGACCCTCAGCAGATACTCGTGAAAGCGATGGAGCTACACCAATTTACACTAGCTAAGGATTTGGCCCAGTGAGTCAATCATCTTATCCAAAGGAAAATATAAATCCTAAAAATAAAACATTACTAATAATGTGTCATCCAGCTTCCCTGTTATGTCTCTCTCCCAAAATGTCATCTTTTCCTGACTACAATGAGGAGCTTTCACGAGCTGCAGCACTCTAATAGCGCACCTGGCAGAGAGATGAGCACACTGTGTAATTATTCTAAACAGACGCCTTTCTCTCACCTTCCTTCTCTTCAGAAACACATGCAACGTGTTCTGAAAGTCCCCAAAGTTAAGCTCTTTGTAGAAATAAATGTTTTCTCTTCTTTTGTTGTTGTTGTACAGAAAGAGGACTCACTTTTCAGAACAGCACGTGATGTGAGTTGGGTCTAGCTTGCAGTTAGCTGCTCAGTGGAAAACATACATTATGTGGATGCCAGAACTGAAAGCTTATATTTAATTTGTCAAAGCTTTTATACTTCACTGCTGAGCTGTAACTCTTTTAATGGCCATATGTCTCTGATACTTCGTTTTGCAAAGGAATCCAGGTGGGTTTCTCCCCCTCTTCAACATGCAGATAAAAGCTTTCTTCTCACTTCCCTCCTGCCACCCACACAAGGCCAACGTGACTCTGCAATGCAACCGTAAACACAAACAACTTCATCTATTCCTTCCACGGCTGTTTTCTCTCCGAAATTCCTCCCCCACGCCCGACGGGCGCGGGAGGAAGCGGCAGGGGATGGAGGGAGGAATGACACCGGGACCACTTGGCACCTGGGAAGGGTGATACCACCCCACTCCTTTGAGGGAGGAGGGAGCAGGTAGGGGCAGAGCTCGCTGTCCCCTCAGTCCCCTCAGCCGGAGTCCAGCAGGGGCTGCCAGGGAAGCCAGATGACTGCAGTGCTGGGCCCCGTGGGCCCCCAGCAAATGCAGGCTCGCTGGGGGACAGTGGCTCAGGCAGAGCTAGGACAGAAGTGTCCCCAAAACAGCTTTTCTCCAACACAGGGGAGGCAGCAAGTGGCAGCAAGAAGGAACAAGAACATGGAGGCACTTCATAGGCTCGTGCACAGCATCCAGAGAGAGAAAGACACAAGGCAGCCCACATCCTTCTCCCTTCGCTCACGTCAAGCCTGGCTGCAGCTGTAAGAGTGCAGTGCTAACTTAGCCCTACTGAGGAATTCAGCATGCTTCAGGTTTTCCTCCTGCCGTGCAGCTGGGCTCTCAAACACCGCGCGGAGCCCAAGCATTGCCGTGCGAACGAGCCGCCCAGAGGCTGCCCCAGGAGAGCTGCAGCCCGTGGAGCGCTCGCGGGCCGTACCTTGCAAATCATTTCCAGAACGTCCCTCGTGGAGTCCCCGGGCCGGATCACCGTGAGAGCCGGCTGGTTGTTGGGCAGGCAGAACCACGACGGGGTGAAATACTCGTGAACCCAAATATCGCAGTCAGGGTTGTGCTGGTGGACACTGCTCAGGGCTGCTTCTTTCTCCCTCTGAACACACAGAATCCATTGTAACTCTATCAGCCAAACAATCTCTCCATTGAAAATAAGCATAAGGAATATTATATGCTCCATCGTAAGTCCTCTTGTTGGACACTTCATTCGTAAATGTAGATTAAAGGCTTGTCTGGACTAGAAAATTTTGTATTTTACCTGAGCAGCTATAAAGTATGCCTCCCCATGCCGCCCACACAGCTACACTAGTGCAATGCACCTATCCTGGGATTTCACCCTATGGCTACTGGGAATGCTAAGAATGTAACAATAACAATAATAAGGTTAAAAGAGAAATTGAAAATTAAAACTTCAGAGCACTGTATCTCCCAGTTATCAGATCCAAAACAAGCAACGCTGTTGTAGGTGCCACATTTCCTACACTGAAGAATGACAAAATAGCACACCAAATTGTGAATTTCCTGTGTTTTATGCATCCAAGGTAGATCTCAAGGTGTGAATCTCCAAAAAGTGATGGAGATTCACAAAGCCTATTGGCTTCAAGTGGGCTCATGGGGCTAAAACCATATTTACTACATTAGGATTCTGCACCTTGGCACCACCTTAATGCTGTTTTATAGTTGGGCAGAGAGAACTCTGTTGTCACAGTTACTGCAAAGGAGAACCTCACAGAAGCATTTGAAAGCAAAATAGAAAAAAAAAAAATCTGTGCTTTCTAGCTGCAATAATCCTAAATTATGAAAACCCCATATGGCTACCATAATTAGTCATTTTGCAGACTTGGTGGAGCCTCGTCCTTCTTTGAGGGCAGGTGCTTCCCTTGAGTGCTAATAACCCTCTTGTATCTAGCACCTCCCCTTGGTCTCCAGATGAAATATTTTGACCATGGACCTCTGCTCAAATCCCCAGTGAGGGCACCAGGCTGCAGGATGCAGAGGGTGCGCTGCTCCTCCCGGCTCCCTGTCCTGCCTTGCGTGTCCCGCGCGATCCGCGGTGGCTTCCCTGCCAGCAGGGCGCTCCCCGTGGCAGAGCTGCCTCCCGCCAAGGTCCCGCAGCTGCATCCAAGCTGGCTCCGAATGGGAATGCGCCTGGCTGGGGAGTGGGTGTTTTACCTTGCCATCTGGGACTGTATCATCAAAGATCCCTTCCAGAGACTTCTTTACTGAGTCAACTCCTTCGCCAAACACCTGAGGAGGAGAACAAAGCTGTTTTAAAACATGAAAGCACCTCAGCAGGCTCTGAGGCACCTGCGCAGTATCTGATGGCCCGACTTGACTGGACTTTTCTATCTTTAGGGCCCGACTTGATTGAACTTTTCTATCTTAAGGGCTGGGGGAGAACAATGTATCTAATGCCTACTACGGAAATCAAACTGAAAAAAATGTATTTTCATATCAAAAAACCCAAAAACACAGAAGAGGAAAACATCAGCTTGTTATAAAGGAATGGGAAGGTGAAGAACAACCTAGTGAGGGGATGTGATGCTGAAAGACCAGAGGCCAATTGTGTATACAGGCCTTTCATCGACTTACTCTTTTGAATCGGGCAAGTTTTATCTCCTCTGGTGCTCAGTTTCCCCATCTGTAAAATGGGGGAAATGAAGGCTTACCACTTTTGCTAAGGCTATGTAATCTTCAGAAAAGGAGCTCTGCAGCTGGTTGTTTTTGTAACAAAAACACTTAGCAAACACTCAGCTACCACAAGCTTGGTCTCAGCAAAACTCTTCTCTAACACAAAAAGAGCTGGCAGCATGGGCCAAAGAGCCCAAAGCAACTGGACTCGTGAGGAATTACAGAACGGGAGTATTTGCAGGATTGACCTCAAATCAGCATGGGACTGCATCAGGCTGGCGCGTCTGCAAAACGCAGCAACCCACTCTACCGTGTGCACAGCTCTACACTCCCTGTCAGCTGTCTGCAGGAGATAAAAGCAGGGTGGTTATTCCAGCAGTAGCTTATAATTAAAACTGAAAAGTAAAGTTTTATAATTCCACATCACCGCAGGTTTGTGATCAAGTTGCTGGGTTTGATTGTTAACTATACTGTACCTAAAATGAAGTAGGAACAAAGCATTTCTCTTGAAGAATTTAGAATTGTTGCTTCCATTTTTCAAATATTTTGCATATGACCACATACAAGCAGAGGGAATACATTCAGACATGACCTATAGACATATTGGCACCTTCCCAAAGCTTCACTTTTTTTGACTCTCTCTGAGATTGTTTTTTCAAACTTGGAGCAAAATCCCTTCCCTTTCCTGTGCACTGCGGAGGAGTGAGGGGTCTGTGTATGTACGTGGGCACGGAGGGCAGGAGGGAGGAAGCATGAAGAATGCATGTACTTCTGCAGAGAGAACAGAAGGTTGAGCTCAGGAGGAATCAAGGGTACATACACCTAATGTCACAGCATGGACAGAATCCTGCTTGGGACAAGGCTCTGCTCTAATGTGGGGAAAATAAGTACCCAGCAACTAAGGAACCACTGCATCAGCACAAGGACTTCAGAATTTGTTCAGGGAGGCATTTGCTAGCATATAGTGAAAAACAAATCTTTTGCTCAGCCACTACTTTCCCTAATGGTAAACTATTAGTGTCTCACTGAAAACAAGCCTAACAATTCTACAACGTATCCTCTGCTAAACAAGGCAAACACCCACTGCTGCTCTAACAAAAGGGAGAAGAAATCAGAGGTCACAAAACAAAACATGCCCCAGCCATTTCTCCCCTCAAAAAAGTGAAAGAAGAAGAAGAGAAGCCTACACTTCCTGCAATTAGATGAGGTATAGCTCTCAAAAACTGAAAGCTGTAATTAGGGATGTTTTGAAAGAATAACAGGGAAGTACCTTTCTCCCACACTGAAACCCATTTTGTAGCAAAAGATCTGGGGAGTGACTGGGTGGAAGTATTTCAGATTTTGCTTTTTAAAACATCTTAAGGAAAACCAGGACTCTCCCTACTAAACACAAAACTTTTTGTTATGTTAGGAAGTTTTCCCCAACTTAAGCTATGTTGATCATAATCTACAAATTAAAATTTTAATTTAAAAAAAAGGGCGAGTATCTGTTCCTGTTTCTGTTTTTTTCTGCTGCTTCGTTGCTGGTTCGTTCTTGATTTTAGAGCAAGTATCTAAGGCAGAAACAGCAAAAATGAATCTCATTCAGCTAGAAAAGGTATGAATGTCAAACTTAATTTGAACAGGAGCTGCTATATATTTTTTCTGTAATTACTGTTACTGATTTTTGAGGAGGATGGACTACGCACTGTGAAAGATTAAACAGCCATCTTGAAGTCTGGATGTGCCAGTGCTTGACATAAGTGACACTTCACACGAGCTACGCTCTGCATGCTAACCAATAAGCCTTGAAAATATCACACATTTCACCCCACTTACCTGATTAATGCTTGGCCTCCCTTGCTTTTTCTTTGAGGTAGTATCCAGCCCCCAAAGAGAAGAAAACCTGCTCCTCCGTTTACTGGCAGACCTGGACATGGCCTGGGTCCTCCTCCTCACGCCAGACTCCCCGGTGCGAGCCGCCACCTGTCAATGCCATATGGTCTTAGAATCCAAAGCTGCAGCATCCCACCATAGCATTGCTTACATAATTGAACAGCGGAGTCTGACCAAAAAAAAACCTAGCAAATCCTAGAGTAATCCTAGAGTATTCACAACAGGGACAACCTCGGTGCTGCCAGCCTATTTCCCTCCCGCCTGTATTTCAACTCATTTCTTCAGATATAAAACACCAAAAAGCAAAAGGGACAGCACCTAATATTTTGGGGGCATTTAATTTGAGGTACTTTAAAACTGCATAATCATATAGAGCAAATAGGCAGCATCAGCAGAGGCACTTTTTTTAATTATTATTTTTTATTTTACAAGGCTTCAGAACTGGACATCCAAAGCCTGAGATTTCAAAATCTAGCTGATTCTTCTGCAAGGTTTGGTGTCTCATTTTGCAATTTTCTGTGAAAGCAAGCTGGGTTGGACTGGGTTTGACTTTTAGAAGGCCAGATG
Source organism: Tinamus guttatus (assembly GCF_000705375.1). The sequence goes on along the minus strand of NW_010588630.1, from coordinate 340,413 downwards.
AAGACCTGCAAATGGATCAAGGTATTTAGAACCTACACCTTCTTAGAGATGCACCCGGGATCTGTAAGGAGTAAGTAAACCACAAGAACAATGCGCAAAACGATCCATTTGGCTGCAGAAGTGTTAGCAGCCTGGGTTCTTTAGAGATGACCCGCAGCAACCCTTTCAGCAGAAAAAGCTGCTTGCCTTCACCAGACCAAGCATCTGGCAGTGCTCCCCAAACAAGGCAACTCCAGGAGAAATCAGCGTAGCGCTAGTCAGAGCCGAGGTGTTCAGGCCAAAGTTCAAGCACATCTCCCACCGTGAGGCAGAGAGTCAGGGCCCCAAGCAGCTCTCCCACGAGCAGGGGGCGCTGAGGGAGGCGGCAGGCGCGGGCGGGCACGTGACATGGCAGCGGGGCGCGCGACATGGCGGCAGGGCGTGCGACATGGCGGCAGGGCGCGTGACATGGCA
>NW_010588630.1:320786-339892 GCF_000705375.1 Tinamus guttatus | reverse complement strand
GGCGGCGGGGTGCGTGCCCCCGCCTCGCAGGCCTGGAGACGCGTTCCCTGGAACGGCCTCCTGCTACGTTCCCACATGCGAAACAACCAAGCTGCGACTGCTGTTTGGCAACGCAGCTAGAAGAGCCAACCTTGCAAGTGGTGCCCCAAGCTAGGGAGCTGCCAAACCGGTTGTTTGGGTCGAGTCCAACCTTGTGTGAGGATGGGAACCACATGGTGTTCGCCTGGGCATCCAGAGAACAGTTGCTCTGTGAGTAACAGCAATTCCCCTTTGGGTACGTTGGGAAACCAAGGAAGGGGAGAAGCTGCAAGCTTCTCCCTTTCCATGGGGTGGCCTTGTGACCAGAAGAGCTGGGGCTGCCCCGCTGTCACCATTTGGCCTCCAGCTCAAAATCCTGAGCTGCACTGCACCATCTACATGCTCTTGAGGGCAAAGGAGGACACGAGAGTTGCTTGAAGGAAAAGAGAGCACGTGTCTCTTCCAACACAACATATTCAAAACATCTTCTTTTCACTTGGCTCTCGAGAGAGACCAGCATGAGAAGGCAGGCTGTTTTTCAAGCTAACACTCAGTGCTTTGCTAGATGCAAAGAAATAAGCACAAATGCAAATTACAGCCCGACACTTAAAAAAAAATAAATCCACCAGCAATTATCAGGATGATGACGCTAATCTTTTGATATATAAAAGAATAAAAACGCCCTGACTGAATTACTGCTCTGGATTCAATTGAAGGGTACAGCTGACATCTACAAGACAACACTGGAGCTCAACTATTTCTGTGAAGCTCCAGGAGCCCAAGCTGAAGCCACAGGCACATGATTTAAATTCATAAAAAAGAAAGTACTTTGTAATACACTTTCCTGTATTTTAAAAAGCAGGGCTGTTACATTATTTAAATTTAAATGACCGCTTTAAACAACTGATGACTTGTTTGCCACATTCAAAGTAGTATAGGAGCACACTTCCCCTCCCTTGTGGAGCACCAGGTGTTGACCACTGGGGATCGGAAATTAGACTAATTGGTCAGGAGTTTCATCCATATGGTAGAAAACAAGCACGGCCCTAGTGGGTCAAAGCCAACACGTGGCAAGGGCCTCAAAAAGACTCCTATTGGCTTCACAGGGCTTCTGGATTAAGCCCATGCACGGACATTAGGGATGAGCCCTTACTACAAGCCAGATCTCTGTTTCCAAACTCCAGAATCATGTTCATCCAGCTTTCCACCTCAGGCCAGTAAGAGAGATGGAACAAGCTGCAAAGCACAGACACTGACTATCCCAAATGCAGACTTTGTATTTTGGGACAGGCTTACTGTGAGCACCCAGAGGCACCCTCTGCCTCCAGCAGTTGTTGGAGCCCTTATCCTTGTAACAGGAAGATCTGTTTATAGAAAGCATGTTTACAGCAAAGAACGGAAAAGTCAAAATCACATGGTTGGGAGGAACATAGTTCTTCTGCTTGCCATCATTTGCAAGCATCTGCTTTTCAGTTTACATCCAAGACACATAGCCCTTTCAGGAAGCTGAATTTTCTGCATGCTAAGGTAAGGGCTCACCCCACAGAAACAGACTGCTGTTTGTCGATTTAATCTCTCTATTGAACGCATGAAGGCGTTTGCAGGTTGGCAAGGATGACCCCGGCCTCTGTTCAAACTTACCAGTGCATGAAACGAAGAGACTGAAAAGATCCCAAGACGGCCCATTGCAACTTTAGTCGGACGACTGGCAAAAGCAAGCAGTCTTTTAGGGTTTGGGAGCTCCCCTCCTTGGAGACTAGCCAAGTAACAGCGGTACCGAAATAGATCCATCTGGAACTGTTCAAGATTTTGTTCCCAAACGAAGATCTACACACAGCAAAGAAGGAGGAGTGAGATGGAGGAGAAGAGCAGGGGAGAGGAGGAAGAAGACAGCGATAAACACCTTGAAAAAATTTTACTGCTACCACTAACACATCTCTTTTACCAATACTGATCTCCTTTTCAGAGAACAAGAAACAAGAATTCTCCTTCTTCCTCGCTCTTCCCTCCCATCCTTAACCCACTTTTTTTTAGAAAAGTTGTCATTAAATGGAAAATAAATTCTTTTTCTCGTGTTCATGGCAGAAGACTTCTCATGGGACAACTGCTCCTCTGATACAAGGCTAATTAATAGGATTAAAATTCCCTTTTTCTTCTTTTTTTTTTTCTGTATTCCAGGATTCTCTTCTGAGCAGTCCCTTAAGAGGCTTCTTTCACGCATCAAGGGCATCTGAGAAACAAGAAGCCCAAAACTCACCAAATTCCACAAGCAGAGCGCCCTAGATCAGCAGCTGCAACAGCAGCACTGCTCTAAGAATCAGTGGAGCTTGCTATTACACTTGAAAAAGTGAAGTACACTGGGGATAATTAATCTTATCAGTGGAAGAGCGCTGTAATCAGCCCATGTGAGGGCTTATTTAAATAATTCAGATTGCTGATAGGAAACAATTTCAAAGTGTTTAGAAAAACTCAGTTACATAAACAGAGAGACTCCTCTGTCCTCTCGCTGTGACTGAGAGTCTTTGAGCAAAGTCCTTGAACGGAGGCAAAGTATCTCTCCCCTTTCCCAGCTCTCCCCATGGCTTTCTACGGGGTAAAAAAATCTCTTCATGATTCCAGGCGCATTTGGCAGCCAGGGTAAAAAAGCTACAAACTAATGAAAGCAGGCACCATATGTTAGGTTCCTAAAACAAGGTGCCGCTGGGACAGAGGGAGACACGTCTGCTCTAGGCTCGCTGCTTCCCCAGTGCAACCGAGGCTGCAAGGAGCAGTGCGGGCTGGCAGCTGAAAGGCTGCACCTTGCAGTGGGAACCAGGGAGAGCTGCCTCATCCCAAGCGCCAGCAGAAGACGCGAGCCAACCCCTCCCATGCTTCAGGCAACGGGACAGCCGCATTCGTGCTCCGTGCGCAGCTCCTCTCTATATGGTGTATTGCTACTATGGCCTGGGCGACCTTTTCCATCCCCTATAGCCCTCACTTAACGCCCACGGCACGGAGCCCTCACGTGGAGGTAGCTGTGCCAGGAGAAGAGGGCCTCTCCCGTACCTCAGAACAGGTCGCTTGGAGAAATGGTGCCACTAGGGCAGCTGACCCCACTCTCCTGCCAGCACACGTCCTGCCCGCGCTGGGGAGCTCTGCCCACACACATAGAGGGCAGGGAGGGAATCTGAAGAAGGCCTTAAATATTCCCCAGGGGCCTATTTCACATAAGCAAGATTACTTGATCCAGTATGGTCTTCTTCTTCTTGGAGTCCGTCACTGAGGAGAGCTGCATTTCACCCATTTTCTTCATCTTCTCGTCCATATCAATCTTCTGCTCCAGCTTTTTTATCTCCGTTTTCAGCAGCTTGACGGTGTCCTCTTTGTGATGCTGCCTTGCCACCGCAGTTGCACAAGCTGAGTGGATGGCAGTGATCCAGTTCTCCAGCTCCGTCTGGCTAGAGGTCTGAAGAGAGGGAAAGAAGGAGAAGAGAGTCAGGATTCTCTTTAAAATTTGTTAGAGATTAACAAATGCAATTCCAAGGAATTTCCTTTCCCTTTGATCTTAAGAATCAAAGCCTTAAATCCACTTATAAGAGAAGTAATAAAAAAAGTCATTCTTAAGCAGGTCATTTTTAGCTCAGCACCAGGCAGTCAGCACTTACAACTGCACCTATATCTGTGTCTTGCAGATGTACAGTGTATCCCAGTAAGTGCTTAAGAATTACCTTGCTTGTTCCAATGCTGTCATAACTTGCAGCTCATCATTTAATGACATTTTCTAGACTCCTTAAGGTAGAGAATGCCCCGATCTTTACGCTCTGCAGTACGGCGAGAGTTCTTGACATGCAACAGTTAATAAACGAAAGGCACAACACATGGCCATAATACCTATTACTGGCTTTAATGCACACACAGATGCACACACAGAGAACCTTTCCATTTCTGAAGATCTCAAGGTGCTCTGGAGACGACCTGCACTGTGAAAGGCAGGCTCTCAATTTTTTTATGGCTCTGGTCCTGTCCCTTGCCCAGCATGTGTATGATAGTTTGGGAAGAGGGGAGGTATCTGGTTGGTGCATGGGGCACCAGTACCTTTTTTTCTGGAAGAGCACTATTCTGACTAGAGGCTTTTGACACAGAAGGAGAATACTTCAAAGCATTCCTTTTCCAGCCTTTCAAAATAAAAAGCAAATCTTCTTAGCCTTCTTATTAAACCTCAGCCCTTTAGAGTAGGCTATAAAACAAAATTTACAGCCAACTCACTCAGTGCTGCAGCAGACTTGCTCTGAGTGTCAACCTTCATCAGTAATCACACTGGTATTTGGCTCGTGGCTGGAAAAGTTACAAGGTGCCAAACCACCTTGTTCTAATTAAACTTTCTGCTGATACCTGATCTATAAATAGACAGCACAGGATGATTTTCCAGTTGCGAGCTCAGCTGGAGAAGGTCATCCCCACTGCTCTCCTTGCAGTCACAAGGAACAGCAGAGGATGAGGCCAACTGCAGCTAAGCAGAGACTCCCAGAGAAGCTTCATTCTGAAAATCCCTCATGCACAGGCCGAGCTCCAGACTGGCGCTCCTCAACTTCTGTGGGACTGCAGTGCTGTGCCCCAGCATGATACCGTTTTCCCTAACTGAGGCTAGAAGCCCTAAAGAGAAGGTAGGTTCTGCATTGAAAAGGCTGATCATCCTGCTTTTTGTGTCTTCAGTGGGCCCCATGCAAAGTGAATTGCTTAAATTTAGCAGGCTCACTACACAGGTAATAATACAAGCAAGCTCTTGCTAGTAAGTATGGACTACAATGTCTACTGCTACTGCTGCAGGTATGTTCATCCCTCCTTGCTGAGGAGTTCCTGTTGAAATTCAAGATTGTTTTTTTGCAGAAAAGGAGACAACCTGGCTCCAGTCAGGTGGTGCAATCTCACCCCACCAGCTATACAGACATTATTTGTATGGAAAACACTGGAGTTGAAATGAGATTGTATGTTTTGTTAACTCCTAACAAAATCAGTAAGAGGTTGTATTTTTATTTTGCTCCATTTTAAGACATTATTTGTATGTCATTAGATTCAGTTCTTGGTTGGGCTTTCTGGGAGAGGGAAGGAAAAAAAGAAATCTGGAAGGGATTCTAGGAGTAAAAGACTTCTTTGGTAGATGTGTGGGCAAGGGGAATCACTCTGCTTCTCAATGGGAAGGACTATGTATACAGGCTGCAAACATCTGATACATAAGGATGCGGTGTCACAAGCTGCTCTGAGCTTCTGGAAAATGCATGTGACATTTGCAAGTAATGGATTTGTGTAGGCATGATGAGAACTGACTGAGCAAGGAATCACAGCGTAGGAGGTGCAGGATGTCTCTAGGTGCCTTGCCATGGGAAGGCGTGCTACAAGATGCCCCGTGTCTGTACACACTACCAAGTAATCCTGTTTTTCTCCCTAAGTACACACTCTCCCTGGGATAGAAACAGCCCTCCATCTCCGTGGCATCTTCTCAACACAGCAGCTACTACAACAGTGTGTTAAGTGTGGCTGTATGTGCAAAATTTTAGCAGCTAGGGAACACTGCAGAACAGCCACACAGAAGAGCCAAGCTGCTGCGCGTGCATCAGAGCAAGCCCCACAGCACAGCCCCTGCACAGGATCTCCCCATTACCGCGGATCTCCTTCCCTGCCACCCAGAACCATCCCTTCTTTTTTATTTTTCCTACTCCTGCTTCATTGGAGTTGCATGGGTTCCATGACAGAAGGGACACATTTCCACAAGGCAGCATAAATTATTGTGGGTTTTGTTTTGTTTTGTTTTAATTTGAAAAGGCTCATTTTTACTGTTTCCCACAAAGCTACATGAAAATCTACCCATGACATAATGACATAGAGCTCCTAATGAATAAGGCCCTATGTTGCCACAAAAGAAATGTACTGAACGTGACCTTTTCAGTGTTTAGCCTCCGTTGACATTAATTTTATGAGAATGAAGGTTTTTCTGAAGAAAACTGTAAGCAAAAGAATTTATAACTCATATCAGTAGATCAGAGGGTGCTGGTGTACTATGGCCTTTTAAATGCATGCTGAGCCCATAAGCAACCACAGTTGCCTCCTGCATGAAGTTCTCCAGGTGGCGAGGCCCATTTACCCTCTCAGAGCAGGGGATGATGGAAAAGGGGCAGCACAACATTACACTGTGTGCTGAGGAAAAACCAAATCAAGGTGGAAGAGGTTCACAAAAATGTGGGCTTTTTCAGTATACAGTCCGATACTCGGCATCTTCAAGGATGTAAACGAAACCACTTGGAGTGAGTAAAGCTGTGATGTTTTTCTCTAATTCGAGAATCTAGTGCCTTTTTTGCAACAGCTGAGAGTACCAATAAGACAATCTACTACTAAAGATTTGTTGTGTAGCATGAGGTAGTGAGGGCAGGGGCACATCCTATGGTGGAATATCTTGTGGCTTAAGAACGCAAGTCACTCAAAATACCTTGTCACTGGAAAGAGAAATAAATAAGGTATTCCTCCAATGAGAAAAACTGGATCAAGAGAGAAATAAATAGCACAAGCTCTGGATAGACTGGCAGTGGCAAATAAAAGAAGGTTAATCTTGACTAGTGAGGATTTGCTGTAAGAAAGGAGCCCTGGAGGGCAGGCCTAAAAACCACTCGAAGATGCGGTAACAACCAAAAAGTTGAAGTATTTTTTTCAGTGAAATCTATAAGCTAATGTTTGGCCTTTGATATAAATTCTGGATTTCCATTAAGAAATGTACTCTGTGAACAACAGACATTTCTATTTTCTGATTTAAAAAAAAAGCCTTTAGTCTGCTGTCAGACAATAGCAAAATGCTGATTAATATCTATAGGAAGACAGGACAACTGGATTGAGAGCAGCCACCACAAATGAAAAGAACATCTGGAGCTCAAATACTCCCTTGCCCTTCAAACACCTTTTGCTCATGCAAACTCCTCCAGCCTCTCGGTATGGCCCCATCTTTGATATATGTCTCTTGTGAGATGCAGATAGTGTTACAGCACAGTTAAGGGACTACCGTGTGTCCTGTAGCGTAAGTGGCCTGATCTGTATGTTATAAACACACTGTCAAATAATACAAAATGCCTGATTTCTTACAGGGATATAACAATAGTTCTCAGGGAATTAACAGCAAAGTTCAACCATCTACACAGAGAGGATCCAGCCAGGCAATAAAGCAACAGATTTGACAGTGCTTCACATTTGGTGTTGGGTCTCCTGAGTGGCATTTATGGGATATATTGCATCCTTCCTCTTGCTTGGACAAAGGAAAATCCCAAACCTACTGGAGTCAGCAGGATTTTTCCACTGATTTGAAACAGAGCTAAGAGTTTCTCCTTGCTCCGTGAGATGAACCCAATGAACACGAGAGAGAAAGGGAGAACTCGGTAGGAAGCACAAGCAATACCAACCTGGAAGAGGAACGCATCCCCAAGCGAATTGCTGAGGCAGAAAACAAAGTCCTTCTTGGGGTGTTCAGGCACTGCTTGCACTATGCTGTTTTCCACCCAGACAGCATGCTTTGGGATGCTGTTGTGGTCAATGCCAGATCTGCCATCAGTCTCATAAAAGAACAACGTACACCCTAGGAGAGACAAGTAGATATTAGCAAGCAACACATTTAAAGGCAACAGCCACCCCATGCCTAATCAATGCTAATAACTGGGAGCATAAATCATCCTTACAACTGCCACAGGGATGAGAAAGGGCGCTGCATTTGCCAGGGCCTCCTCAGGTTTCCAGCCCCAGCGCCAAGCCCAGCAGCTGTCCCACACGCGGAGCAGCGTGGTGCCCCTGCAGCAGGGACACGTTGTTTGCCCCGACGCAGGCAGAGCAGAGCGCCACGAGCCAAGGTGGTGGCAGCTGAAGTGCAGCTCAGAGCGAGAGGCACCACTGCACGTGTCAGCCGGGAGGCTCTGGGGCCAGCCCGTCCCGCCAAGGTGGCCAAAGCTGGGATGGCCGCGGCCAGCCGGTCCTGACTGGCCCCACAGCAAAGCCAAAGCGCCCGGGCCGAGCCGCTGGCAGCTGCCAGCCTCCACAGTCCCCTGAAGGCAAAGATTAGGGTTTTTGGATACTGGATGCAGAGGAATAACTGGAGGAAAACGGTCCGGAAGGAGCTGTGCTCGCTGGAAGACTGGCGTACCAAAAGACAAAAAGGAAAAGGGAAAGGGAGAAGGGAAAACAAATCAGACCCTTATTCTGCTATAAGGTTTCAGCTGTGAGTCACGGTGATGCAACTGAAAACAAAAACATACTTCACTTGAGCTCTGCAAACAACCTACTTGTTTTATAAAATCATCTTTACAATTCTTCAGGAAAAAAAATAAAAAAGTGTAGCAAATCTGTATCCTGGGGTCTCTTTTTTTCCTTCCTTGGTTTTCTCCCACCTTTCACCATTAGCTTTAAATTAAAGCTGGCCCGCTGTTTTCCTCCCACTGAAGAGAGTCCTCCTGGTGCAAAGTGATGCACTGTTTCCCAGTCAGCTCAGGCTCTCAGAAAACTATTTGCGGACAAACAAAAGCAGCTGTTAACTTCAAAGCCTCCCTTAAATACTGACACTATTAAAGGCACAGCAATTGAAGGAGCAAACACTCCACTTGAGGCAAAGTGCTTTAAAATAACATTGCCTTTCTGCTCATCCTTCCCCTCTTTCCTCCCAGATGGCCCTTTTGTTTCCCGGCCCCTCACAGCGAGACCTTCCTGCCCCAGGGCCCCGCTCCAAGGAGATTAGGGCTTCACTCTGCCCTCTTGGCCTGCCAAACTCACCTATTTTTTCCTTCCCTAGTCCCTCTAGCAAGGGAAGAGCTGGCACACACCATGTTGTTTGCTTTTAAAACACAGTTTCCCACTTCTGGAGGAAGGAGAGGGCTTTAAGCCTTCAAGACTTTTGGGGAGGACCTTCTATACCAGGATATGGCTTGGTGCTGTGCCCTCCTTGGGCACTTTCCTACTGGAAACACAGAGGAGCCCGGTCATAGTTGGGAAAGGGAAGGCCCCGGTTACTGCAAACTTTGCTTCCCATTTTGCTGCTATCCAAAGATTAATTAGGGGCTGCTTTCAGAGGCCAGCTCTAAGTTTTGCTGCTCTCTTAATATTCATTTGCATTTACAAGTACTCAAAGCCCAACTCGGACCACAGCACCATCCTGCCAGAATCTGTAAAAATACAGGAAAAGAAAAGAGGGGGTGGTGGAAGGCAGTGGGGCAGCCAGGCACCCCGAGCTGAAGCAACTTCCCCACGCCAGGCAGCAGAGGAGCTGCAGAACCAGGCAAGGTCTCCCAAGTCTCAGACCGGTCGTGGCAACCCAACCACAGCCTCCTCTCCACACTGCGTGCTGTGTTGTCACTCTTCTGGGGTTTGACATGCTTGAATCAAAGAGAAGTGTCTGAGAATCAGCAACCAACAGCACAAAGCACTGCAGAAAGGTGCACCAGGATAGGTCTCCTGCATGAACATAGACTGGCAGCCACTGTCACCTGCAGTGAACTTCAATTATCTGATCTGTGTTGGCTGCAACAGGTTATTTGGTTTATCAGCAGCAAGCAGCAGAAAAGCATCCTCAGGAGAACACCCAGTGATCAGACACACCATCCTAGACGGCGTCACAGGATTTGAAGCTTGGTATGAACCCTGCTTCAGCCCCAGCACAGTCGTGTGACTTTGGCTACACGCACGCCACGACGCCACTAAATAAAAAACCCTGCTCTGAAAAATTGGGACCATTTCCTGATACTTCCTATTAATTATGCTGAAGTTCACAGCAGCTTTTCCTAAGCTAGACTATTGGTTTCTTTATCTTGTTTTGTTACTGGGGTAAAAAAAAAAAAAAAGGAAAACAGCATATGGGTAGTTGTCCTAGACAGAAAACAAAGCATTACCCATGCAGGCCCCCGTGCAGCTGCTGCGAATAGAGCCCCTTGCAGAACTGGAGCTTGTCTTTGTAGACTGGTAGTATTTAAACACTAGATCGTATTTACAACCTCCAGACTGTGAATTATGGGCCCAATTCCGCATTAACACATGCGCCCCGGGCGGCCTCGGATGCCCATGTGGAGGAGCGCTCGCGCGTTTGCTCCGTACCTTTCAGGGACACCCAGTAGTGCTTCCACTTCCTGCGCGTGGCCGACTCCACCTTCTTGTTCTTCTTGTGCACCAGGAAGTTCTTCACGGCCAGAGCTCCGGCCTTGCGCACGGTGCCCTGGGCGGCCGTCAGGAGGATGTCGGACTGCCCGGGGGAGCTGAGGGTGCCGCTGCTCTGCTCGTCGCTGAGCGCCGAGCCGGCCTCCTCCAGGTTCTCGCTGTTGGCCGTGCTCATCTCCAGCTCGCGGCGGAAGTTCTCGTAGACGCCCTGGCGGAGGCCATCGCCCGCCGAGCTGCTCCCGCTGTCGCTGCCGATGAAGGCCCGGCTGGCCGTGGGGGAGTAGCTGGAGTTGGTGGCGTTGGAGCGCCGGGAGAGCAGGTCGGTGTCGGTGGCCGCCCCCTCGATGCCGCTGTCGGCGAACTCGCTGCCTTCGCCTGCGTTCACGTCCTGCGGACGAGAGAGAGAGGCACAACGTGATGCACGGGGCCTGCCCACGCGGGGTCTGAAACCCCCACCTCACACCGTGCTTTCCCACAGGACGATTTACTCTGGCACTGGGAATTCCTTCCGTCTTTTTTCCAAAGACAGAAAACTGGAAGGGAAGGTAAAAGGCAAGCAGAACTTCCAGCGCAGCCCAGGAAAGACACAAGCCTAATTTCAGGAGGTGCCTCTACAATCTCAGTATTTTGGAATGTAACATGTAGCCTCGTCTGTTTACATTGGGCTAAGTTAACAGTGCTAAAGGCTCTGCAAAAGGAGAACATATGGCAGCAAAAACTGACAGCGTCAGGAAAAGTAGCAATCAACCTACACATTTTGAAAAGAAAACATTGATATTGTACATGCACACCTACAGCTGAAGATATATTTTAGATATCCAAGCCTGTCATTTGCAAATTATATAACTAGAAAGGTACCTTTTTTTTCCTTTTCTCCTAAGAAACTAGCATATTTGAAATTATTTCTAAGTTATTTCTGCATCCCCAACCCTTATGATGAGCCAGAATCCTGTTGCAGTAGACCCTGCAAAAACACAGCAGCAACAGAAGACAGCGCCTGGTCCCCAAAAGGCCGCACAAGTGACAAGAACAGGGACGGCTTGAGCAAGAGGGGAAGTGACACGCCGGAGCTGAGGCTTGGGAGGGCGGCACTTGGGCGGCGTAGCCGGCCACGTGCTCCAGGGCTGCTGCCCGAAGCGGCACCTCACGCTTCGCCCCCATCGACTGCAGATGGTCTCGGAGCACTGGGCAGCAAATGGGAGCAGCTGAGGGGCACGCAGCTCCATCCAGCAACAGGGGCCCAGTCCCTCTCAGCACCCAAAAGTATTTGGGGATGTGTTTTCTAGGCAGGCTAATAAGAGCTGAGCCTCGTGAGCAGACAAGTATCTGCGGGCTGATGCGCAGGAGAAGAGGGAGCCAGGAAGGTGCAGAGAGGTGAGGAATACAACCAAAGCAACAGGAATTTCAGCTTCCTCCATCATACCTAAGAGGCTGAGGCTTGGTTTACAAGCTTAAAAAATTATATATATATATATATATATACACACACACACATATATATACATATATATACACATACATATATATATGAGGAGCCTCTGAAAAGAGGCAGCAGAATGGCCATTTAATTTGAGAGAAAACTAACTTCCAGGTGTGAATTCAGGCACAACGTTACGGGTGCCAGGGTGGCTCTGCAGAAAGGGGGAAGCCCTTCAGCCAGGCCTGCTTGAAATCTTCCTCTTCCTCCTCCTGTGGCGCAAGAGCCGCATGAGGCAACCGGACGGGCGGGAGGGAGGCGACGGGGGCGGGGGGATGCTCTGGAGTTTTGAGTCGCTTCCCCGGCATTAGCTTGCGCTGGATGGGCTAGTGCTTTATAAACGCTCCCTCTCCAGGGGGGCTAGGGGTCCAGCTGGCAGAGTAACCACTTCCTTCCTTCCCGCCCGAGCGCAGCTATCCCACTCAGCCTCGTCACTTAATGCAACACATCGCTGAGGGACACGCTGCTCCGGACGGGTCCGTATTCCTTTCCTCCCACGGCGCCCCAATGAGGCGAGCAGGGCTTCCCGTAAGTGCAAGGAGCACTTTTCCTAAGGACAGACATTATCTCTCCTGCTGTTCCAACGCACTTGTTTCAGGAAGCCAGTTATCCTCCCATTTCTTCCAGCACTGCAAATCAGGGATGAGTGGGGCACAGAACGCAGGGAATTTTAGCACCCCTCTGCACACCTCTTAGCACCAAAGGCACCAGCTTCCCCATTTGATTTCCGAGTTGTTTTCTTTTTTCCCTCGGTAGCTACTCTCTAAAATAGACACTCTTTTTTTTTAAAGGGAAAAACTGTGTCATTCTTCCAGCATAAACAAATTTGCATTCTGCAGTGAATATTATGTAACGGTGGCAACAAATTTATTCAAGGAGTCGAGATCTTTATTTTAGATAAATCATTTTTTAATAAATACTTTTCTAGTAATTATTATGTCCACACCGTACAGGGAGCTTAATTTGAAAAGGCCACCTCTTGTGGCCTCTTCCTCCTCAGCAAGGAGATAGTCTTTTAAAAAGAGTTTTAAGAAGAAGAAAGTCTTTTAAAAGTAGTCATCTAGAATTAGGGATTTTTCTTTAAAATAAATAAATAAATAAATAGATAAAAGGAGCCACCGGAGCAGACGGAGGGAGCTGCAGGAGGGAGGCGTTGTGGCCGTGCCAGGCAGCGCAGACACAAAACCTCCTTGGTGCTTTCCACGTGCGTGGAGCATCTCCTCAGAGCCCCGAGCAGAGGGAGCCAGGGGCAGGGCTGAAGCGCTGGTGCTCGGTGACAGCCCAGTTTGTGTAACCCTGATGAGACTCAGCATTAATCGCCTCAGTTTCCCCATCCCAGTGGGGATTAGAGCAAATAACTCATATAAGAGCATAAGGGCTTACTATGTATAAAAAACTGGAAGACCATAAGGCTCAGAGGGAATGTTATCTACAAGTCAAGTGCTTAAATTTTAGTGTATTTTGTAAAAATCTTTCTAATCCTTCTGTAATGCAAGTGATGGACTTGGATGGGTCAGGAGATCTTTCCACCCTAGTGATTTAGCCCTGCCTCTAATCCCCCTCTGCTCTCTGCACCCCCTTTTCCCCTCTTAAAACTCCTGTATCAAACATTTCGGGCAAACCGATTCCAGCCCACTGGTAGGATGAGTGTCTGAGTGTACAAAGGGCAGAATGCTTCAGAAACTAGAGCCTGCTAATATTGTTCGTGCCCATGCACTATGAGATGCAGCAGGGTGTAAGCTGAAACACGGGAAGTTTAATCTCCATGTGAGGAAGAACTTCTTTACTGGGAGGGTGACAGAGCCCTGGCAAAGGCTGCCCAGAGAGGTTGTGGAGTCTCCTTTTCTGGAGATCTTCAGAATCTGCCTGGATGCCACCCTGTGCCACGTGCTCTGGGTGTCCCTGCTGGAGCAGCTGCACTAGATGATCTCTAGAGGTCCCTTCCAACCTCAGCCTTTCTGTGAGTGAGGAGGCAAGCGCGTCATGAAGGCTGCTGCGAGGCGCTCGCGCGGCGCCCTAGCAGGTTGAGGGCATCCACGGCACGGGGCTGGGGCTCCTGCTGCCAGCTCTCACGGGCAGGGAGGAAACGCTCCCAGAGCCAGGCGGGATGTGCTGTGGCTGCCGCACGGCGCACACCGAAAGGCTTTCAATTAAAGGGTTCATCAAAACGCGACAGGTTTAGCCTTATGCCTCGTCAGAAAAATGCTGAGACACCCACTCAAGAGACACTGCTGGAGGGGTTTGATAAAGACATCACTGGGTGCACAGCATGGCCGCAGAAACCCTCCAGACCAGGATGCTGAAGGTGAAGCATCCCAACCGGCAGCAGCTCCGTGAGCAGTTCTGCTCCCCAGCGCCGAGATCGCTCGGGATCCAGGTCCTTGGCTTCGGGACCCAGCCTGCAGCGCTCCTGCTGAGGTGGCCACCACAGGCTACTGCCCAGACACAAAGGGAACCAACCCCACGGGCTCCCGTTTGAGAATTACTCCTGTTTCCTGCTCCTTTTTCAAACAGCCCCACAGGCACCAGCAACATCTCCTCCACGGAAGAGCTATTATCGCCCTGGTGCCATTACAGGATAGCCACAAGGGCTTCCTAATGAAACAGGCATCTCTGTGTCTCACTCGCTGATGAAAGGAGTTCCCAGGTAAAGACTCCACCCTCGACACTTTGTTACAGACATTGTCACCGCTTCAATATTCACGGCTCTCACTCCTGCCCTGAGCTCCTGCCCAGTAGGATGCGACTGGCACCCGCCAGGCACATTGCAGGAGCTGGGAGACACCTGAGCTCGGCACCAGGCACACGTCTGAAGCCTGGAGAATGCAACAAATCACCAGCAAATTGCTCTGGAATTCGCATGGCTACCATCCAAGGGCCCCTTTTCATGTCCAGTTTAAGGAAAAGAAATATTTAACTCTGTGTAACAATCAGGACATTGGATTTGGTATTTTGCACCTTGCCAGAGATGCTATGTTTTACAGCTTTATAGAGGCCCCTGGCAAAGAGCTATCTCCAAGCAGGAATATTTTTTGCCCAGAGAGAGTGCCACAGGAACCAAATGCAAGACGGGAACTAAAATTTGTATGGTCCCTTTTAGGCTTCCTGCTGCTGTTGACCCCACTTCAGACCTGGGAGGGCTGCAGGGCGAAGCAAGAGGGAGGTGGAAATCATTAAATTGGTCACGGAAAATAGAAAGCATGTAGCAAAAACAAAAGAAAAAGTATTTATTTCATCCAATACAGCTCATGGAAGCCATGGGAATTCTAATTCCTGGAATTTCCCAAACAAAGCAGGTTTTAATCCACGAAGAAGACAGACTGAATAAACAGGGGCTTGGTCCCTTGGATTTAATATTATTATACAGAGTGCCGGGAGAAAGTAGCATAAAAACTATTGGCTAAAGGGAACTAAACAAGATCTAGTGCTTGTACAGCATTATCCAAGTACCCGGCCTTATCCAAGTGCCCTGATAAAAGGGCAATCCATAATTTTCATCCAAATCCTGCATCCCTGCTGTTGTTGAAGACGAGGGAGTAGCGGCATCATTTACTTACATGGAGCATGCTGTCATATTGTAAATAGCCAGAGTTTCTGAAAAGAGGCTGAGCAGACAGTAACTCATCACGCCGGGAAGGAATGACACGGGAGAGGAAGGTGGAAGGCCCTGGGCCAGATGGATGCAGCGCAGAGTCACAGGCCAGGGCAGACTGAATGCTGCCGTTGTTACCAACAGCCCTGAAAGGAGGCCCAGCAAGAAGGCCGCATGCCAGAGTGGCTAAAACAGTCCTAATAACAGGCCAGCGTAATGAAGCGGAATTATCACAGCCCCATCAAATACAGTTTTACCGATAAACCAATTGTGTAAAATATTAATGGAAATATTTGCAACCCACTTAAATATATGTTTTAGCTCTCATATGACCAAGGGCGTCCATGCAAAGCAAGCTATTGGGAAAGAAGAGCATAACACAGGTTATACGAAGGTAACCTACTGGTGCTCTAGCTCCTGCACTCTCATGAGATGACTTCCTTTGGATATCCACTAGGGTCACCACATTTGTTTAAAATCCTTGCTTCATTTAGATGATCCCCAAAAGCCCCAATTCTGGAGAAAGGGCAAGCTTCAGCTGGTGAGCGTCAGGTGAAACGTTTTGGAGGCAGGTTCCAGGAGTCCTTGTCACGTTTTTGAACACAGCTGGTACTGATCTCTGTTAGCAAGAGGCTGGTGGTTGGGATAAATGTTCCCCAACCACTCCTGCTCAAGACTGGGAACACTCAGAGTGCTTACAGTAACTCTGCACTTATCAGCCTTTCCACCAAAGGCTCTGTTAAATGCACTGGTGAGTCACTTTCTGCTGCCTGCCTGATAGCAGTGATTCATGGGCGCTTTAGGCACCCTGGACTGATTTAACAGGAAAACTCTGACTTCTCTAATATAAACAGTTCCTTACATGGATAACGCTTCCCTCTAAATTAACTGTTAGATTGAAATTACTGGCTAGTAAAAGGTGCCTGAATGGTTTTGTTCTTGGAAGGAGCTTTATTGAAGAGGACACAAATTCTTTCTTCCACGTCCTGTTTAGCAACAGAGCTATTAGCTGTGAACAGGCAGCAACATCCTGCAATTGCGCATAACCTGTCTGATTGCTAGTTAGGCAAGCACCACCGAATAAATTTGAAACAGAATAGGTAACCAACCTTAAAGTTTGCATGCTGTTATGTGCCTGATATTTCCTTGGAGCTCCTATATGGAACAAGGTTGTCCTTATGCTGTTTTTCTACTGTGCTAATTCTGCCACTTGTCAGTGGTGAAGGTGTTCTGTTTAGGTACGATTTTCTCGAAATCGAAATAAAACCCTATCACTAGAGCAACTTGATCATCTGCTAACCTTCACATTACTAGACTTGCTGGTCTTGCAAAGAGTCACAGCTTTCCAGGAAGTGGGACCATTTACAAATTTCATCTAAACCTGACCAGGAGAAATGGTTTTGAGGATGCAACTCACAAGCACCTTGATAGCTCATTCTGACTGGGAGGGATACAAGTTTGAAAACTGCTAAAAATGTACTGAATCATGTCTATACAATTCACTATAAAGCCAGAGGGTTTATAAGAATTACACATACATTTGTATGTGGATACCCAAAGGACATGCAGAGTTTGCTACCTTTGGGAATTCAAAGAGATCAGACACTGATGTTTAAAAGCAGTTTTGCTTTTGGGCAGTACTGCCCATTCTCTCCAAAAGGATTAAGGAATGGATTTCAATGGATTTTAGTTACAGAATCTCTTTGTGAATATGCATGGTATAAGTCTAGGTGATGGCTCTACAGACACAGAGTGCTGCGAATGAAACTGTCCCCCACAGAGGTTCAGTGAAACAGCAGGGACAGCTTTATCCTGCTCTCCAGGTGGCTGTGGAGCTCTTCACCAACTCACAACAACTTTGTGGCATCTGTTCGTATTTGAAAAGTTACTTTTACATTTCTAAAAGCTAAAAATATTAGGGAAGGGGAAATGAAAGAATGGTTTGGTTTTGCTTTATATATTAAAAAAATACAGAAATCAATGTCTGTCGGGAAACACACAGTTAAAGGACAACAGACTCCTTAACAGGAAACAGCTCGAAGCGCTACCATGAGACCTGAACAAATTAGTTTTTGCCTGGCTTTGGCACGGACTTCTGGGGGGCTGAAGCAGCTAACAGTGTGAACAAGAACCAGGCTGCAACCCACAAACGCAGCCCTGCCGTGTGGTCCCGCAGCGCGCAGCTGGGGACACCTGCCCAAGGCCGCTCGCTGCTGGTCCTCTGCCGTGGGAAGAACCTTGGCTCTCCTTGAGTACTGCAGTATTTAATCCCTCTGCTCCCAGTGGCATGTGGAGGACCCCCCAAAACTTCTCTTGCTTTCATCCCCATAGACCACCCAGAGGAAGAAAGCTTCTGCAGGGATTGAGCTAACCGTAGACTGCTGCAAACAGCCTGACCACGCTCCAGCTAGATAAATGGCAACATGCTTAACCAAAATCCTCAAGTAAAATACAGGATTAGGTTACTTCTTGCTCACTCGGTGCCAAGAAGAGGCAGAAGAAGAAATGTAACCGTGGAAGAGGGAAGGAGGAAAAGAGTGCCTGGAACAGCCGCTTGAAACCGAAACGTTTCTCTGGGGAGGTTTCACGTGAGCAGTCACGTAACTTAACGGAGCAGGAAAACGCCTGCCACTTGGGATGATGCCTGGTCACAGGGTGGCTTGCTGGAGCGCTCTTGGAAGAAGCGCTTCAGCAGCACAACACTGCCTTGGAAAGGGTCCCTGCTGCAAACTGCATCTGTCTACGCAAGCACAGCCCAGCAAACAGGCAGCTGGAGCAACCTGCCCCAGAGCCATAAGTGGAAAGTACTTCTAAAAACATGGAGCATATATAGGTTTACAGAGAATACAGTTTCTGCCAATGGTACAAGCACTTCAAGTGTATAAATGTCAAAAAGTCCTGCTGTTTAAGAAAACTGACTGAATGGAGCTGTATTAGGTATCAGGACTGTCAACTGCTTTCCAATGGCTTCAGACCAGAAGCAAAGGAAGAAAAATCATTAACATCTTCAAAAGAGTATCCAAATATTTGCCAGGCAGGAGACCAAAACATTCATTTTCACATGCCCCTTCCCTTGACAGCATAGAGGCAGAGGTGTGCTCTCCCAAGGCAGTGACTGCTGTTTGCTTTCAAATATCACCAAGGCTTTTGACATCGTCCCTCACAACATCCTCCTGGGCAACCTCCGGCAGTGTGGATTAGATGAGTCAACGCTGAGGTGGATTAGCAACTGGCTGGATGGCAGAGCTCAGAGGGTGGTGATCAGCAGTTTAGAGTCTAGTTGGAGGCCTGCGGGTAGCGGTGTCCCCCAGGGGTCAGTCCTTGGTCCAGTCCTGTTCAATTTATTCATCAATGACCTGGATGAAGGCACAGAGTGCTCCCTCAGCAAGTTTGCTGATGATACCAAACTGGGAGGAGTAGCTGATACCCCAGAGGGCTGCGCTGCCATCCAGAGGGACCTGGACAGTCTGGACAACTGGGTGGTGAAAAACCTCATGCAATTCAACAAGGCCAAGTGCAAGGTCCTGCACCTGGGGAGGAATAACCCCAGACACCAGTACAGGCTGGGGACCGACCTTCTGGAGAGCAGCTCTGCGGAGAGAGACCTGGGTGTCATGGTGGATGATAGGTTGACCATGAGGCAGCAGTGTGCCCTCGTGGCCAAGAAGGCCAATGGGACCCTGGGGTGCATTAAGAAGAGCATCTCTAGCAGGTCGAGGGAGGTGATCCTGCCCCTCTACTCAGCCCTGATGAGGCCACATCTGGAGTATTGTGTCCAGTTCTGGGCTCCACAGTACAAGAGGAATGTGGAGCTGCTGGAGAGAGTCCAGCACAGAGCTACAAGGATGATGAGGGGCCTGGAACATCTGCCCT
>NW_010588630.1:285183-320760 GCF_000705375.1 Tinamus guttatus | reverse complement strand
AAAGTTCCACAGGAACTTAAGGAAAAATTTCTTAACAGTGAGGGTGACAGAGCCCTGGAACAGGCTGCCCAGAGAGGTTGTGGAGTCTCCTTCTCTGGAGATCTTCAAAACCCGCTTGAATGCAGTCCTGTGCCACGTGCTCTGGGTGACCCTGCGTGTGCAGGGGGGTTGGACTAGATGACCTCTAGAGGTCCCTTCCAACCTTGAGCATTCTGCGATTCTATGAACCTATCCTGATCTAATCTAATCTCATCTCATCCACCCAGAGATGGGAGCATGGGGACAGAGTGGCCTCTTGCCTTTAAAGCCCTCTCTGCAAGCTTTTCCCCAGGCTCAGGCGGGATCCACTTCCAGCTAGCCGGGCTATAAACAGCTCGTTGGGGCCTCTCAGATGGATCTGGCCATTCCCAGGCGCTGGGGATGGCCACGCTGCCTGCGAGCCCCGCGGCGCCAGCGCCCAGGCGGGGGATCCACAAGCTCTTCACACTGATTGAAGCTGGGGCTGCCACGAGCGCGCGGCTGCACCTTCCCCCAGCCCTATTCCCACCCCCCGCTTTGAGCTGCCGCCAGCCCTCTGGCTACCAGCTGAGAACGTAGGTGCCTGCATGGTTTTCATAGGGCTTTCTCAGTGGGCTCAGCAAAGCGGTTTGCCTGGAGGGTGCTCTCCCATGGGGCTCAGCCCCTGAGTCAGGCCAGCCAAGCTGGGCGACTGGAGGATCTTGCACTTTTTGAGATTCGAAGAGCGGCTCGGGCTGGATCCCGAGACCTTTGGAAGGACCTCACGGTGCTCAAGGTGCCGCAGAACTGCGTGAACAGGGATCTCCAAGAGCAAGAGGCACAGCGCCACAGAAAAACCCTCCCATTTCATTTGTAGGCAGTTATTAAGCTACGTGCCAGTAATTGTCATTTAATGATAAAGACCTTCAGCGTGGTCTTTATTTCTTTCTTTGATTCCATCTGGAGTCAAATGATTAAGATGCAATGATCTGGGTCAGTATCATTAAGAATCGCATTTAGGCTGCAAACAAACAGCCATGTTCCCCAGACGACCACTGGAACGCAGCAATACGGAATCACTTCCACCAGAGCAGCGATCCAACTGCTGAAGATACTTGGTTTGGAAAAGAGATAACCGGGGAGGGCTCTAAGAGGAGCCTGTAAGGTCACTACTGGCATGCAGAGACTGAACAGGATACTGTGGAAGCCAAGAGTAGAAAATGAATTCAGAAAAGAGAATTCACAGGGGACTGGTCAATCTGACAGTCTTGGATACATTCCTCACTCAGGAAGCTGCAAATCGCTGATTTTCCGGGATCAGCAAATTTGACCTAAAGAGAAGTTCACTCCATATTCTCCCAGTTTCTTTCTCTTCTTTCTTTGCCTGAGCACTTACTTGATAACTGGGGAATGCTGTACGGAGCTGGATGGATCTTTCGTTTGACCTAGTGTAGTCCTGCTTACGCTCTGAAGTTATATCCTGCACGGCACAGCACCATTTGTGAAGAACATTTACACAGCTTAGAGAAATATCAGCTGCCTGGAGTGCAGCCATCCTACAAAATGTAATGAAACACTATAACCTAACACAAAATCCTATGAAATGGTAAAACAAACAAACAAAAAACCCCCAAAACAGTTTCTACTTCAAAGATACTCTAAATCAGTTTTAGGATTTTTTTTTGGTGCGAAACCTGATTTAATTTCCATGAAAAAAATTTGACTTTATCCTTATCTAATTCTGCAAAACTCCGTAAAAAGGATTTTTTTAATGGATCCCATATTCCTCCAGGCTCTCTGCACAGCCCTAAAAATAGAAAAATAAAAGAAAATCTGACTACAGGGGATTTAACGCGCCAAGGACGTAGTTTGAGGTTGGCACTGAAACATTTGCTGTTTCCAAATGAGTTAGACAGGAAATTTGTTCACTCTCCCCCTATTCAGTTTCACAACAAACCCTGGACTGAAGACCCTGTAAAGGAACTTGCTTCCCCTGTAGAGTCAAAGCACATCTTACTGCTGCTCCTTCCTAAAGGTTATGCAAAAATTTTGGACTGCACCGCTGTAACCCGAATGCTACAGTTGAAGCTCCTGAGAATAATCCAGGAGAAACTGCCAACAGGGCTGCAGCTCTCGCCTATGGACTAGCTGCCATGAGGGGAGAGAGGCCGCCCGCCTCGCATACGCGCGGTCCACCAAGCGGGAATGCTTTGGCCACTCTTTACATTTGGATTTTAACGCCCACTAGGATCAGGATCTAAATACCCAATCTAAACGCAGCTTTTAAAGCACAGCCACTCCCCGCAGAAAGGAGAGTCCGTCCACAGCCTCATCCCTTCCAGGGACCATGGCTAATTCCTCCCTACAAACCACACAGCAGTGCCGGGAACACGCAGGGGACATGAGGGGACAGCCGGAACAGGCCCCACGGGGCTGGCAGGGCTGCAGCAGGTCTTGGGACAACCGTGCAAGATGTGTCCCCCTCGCTGTCCTCCTCGTACTGTACCTCAAGGGGCCTCACTCCCCTCTGGAGACTTGAATTAGGCGGAGGAGGACAAGGCTGGGCCTCGCTCCGAGCAGCCCCCAGGAGCAGGGGGCGGCAGTCTCGCGCAGCAGATGTTCAGCTTCACGCTGGACCCAGCGCAGTCATTTCACCAAACCTTCATCTCACTAAGCAAACTGCAGGGTACCGGGGATGTCACAACCCACGGCCAGAACAAGCTGTATCCAAGCCTCCCTTCAAGCAAAAGCGGGTGCAAATGTCAGCCAATTAAGCTTTTTCCACCTACACTGCACCAGCTCCAAAAGCCGAACGGGATCCCAACAGAGCTCTCCGGGAAGTCTGGCTTCGGCAGATCTAAACCCTTTATTTTAAAATGTTACAAAAAACAGCAGGGCTGCGTGGGTGCCCCGAAGCCACCCTGTGAATATTAACTGCTTGCACGTGTCGAAGATAATGGTCTCTCCAGCAGCAAAGGCTCTTCTTCTTGGTTAGTGAAAAGGGACGCCCTCGTATTAATTTAAGGTTTAAATTTGGAAGGGAGGGAATTTTTAAAAACCCTCATTAATACAACGGTCATTAAAGAGTTTTCTTTCTTTTTTTTTTTTAATGTAAATCACATACTTGCAGAGAACTCATGGATAAAGCATTATTCCCAAACATGTACGGCCGCGATTCCAGCTCCTCCTTTTCATCACACATGCAAAGACGTGTTTTTCCAGCAGCAGTGGTCAGCACACCACGGGAGTTTTAAGTCACTGGTTAACTTGAAGAAAACTTAGCTCATACACCGAGCGTGATGGTACAACTACGGCTGTAGATAAATGGGTTTGATTCAGGAACCCAGTCCAAGGCACCATCCCGCTGCCCTGGTCTCAATGTCTCAGCTCTTGGGGACTCTGGGGCAACTGCACAGCTCAAGAACCACCCGTAATTGCCTTTTGGGACCTCCCAGTACTTTAAGCATCAGGGCAGGAGAGACTAAATGATCATGGGAGTATCTCACCAATGACTTCCCCAAAAGTGAAAAAGGCATCAGCAACTACAACCCCAAAGCCCTGTGAGGATGGGCAACAGTGATCAGGGCAGACACCTCAACCCTCGCTTTAAGGCTAAACTAAGTGACTTCGAACAAGTTTCTCAAAGTCCCCAGCTTCCTCTCTGCATTGCTAAACAAAACAGGGGCAGTGGCCAATAGCTGTTCCAGAGGAAAAACTGACTGTGTCTGCACCAGGCCGCACTTCGTGTGGGTCACCTCTGTGTGGTGTCCCTATGACACGCTGCTATTCTGGGAGGAGGAGCAGGGCATGGACATTCACAATTGCAGACTTAACATGGAAGTTTTTCTTCAGGCCACTACATTGTTTTTAGAGCATGAAACTGAGGGCGTTTAATGCAGGCTCTGGGGCAATGCGCCAGCGGGGTCACCAAGAATATGGGGCCCCATGAGAAAGTTCTGGCAGACGGGGAAGGGCAGCGGGAAGGGCAGCGGGAGCCAAGGAATACCAGGGGCAGGGCATGCCGAGGTGCTGCAGGACTGGGGATCACACTGGTGGCCCCACAAGGTACAGAGACACCTTAGTAACTTCCCGCCCCTCCACCTCATCCGAAACCGCCTAATGAGCCTCACCAAGGAACTGATCCCTTTATTCCGTGTGCAAATTTGTACATCCCCTTCACTCCTACCTATCCAACACATAATGAGAGTCATTTCCCTAAACTTCCTAAAGGTAGGTCTGGGCTAACATGGAAATCATTGCTGACAAAGTGTCTTGTATTTACTGCTTGCCACTAGGATTAAAGACTCGGAAGGAATTCTGGCTTTTCCAGAGCTTTAATTTGGCTGGTTTTACTCGTGGCAATAATAATCACCGCCGAGGCTCCCTCCTCATGGCCACTGCCTCCAAGCGCAAGAGATGATACATTTAGTGAAACCAGCCCACAAAGCCATTTCGCAGGGCAGAGCTGAGGCCTCACAGAGTGGAAGGCAAACTCCTGACTTCCACGAAGTGCCTCAGAGGGAACCTTCTTAGCAGCAGTAAGCTTCGAGAAGGGAAAAAAAAATGCTTCTCTATTCACCAATGACAGTGCTCTCTTTTTCTTAAATACACTTGAAAGAGGGCTGGGAGGCAGCAGTTGCACTTAACAATCTTTAATGAAAGCTGCTATGTTTAGGCCTTCCAAGTAACATCCTTTTTCTTCCTTCTCCTCTTGTTTATTTTATCCTGTGCTGTCTTGCTGGAGCACCAAAGAGTTGCTACGCTAGTGCTGTAAAAATATCTTCCAAAATGCAGAGTTGATTTTGAAGTACAAAGCTGCAGTTGTGGGACACTGCAGCATCTGCTTTAGGACGTCATTTTTATATTTAGCAGCAACATATAGCTTCGTAGATGAGGAGCAGACAGAAACCCACTGAGCGAGCCCTCGATGCTGGAGATGGGCTTTTTTGTTGCTTTTTGGGGCTGTTATTCTGTTTTTTTCCCCCTTGGGTCACGGTGTATACACTGCATGACACACGTACTGAAAGATGCGATAAAATCAGCAGACGTGCCATTTAGGGCACTGCTCTGACCCGCATGGTCAGACGGTTTGTCTGTGGCCCCCGGCCATATTTCTGCACAGATGCCCACAGCGAGAGAGCAGTTAACGTGAAAGATGTCACAGGCGGCCTCTCCCCCTAGGCAGCTGGATCACTGCTCTGAGAAGGTCTAGCACGCAGGACAAATGAGGTAAAAATGAGTGAAATATGTCTGCGTGTACACGTCATGTGTGACCTGCACAGGTGGATGGGATTTGCAGCCCCTTCTGTTTTTCCCCTGTAAGAGCAGGCTGCCACGTACGAGCAGGAACGCTCTTGGCAGCACAAGGCAGCGCAGCGCAGCCTGATCAGATATAGCACAGCCAGACAAAAACAGGGCAAAAACCTAACACAGAGACAGCCAAAGCAAGGGTCGCAGGAGTAGCCACGAGCGCTAAGGACAGCGCGCGCCTGCGGGGAAAAGGCACAGGAGGGAGAACCAACGCGTGTGAGCTCCCTAAGAGGAGCCACCAGTTTTGGCACCCACCCTGAAAACAAAGGCACTGTCAGCATTGCAAAACATACAGGCAAATCTTTAGCTGGCATTCTGCAAATTCATCTTTTCCAGAAAATGGAAGGGTAGAAAAGGTCCCAACATACTCACGGATAAGGAACAGAACATTAATAGGAGTGAGACAGTTCCTGAGGCCACTGAACTCAGCTCTCCTGAATACGGTTCACTCTGTTCCCCATGTTTGGAAGAGAGATGTTGGATGAAACCAGACACTAGAAGCATCCAGAATATCTCTGTCTACAAAAGGAGCTTAGCAAATGTCAATTTACTGAGAATAAAATTGCCTTACCTGAGTAGTTTTCGCCCTTCTGCCCTGCATGCTGTTACTATGGCTCATCTGCGGGTTGCTGGCCCCTTCCGAAAGGCAGTGAGATTTCCTACAGGGGAGCGTGTTGTAATTACTGTAGGATGGGGCATCCTCAGCAGTGACCGATGCCATCTTATGGTTCCCGAGATCAGGGATATCGGACATTAAATTCCGACAGTAGCTGCCAAAGGCATTCCGCGGGCCTCCGTTGACGGCAGCGCCTGGGCCTTTGGGGGAATACAGGTCGCTCATGGAGTTGGCGCGCTGGCAGGGCAGCAGCTGCTGGGGGCTGCCGCTGGCCTCCGTGCCGCGCGCCGCCTCGCCATCCTTCTCCTCCGCCAAGCCCAGGATCTCCTCGTTGCTCGTTAAATGCTCCTGGCTGAGGTCGGAAAGCGAGAACTCCAGGCTGTCCTCGCGCCAGATGTCTGCGGATTTGGAGCGCTTTTTCTTGAAGCTGGCGGTCTCCGCGAAGCTCGTCCCGTTGGCCGCGTAGCGGTGCGGCCTGCCGTCGCCCTCGGCCAGAAAGGTGGCCTCATCCGCGTAGAGCCGGCCCTCCTCCGAGTCCGGCATGCTCTGCACGGAAGCCGCCGTGAGCACGGTGCTGCTGTCCACGCTGGGAGTGACGGAGGAGTCGGTGTGGTAGGAGACGGGCCGCAGGCCCATATCCATGCGGTCCACCCAGATGGGGCTCCCGAAGTCCTCTAGATTGGCTTCCTGCACAAACGGCTCCAGGCCATTCTCCGCCAGCGACTGGGGGATGCTGGGGGTGCTGCTGGAGCGGGTGCTCACCTCGGAGCTCCTGTGGATGGCTTTGCCCGACGACGCGTGCCTCGTGCGGCGCGAGGCCTTGTTGGAGAGGCGCAGCGAGCGGGACGTGTGCTTGCGGCCCAGGCTGGCGTGCTTCTCCCCGTAGAAAGCGTGCTCTACGCTCTGGCTTTCCGCGTTTCCCATGGCCTCGCGCTCTGCAAGGGGAAAGAGCAGGAGCCGTTAGAGCCGGCACGGAAGCGCGCGCAGAGCAAACGCGCGCGTCGCGCTGCGTGGCGGCCGCTACCGAAGAGGGGGGGTCTGCAAAGACGGCCTGTCCCACGCACGCGGGCGCAGCGCTGCTCAGTCCCGCTTCCCCCGCGCGCGCACCGATGCTGCAGCTGCTCCTGCATCTAGCAGCACTTGCTGCAACAGCAGTAACTAATCCAACGGTGGTTAATTAGGGGAGCCACCAGCCGCGCCAGTAAACGTATAAATATAATGCAATTACTTCTGTACATGGGAAAAAGGCAAAGCGCATTGCTATGCTGGTATACATGAGGAGCAAACCTTGAAGACTGCTCTGAGTTGGAGTCAGTTTATCACGGAGGCACACTGGTAATCTCCGCTTTGCATGCAGTCATTGACTATTAACGGCAATTAGTTAATCCTCCACAACCGTAGCCAGCACTAGGGAGTCAAAAAAGTGACAGCTCTTGTGCACTTGCACGCAACAAGCTGCCAGAAGGATAAATGCCTTGTCTATGATTTTACTTTTTCACCAGGAACTCCAATTCAGAGCACCAAATAGCAAAGTACAAGCTCAAGTATTCAGCAGTAAACTAATGATAGGTTTAATTTCTGGAACAAAAAATAGTGCAACACTAATCAGGTCCTCCCACAAGAAAACCATATTATGAAAAATAAATTAGCATGAGTGACTCAGACTATATAAAAATAACCTTTCCTTCCCACTCACTCTGAAGCAGATAGCTAGATCTAAGCGCTTTGATCTAGCAAAGAGAAAACTCAGCCTGAACTGAGGGGCATGAGCCCCATCTCCGTCTCTAACGCCCAGCATTAAGTTGTGCAAGGCCCTACATGAAACAGTTTCTCTCTATAGAAAATGAGAGCAATGATCAGGATCAGTTTTGGAAAATATTTTGCAAACTTTGATCCTACTTGGCAAGCATCAGAAATGTTTTATTTGTAGTATTGGCTCTCTTTGGGCAAAGAGCAGACGAAAAGCAAAAAACGTAAATGTTAAAGTGCACTGCCATTCAAAATTAAATAAGAGAGATCCTGAAATGCACATAAGAATTATATCTGATGAATAAATCCATAAATCTTTAACATAAATTCCAAGCCACATCCTTCTGGTTTTGATGTTGTTCTAGTAATCTTGATTTAAAAAATGCCGCCTTGATAGCAAAATAATCTCTTTTTTATTTCTTGGGACAGATTCTTTTTAGGGCAGTTTCTTCTCCTTCTGCAGGACATGCCAATTTTTCGAGCCGGCTGCTCCCGCAGTGAGTGTGTTCACGCGCGCTGCTCCTCCCCACCCAAACGCGCGCTGTCACCACCGCGCAGACCGAACGAACCCCACACAAATCACACGGAAAGTGATGAATCAATTCTGTTAAACGTAAGCACAGCAATTCTGATTTAGGCTCTTCTGGCCCATATGGTAGAGTTGAACTTCTGCAGTTGTATTTCTGAAAACAGTCAGAGGACGACACTTCTCAGCTCTCCTATCCCGCTAAGTAGGCCATATTTGAGGCTAAAAATCTGTTCAGCACTAGAGCAACAAGCACCTCCAGAAATATCTATATGTTGCTGTATCTAACATAAATATAATCCTATGTCAAGTAAAGTGTACCAGGAAACACCCTACGCCTACTGAAAATAATGGCTGAACTCCCATTGACTGTCATGAGGTTTGGGTAACATGCATCTTCCAGACAGAGAAACGCACTGAACACAGGACAAGTTTTAATCTAAGAAAAAACAACAAAAACAAATGACAGCATTATAAATCCACAGGCAGAATTCTTTACTCTTTAAAAGAAATAGTTCTTTGATACAAGCTGCACTGAAAACCAAATTTCAGTGAGCTCTTACTTCTAAAACATTTTAAAGCAACTCAGGGTAGCACAAAAACCGCATTTTGCCTTCTGCTGTCTAAAACCAGAGCTCAGCACTCCTAGCCTTGCAGAAGAAAGTCTCCTGGGGAAGGGCTTTTAGCTGCTCCGACTCCAAAGCTCTCGCTAACCACACTTCCATTTGCAAAGATTTCCACCAGCTGCAAAGCCCATCATCACACGCAGTCACTTTCCCCGTCTCAAGACACGCAACTATTTTTTGCTATCAATTTAAGGAGAAACAGCATTTTTAACAGTTCTCTGTGAAACATGAATGATCAGAAAGTGCCTCGTTACCTCCAGAGTGTCCCTGGCGCACGCCAGGGCCAAGGGCAGCTTGTCGAGCGCGAGCCCCGGCTGCCCGCGCTCGGGCAGAGCAAGCGGCCACGTGCCACCTCCGTGTAGATCCGGCCAAATTCAACCCCAGCGAAAGAAACAGAACGAAAACCTGCTCATCAAGGAAAGGAAGAGAGGCTCAGGCCGTGTCCTGTGAGGAGACACCCCGGCTAGGAAGCCCTTTCCTGCAGGAAGGGAAGTGTGGAAGTGTTTTCTCCGCAGAGGGAAGCAGGGCCGTCCTCGGGACGCACCGCAGCCGTCTGCAGCGATGTTGACTGAGCAGCTTCACACAATGCAAAGTGTCTGCTAGAGGCTGGTGAGAAGCGCCAGACTTCAAAGCACGCAGCCTCCCCTCTCCAGCCCGGCGCGTTGGCGCGCTAGGTGAGGACGCGTTTGCAGGCTCCGCGTGGGGCCCAGAATAAGCGGCTGGCAAGCCCAGTGCGCCTCCCACCTTGCCTCCCACCTTGCAGGGAAGGCCGGCAGGGCAGGGAAACGCGTGTCCAGTCTGTCCAGTCACAGACGTGGGCGGCCCTTGGCTGTCCTTGGGCAGCGGCCGCGCTGGGCGCACACGCGTGTCAGAGCACCCCGGGGTGCCTCGTGTGGGGCGCTCCGGCCCCGCGGCGCCCATGGGGAGGCTCCGCACGAACAACTGATCGCTCCTGGCACCTGACCCCTCTTGCCCCATTTCTGTCTCCCCTTGGGCTGTGCATTTCCATCAGCAGGGAATGGGGCAGGAGGGGAAAGTGAGCGGCGAGGGGAGCACATCCCCCATTTCGGGGGCTGGATGATGTAAGTTTGGCTCACACGGATGCATAAAGGCACCCCTGAAATGGCCAAATTTGCACAAATTCGCACTCTCTGCTAACCTGGCTGAGCGCTAGGCGGGGGGGAGCCCTCACTAGCTCCCCCCGGACAGCCACAAACACGTGGGGCAGAAACACCCAAAACTGCTCCGGCTGCCACTGCCAGATGCTGCCCACCTACAGCTTAACCGAATTTAGTGCAGCCAGTGAAGAAAATCTGTATCAAATTAAGAAAATGAGTGAGGCTAATGGGAGGCACACACAGGAGCGGGGAGGACAAAGCTGCCCTTGTCTGCGCGCCCGCTGCGCCCCGAGGCGGGCGCCGAGGCAGTGTCAAGGTGCCTGCAGGACACCACATAAATCGCGCGCGACCTGCCTTCACGCCGCAAGCAGGTCTCTCCAGCGGGGCCGAGCAGCGCCGCGCGCAACGGTGTGTTCCGAACGGCTCTCCAGGGACGGCAGCGCGCGCGAGACGTGCGTCGCGAGCGGAGCTCCCTGGAAAGCCCTCGGCAGAAAACGCTGATTCGTCAAAAAAACACCCCGAGTTTTGAGGGGAAGGCGCTAGTATTGGTGAAAGGCTGCATGAGCCCGAGCGGGCGCTTTTTGAGAAGCGAAGCAAGGGGACGTGGGCATCTCCTGGAGCCGAAGCTGGGCAATGTCGGACCGGACTCTGAAGCTGGGCAGCAAGAGGGGCACCACGTGCTGCTCCACGTCCCCAAGAGGCGACCAAGCCCCAGCCGAAAATCTGGGAAGTCTTCAAGGGGAAGATGCCTTTTACCCTGCTTGGACACTAAGAGATGTTAAAGGTTTTGTTTTTATTTTGGAAAAGAAAAAAAAATGGTATCAGCGTCAGACTGGCAGGAGGCAGAATGCAAATTCTGCAGCAAATGCAAATTCTGCAGGAAAGTTTTGGAAAAAAACAGTGCTCAGCGACATGCAGTAGAGAGAGTGAGTTCTGGTGGGCGAGTCTTAGGTAAGAGAGTTACATGTAGGTAGGATCATGCCCTAGAAAACCACTGATGATCAACACAGTCATTTCCTTTGCCTTCCCTTCCCTCCCCCCATATAAACACGAATCACAAAAAGAAAACACTCACTTCAACCAGAGCTCACTTCAACCAAATTTTTCAACCAAAAAGTTGGGCCTTCACATTCCTGAAGAAAATCTGAAATATATTAACTTTCCATCTAAATTTGAAGCACCTCGCAAGACAACAGATTGCATTTTTAAAATTAGATTCTGGTGGGAGGCCCTGGTGACAAATCCGTATTTTTCTCCCGGAGCTGAGCTCATGGCTGTGAGCACCAGAACAATGACTAAAGCCACCGCGAGCCATGACTCTACAGGCATAAACTTCTGCTAGAATCTGCCCGCCAGCAACAGAGATTTTTACAGAACTCACAAGAACCACGGAGAAAAACGTATGAGGCTAATAACTAAGTGCGAGCATATACACTTTATTGTAATTAAAACGTGCTTTTCCAAACAGGCAAGAGAGCGACTCAAATTCCACAATAAGCCTCCGAGTTTCTCAGAAACTCCAACAGCATATTTAATTGTTTTCAAATAAGAACCTCTCAACCAGCCACTTCTCTTTTTGCAAGCCACTCTTGCATATGCTAAAGCATGGGATGGACTCCAAAAAGGCCCTGCAGGCAATTCAAATGAGAGGAGAAGGGAGCAGGAGGAAGGGATGTCATCAGGAGCTGCTTGATAGCAATTCAGATGCCTTTGTATTGCTAAATGGGTGTAAGCACAAACCACATGCAGCCTATCCATTTTTTTCCCCTCCCACGCACCATCACACAAAACAGCAAACTCCTAAAGAAAATATATGGACACACATGTACCTTACAAGGCAATACTGGTATCCAGCGCAACTTTCCCCAAGAGAACTGTGGCATTTAGAGGTATAGAATTGCAAATGATACCAAAATGAACAGTCACTGGGATTGCAGAGTCTGTCAGCACCTGCCACTCAGCAACTCCATTACTCTCTCGTCAGAGTCTATGACTATATGCCAAAAACCTGGGGAGAAAGAGGGGAGAAAAAAAAATCAGACAAAGGATTAGCAGGAACCGATATAAAGGACGACATTTTCTGCCAAGTCCTATTATCATCGCTTACCTAAGAAACATTATTCAGTACAGCATGTAAATGCTGTGTTAAAAATTGATTTATAAAATCTGATGATAGCAGAATAAATGAAAAACTCACTCAAACACTAGGAGCCCAAACTGCAGAAGGCACAGAGTTCCTCTTCCCACCACTTTTTAGAGTAAAAATTCATACAGAAATCAACACGCTACTGCTGGGGACAAGTCGTCTCTCGCAGCACTAGAAAATGTTGGGTCATAAAACGCACTTGTATCTGTTTCTGCAGGGCAGGAGCTGGAAAAGACCACTAAAAATGGTTCCTTCCAGCAAAATATACCTTAATCGCTGCAGTTAGAAGCTCTTTAACATCTGTTGGCAGTGAGGACTCTAAGTAAGTGCTTAGGAAAAGGGCCCGAAATGGAAAGATCTCAGATGCAACTGCTCTACACAGACTACCTAATTTAAGCAAAGGGCAGTAATGTGAGCAGTGACTTCATTAACACTAACCAGGACAAGCCAGATGTGCACAGTGGAAAGACGGTGGCGTTCACTGCGCTCACAGAAGCACAGAAAGCACAAAAGAGGCTGCACCCTCTTACACACCTGAACTGAGGCACAAGGCTGGTGCTAAAGCTACACGCGCGCTTGTCTGTACAAACCCTGGCAGCTTCTTGGTCTGACACTACCGGAAATTTCCAACCCTGCAAGACAGCAAGAACTCATGGTCATTTTGGGTGCTCTGCCCAAACAAGCTCTCCAACTGCAGGATCTCCCCCTTTAAAATGCTGCCAAACACAAGTAGTGAGACCTCAAGGAAAGGCTGCAAACTGAGTTCTGCAAGTTACAATGCATTTCCAAAAGTAGAAAGGAACAGAAACTTTGGATGAGATTACTGATGCCCTTCCTGTTATTAGAGCTATTTGGTGGGGAAACTGTGATCCTCACTTGGCTGAGTCTCAAAAAGAAACAAGAGTCACCAGCTCCTTTTTAAATTAAAAACATTCTCATTTTCTTTCTTCCCCTTTATGTTCCCCTCTCTGTTCCCCACCTTGCCCTCTTCCCTCAAGCTGTTGGTTGAGATCTGAAAAGTAGCTCAGGAGCTGGCAAAAATTAATAAAAACGAAGCTCATTTATATTGAAATGGACTCATTATCATGCCAGCTGCCAATAATTTAGAAGACGGGAATCTTGCTGACAAACAAGGTCCTGGAGGCGAGCGGCTTTCCACCTGCACCCAGCGCCCAGCGGATCACCCCGCACGGAGCTTTCCTCACCTCCAAGAAAAAGCAATTGCGGTCACCTTTTTTTTTCAGCTCCATCTGCTACTGCCACCAAAAACCTGTCCTGAAAGGAAAATCAAAAAACGTGGCCAAGCATTATCAGACTTTCCATCCTGGAGTGGTTTTTGTAATTTAGTCAGAAAAATCTGCTCCAGGCTGAAAGGAACTCTGGTCACTCCAATGAGGGACCAATTACAGTGTCACCCGCCCCGCACGCAGCCTTTGCTCTTCTGACAAAAGTCCTTCTCGCCTCGCACTCCGCCTGCACAGGGAAGTTTAAAAGAAAAGGCTTGTTTGTAAAAAAGGCTGCTTACAACTGGAAATTAGATTATCCAAGCTTTCAGAAAACTCTGGTACATCCAAAGGGCTCCAATATCCTTTTCTGCAGACCGGTGAGCACATGTGGATCCTCCCGAATACAAGCACTTATCGCTTATCCACTCCGTGGGTTCTTCTCTGAGAAGGTTTGTTTGACTTTCCTGAACAAAACCAAGGTGGGCTGTTCAAGAACGTGTTTTTGAGAATTCTTTCAGCTTGCCATTAGCACGCGCTGGAACGTGGCTCGCCCCCACACTCCCATTTCACCTCAAGAGCTCGAGTTTCCGCCGGAGCAGAAACGTCGTGGGTTTGCAGCGCTGCAGAGACGCAGACAAGGGCTGCTTTCCGAGGGACTCCTCCGGCGGGGGGAAAGCCAGGAGCCAAGGGAGCCGAAGCACCAGCCCCAGGCTCGCTCCCCAGCCCGACGCCTTCCCGCACAGGCTGCCTCTGCTCTGGGTGCTGCGGGATCCTTGCTCTCCTGGGGCAGCCTGACGGATGGGGAGACAGCCTACACATGCAGACCCGAGCTGGAAATAACACAGGGGTATTTCTTTAACGGCCACAGAAGAGCACCCTGAAAACCCAGGCCAAGACGTTCCCACCAGGCCTAGCACGCGGCAACTTAAGTTGATTCAAAACTGAGGAAGTTCAGAGCAAACTACTCTGACTGGATTAACTGAATGCATGGTGAGGAAGGAGCATATATTATAGTAGCACCTTGTTATCACATCTGCCCATCTGTGATTCCTGGTACAGCAAGGAGAGGATTGGCTTTCACCTCCTGGGAGGAGACTGCAAGGACAAGAGATTGGTGGGAAAAATCACACACGAGGTTTTTGTTTTGTTTTGTTTTGTTTTTGCTTTCAAACATTTGACATGAACATTAACAGACGAAAAATATGGAAGCTGCAACTTTCTAAAGGCCTCCTTCTTCAAGCAGAATTCCTCCTTTTCCGTTAGCAAAAATTAGCATGCAAGTATATCCTCTGCACAGTGAACATGAAAAGCTGCCCAGAAGAACGACGGCTCTTTCATTGCTATTTTATGTCTTGATTTTATAAAGCATCTTTTTTGTCAGATTCCAAATGCAACCGCAGATGTGAGATCAGTTGGTCATTAACCAAATCTTCATCCAGCTTGCTGAAAGCCTCAGTAAGTCGACCATAAACCATCAGGATGCATATGTCCATATACATAGACAGAATGCAAAGTAATTTCATATCAGAAATATCTAATATTAATCAGTGACTCTGGGCTGAATTCCCCATGCCAGTTCCATGCCACTGAAACGCCAGCGTTCAGTCCTGTCTGCTGGGGTGGAGAATTAGGCCCTTTATTCCTAACTGGAGGCCACATCCTGTTGGCCTGTGTTACACTGAGCACTTATTAATATGAATTGCCACCAAAGAAGTCAACAGCAGCTACCCGGAGAAGAAAGTCCAAGCTCTACCACGCTCCAGCACCCTGGTCTCCTGACAGTTCCGGCTCTTCCCATCCCACACCTCTGGGCTGCCCTCCACAAAACGGGATGCAGTGACACACAGGGAAAAGGATGGATGGGAAGAGCAAGGCTGGTTCCTGCCCGGATCTTGGCTGAGGCAGCTCCCCATGGCAGGGCCAGTGCACGCTCCCCTTCGGAACCATGACCGAGACCTTCCAGCTTCCTCATCCTAGCTGTCATCACGGAAGCTACGTACAGCACCGAGCTCCATGTGAAAACTGGTTGGTTTTTAAACCAGTGAAACGCAGCGATAAATTGGAGGGGGAGAGGTTGCATTTTCTTTAGCACAAATGCCATGGAAACCTTCCGTTTGTGAGGAGCATGAACTTTAAGCCAACTACAGCTAATGCTACCGAAGAGAACAGCTCCTCTCAAAATCAAGAGTCTAACGATCACGATCAACCAGACAGGGCTCGGGCGACCATTCTCCTGGCGTCTGGTCAGCTGCCACAGGCCAGCAGGGCCGGCTCTGCAAAACCCCTTTGCAATCGGCTCACCGAAGTGCTGTGTTGGTGCCTGCCATGGCTGAGAAGGCAGCCAGCCCGAGGGAAAGCCCCCTGCTCAAGCTTTCTATATTTATACAGAAGGATGTGAATAATTAGGTTTGTTTTTCTTTTTTACAAGTATCTCACGTGTTTTGAGTTTTTCTCCCTCCCTTCCCTTTCATTTTTAAGGGTGGGGAAATCCCCCTTTCTTCCCTGTGGGGAAAATGTGCAAGGATTTGCACGTTAAAAGGAAAGGGCAAAGCAGGGAAGGGGATCTCATTTGAGATCAGAAGACAGAAGCAAATCCATGGGAAGCGGCGGGGGGAACTCCCTGGCGCCCGCGGGGCAGGCTGGGGGGAGCCGGGCGCCGGCGCTGCTGCGAGTGAGAGCCCACTCGGCCGTCGGGAGGACTCCAGTGGGAAAGGCAGCCGTAAGGCCCGTGTGAGCACTCGCATGTTACTTAAAAAAGAAGAAAAGCGCTCCCCAAATGCAGCTGAACTAAAACCAGGGTGTGGTCTGTTTATTTACCTTAAGGTTATCCGTTACTGTTACTACACTGAGCTTGAAAGGCGCTTTCTGCCTGTGCCAAACAGGGAACTGCTGATGCACAATGAGGACGGGAGTGCCAAGAACCCAAGTGAAAAAAAAAAAAAAAGAGAGAAGCAGCAGGAAAACAACGTTCAGGAGGGAAGGCAACCTCCAGACGGCTGCTGCGGTGCCCTCTCGGCTTACCTGGCGCCAGGCAGCAGCGGCACCGCGAGGCGGGAGGCAGCGGCAGAGGACGGCAGCGCCTGCAGTGGCCGGGGAACCACTGAATTCAGGATGCGAAGGATAAAAATATCGTGGAAAAAAAAGAAATAATTAGGGCCAGTAATGGGGGGGCGGGGGAATTGGAGAGGAAGTGTTTATCCTCGTTTAAGCACCCAGGTACGTAATCTGATTTTCGAGCAATGCCAAAGACCTCACACAGATCATTAAGATGGTGCCTCAGATATGAGCACAAGTGTCTAATTTTAGATACCTTAACTTAAAAGGCACAGAGGGATTCCAGAGGTCTACAGAAACACCCAGCAAATTAAGCTCAAGTGAACACATGCTCCGAGTGGCTTTCCCATCTTGGTCACATTCTCTCAGATGAGCGACATACAGATGCATTACAAGGCATGTCTTATAATTAGCAGAAAAGATGCAAAAGCAAGATCAACTACTGCAGTGAGGCCAAAAGGGAATTATAAGACGAAACAGTATTAAAGAGGAGGACGCCCTTTTAATTTTACAGCACATGTTGCAAAAGTTTCTGGTACCTGTATCTCTCTCATGAACTCCTAGTTTTAAAGCTGAACCTAGCAAGGTTCGGTCTACACAAAATCATTTTCTAGAGCCCCTAGGCTGGTCTAGGAAGGACAGGCCAGCAGCTGCAGCAGTCGCGTGGCGTGACAAGGCTCAGGTTTTGCGGGCAGCCTGTCTCTTATGTGATCTCAGGCAAGGAAGGTTTTAGCTATCTCATTTTGTCTCTCCTGCGCTACACCCCAGACGGCCACAGTAGTATTTACAAGTTACTTCAAGGAGGAAAGGCAAACTTACCCAGCAGAAAGGTGGTAATTTCATATCCCCTAAGTAACCCGCAGGCAGCAGCGCTACCCGAGCTGTGGAGCAGGAGAGTGACGGACAGGGAGCCGGGGCTGCTGGGGACGGCAGCGGCAGGACAGGGCCTGGTGGAGCCGCTCGAGACGGGATTTCGCGCGGCCAGAGGCGATGCCCGTGGGCAGGCTGCTCCGCACCGGCCCTGGCGCCGCCGGGGAGGGCAGCGCCGAGGCCAGGGAAGCAGACCTGGTCCTGCAGCAGCGGCCGTTCGGAGGCGTCAGCGCCGCTTATTCGGCGCCTAGGAGGAGAAGCGAGCGAGCAGATGAGCAAAGAGCTGCTGCTGCAGTCTAACACGATCCTCCCGACCACAGCAGAGCAGGTTTCTCAAGGCTGGTGTTACAACAGCACAGAAGCCCTTGCTGCTTCCCCAGCAAGGAGAGAGCGCGTTCATGCAAAACCCGGCCGGTCTGCACCAGCTTGCCACTGTCAGAGTTGAATTAAACACCCAGATTTTATCTGGCACGTCCTGACAGAACCTGATCGCTGAAACACGGTCACAGAAACGTGTACCTCTCGCAGTAAGTTTACCTGGGCTTACCGGTTTTAGTTACAAGTCGTAGATCACCTCTCCTGACAGAGCTCCCGCGGAAGGCGCTTCAGCGCTTGCTCCTTTCCCAGGAAAGGGGCAAGAAAGGCAGAAGTGCCCAAATTCAGGCTCAGGTGGAAACCGAGAGTGGCCACGGGAGGACGCGGGGCAAAGAGAAGAGGGGCTTACGGCGAGTAGCTGGGGCCTGATGCACAGCTTACTCTAAGCACGGCCCAGAACAACATGAACACGCTGCCCTCAGTAAGGGCAGGGTGTGGGACCCGGTGAATCGCCACCTCTGAGGTGTCCAAGGAGCAAAAATCCAGGAGTTTAAAATGTGCCAGTCTACGGTTTTCAGTCTGCACCCCAAAACCATGAGAAAAGAGGTGTAAGACGTGGCTCGCATAGAGTACAGGGATTTTTCTAAGAAACCTGTGGATCAGGATCCTGCCTTAGACTGGAGAACAAGTGAGGCACGTGTCCTTACGGAAAGAGAAATCCAGGCAATGACATTCCCATCTGTCTGGCCTTAATAGCACACACGGCTGCAGAACACATCTGAGGGATGGAGTAACAAATAATATGGAAATAAACAGGCAATTGAATAAAATTCAGTGTGGACTGTGCCAAACTAATCTGATCTCTTTCTCCAAAAGGATTACCCATTTTTTTAGGGCAGGAGATATAATCTTTCTGAGAAGCTGCTAGCTAAGCCTAAGATGATGAAAACTAGCATAGGAATTATGATACGCATAAGGAACTTGCAAAGAGGTTGTGCTGAAAGAATTACCTGGCTCAAGGGATCCGTTTTCTTAATGTTATCAATGATGACACACAAAGAAAAAATGTGCTAATGAAATGTGCTGCTGACACAAAGATGGAGGAATATCACAATAGCGAAGAGGCCCTTTGTCTCATACTGATCACAGGGGACTATAAGCCACCAGGGTGATAAAGCAGTGACAAAAAAGCAGATGCAATTGAAAGATGCATAAAGCAAGTCTTTCCCAGCAGAAATAGGAAGGATAAATGCTGCTAGAGAAGACATTGACCTCATCTGGAATGATGTGTGCAATCCTTGTCATCCATGGTAGAGGTTAATACAGGCCAGGACATCTTCAGACAAAGCAAGGCAGATGGAATGAGGAATAGAGAGCTTCACTCTCAGAGGTGAACAACAGCTAGGATTGAGTAATGCAACTGAAGAGAAAGGCCGCAAAAAAAGGTATTATTTATGCTCTCAAGCGAAGTTAAAAAAAATCATAAATTCAAGTAGTTGTATCTGTAGTAATTTCACCTTCACAAAACAAGCAAGACAAGGTTACAACGCCCTCACCTTCCTGCTGCCCCTTCTCTCCGCGGCAGTGACGCTCCCTGCAGCCCGCGGCGCGGGGGAGCCATGGGGAGCAGCTGGCGCAGCCCGCGCGGGGCGTCCCCCCACTGCGGCGATGCCGCGGGACGGCGCCAGCCGCAGAGCGGGAACGGCCGTGCGGGTCTCTCGCCGTGGAGCTGTCCTGCCTTCCACCCAGTAACCACGTGGGAGGTTTTTGGCTTGGTAGTTCGGGGTTTTTTTCCTTCTGCTCTGTACTGGTGCTGTTTTCCCTCTGATAGCATGCAGCCAAGACAGAGCAGCAAGAGAAGACACAGTCTCTCTAGTGTCTGGGTGACCTACCTGTTGGGTACATTTCAATGGACAAGGATTGCAGACTATACAAGTTCTGCACAGTTATTTCTCTTGGGCAGATTAATCTCTACCTCTAGATTAACAAAACTTTATAAAACAGGACACCAGCATGTAGCGGAAAGAAAGTTTTGGGCACCAGCAATCCAGGTGGATACTAATGGCTTGTTCAGGAGATGGTCACTGCCCTAGATTTTACGAGCTGATCCACTTTGGTAGGATTCATCAAGAACACAAGCCCACAAGAGGGCTTGTCCTTCCAAAAGATGTGAAACTCGAGCTATTTCCGAGCAATATGAAACGTGTCACACTGATACAGTGGGCTTTTATTCTTCATACTTTAGCAATCACACTAGTTATTCAAGATCTTCTCTGGCTTTGGGAAATATGGTCATCAGAGGCAAAATGCTGCCGTCAGCACATAGACAGTACCTGGAATCAGAGTATGTAAAGGCAGCACTGCAGAATGACCTGCTGTAGGTTTCGAACATTTGAGTTCCTGACAGTCGTCACAGCAGGTTGAGAAAGGAGCTTTGTTCTTCTTTTTGAAATCAATTCAAAAATAATAATAATAATAATCAGAGAAGGAGCTGGAAGATGTGTTCCACAATGTAGGTGGGAGTTTTCCAGTACCAGACGTCTCACTTTCTCTTTGTGCTTCAATATTTAAATACTGTGGGGAAAGCAACTATCTACAAGACAAGCTGAAGCCAGCTCTCCTAGGAACATCCTATAACACGGTAAGTTAGATCCCCTGCTGCAAAGGTGCTTCCCACAGGAGACAAGAAAAAGGGGGATTTTTGCCTTGCCAGAAGACTTTTTATCTGAAGCTCCCATATTTTGCAGGAATGATACCTGGTTGCGAACAGGAGGGAAAGCTGCATGTGTGTGTGCGCATGTGAGCCAGGGTGAAAGTGGGACAGCCACATCCTTTTCTCTTCCTCTGGTTTATTAAGCACTCTGGAAAATTAAGTTTTCAATTGAAAACATTTAGCAAACTTCAGTCAAATCTGTGGTTTTCGCGACTGCTCAGATCCAGGGATCCGGCCGCAAGTCTGCCTGACTCTTGTCTGTGAGCTCGCACTAAGCAGTATTGTTTCAACTTGACCCGCTGCACGTTGTAATTGGTTCCAGAGTTTCTAAACTGTCCCAAATTCACAAACCACATTTCAGTGAATAAACCATTCACCAAAAAAGAAAAATTGATTGTCTAGCCCTAAGTGAAACATTATTGGAAAGTCACCAGGTAGAGCTATTAGAGAGAGTGCTACGGCTTCTGCCGGACTGAAGTACAACCAGACCCTGTAGTTCATGGAAAACTGCTTACTGTCAGCTGTGGTTCAATGCTTTTTTATAAAAGAAGGTCACTAATAAAATGTTCTGCCTTAATATTTATAAGCAGAACATTTTTCTTACTTGCAGCACTTACTGCAGGGTATACATAGTCACATAAAGGAAACATTATAATGTGCTAAAAAAATTAAGGCCTTTCTGAGGGGGACAATTCTAAAACATTTTTCAAAGCAAATATTGCATGAGACAATAGCTATACTTCTTCAAACAACACCAGGCTGGTGAAATACCATCCACATCGCCAACTGAAGGCACAGTAAATCTACACAGCACTTTATATTTTCAGCAGTGCTAAGTGTCATTCCGTTATTTCAATGCTTCGCATTGGTATATGGCCCAAAATAGTCCTAAAGGAAAACAGCTCGCTTCCTCTTTAAATTTAAAGAGTGGTAGATGATTTTAGTAGCTGAGAAAGCTGCTAATATTTTCCGTGGCATCCTTCCCAGCCCGTATGAAAATAAAAACTGCAGTAAACGTACACGCCGCACGTTTGCGGACACACGGATCCCATTCACCTACGCCCACGTTACAAGCGAATTATTCAGCCCACCTGAGCTCGGGACAGTCCCTCACCCCCTGCGCTGCTGACGGCGCCAGTGTGGGTCAGGCCCCTGAGCGCCTCCCGCCTCGAGGCTGCTCTTGCTCGGCACCGGCGCTGCCTCCTCGGTGAGAAGAGCAGTAGCAGAGGGAAGGAGCCCACGGGAGACCGGCAAGGTGAGCGCCACCCTGACACTGTCCTCGTCGCTGAAGCTGCCCAAGGGCTCGCACGGCGTCAGCCCCACACACGCTCCAGGGGCCTCTGGAAGCTCTGCCGCCAGGAACAGCGCTCCTCGCTGAGGGGATCCCCTTGCCACTGAGCAGAGGAGGGCTGCATCCGCCATCGAATCACACAAAATCAAAGTATTGCAGGTGCGGTTCCCTCCTCCGCTTGCTTATTTGGTTTATTTGAAGTTTTCCTCTCTTCCACCACTTTTCAGAGACAACCTTCCTCACTGAAAAGAAGAGGAGGAGGGGGAAAAAAAAAGCCAGCACTTTGCACTGTAGCGTTTGCAGAGCTCAAGCGCTCGAATCGCGAAACCCTTGCCGCACGCACGCCGTTCCCTCCTGCACCCCGAGGAGGAGGAGCGGCTCGGCGCCGTGCAGCGCCTTGAGGCCCAGCGCAGCGCGACGCTACCAACGCCTGCCCGCACGGACGTCACCAGCGTGACCGAGCACAGCTGCTGACGACGCCTGCAGAGGCCACTGCGATACAGCTGTATTAGCAAACCTGTGACGAGGCTCGTAGTAAATTTTTTTTGAATAAAGAAAAGAAAGCTCAGAATAAGCTACATCAGCAAAAGCGCTGTTTTGCTGACGTAGGTGCCTCCACGTGAGCAGAGCTTTGCAGCACCATCAGAGTGCGGCACGGGTGCTGCTGACACAGGCCCGGCGCCGTCACCGCGCCCGCGCGAGGAGGCCTCGCTCCCTTGCTGCATTAGCACTGGTGCTCCGGGCTTGGCAGGAGGGCAAGGGGAGCATTCCCCAGCACGGTGCCTGCGCGCTGCAACACGCAGCGAGACCAGCTCTCCCCTTCCGAGAGGCTGTGACCGGCATTTCCAGCCCGCAACTGTGCCAGCTGCCGGCTGCGCCGAGGGAGGGCACGACCTCGGCTCTCTCCGTGAGGAGACTCTCCCTCCACGCTGCTGGCACGCTCCTCTTCATCAAAAGGAAGCTCTGGAGCTTACGCAGACAGGGCCGGCTCGGAGCAAGCTGCCGCGCGAGCGACCCGGGAGGCTTTCCGTGTGCACAAAGTGAGCTGCTCTCTCAAAGTCCTTCACGTTGGGCCTGGCCCAAAAGCCTTGTGCCATCAGGGGAAATGGATTTAATGGCCTTTGGATCAGGCCCCCAAAGAAGAAATGAGGCTTGAAGAGCTGCACGCAGGAATGGAAGGTTAGCCTGGCTGCCTTCGTTTCTAAATGTTTCTTTGCCTCCTGCACGTACTTTCACACCAAAAGGTAAAAATTAAAAAAAAAGACCCAAAGGGGCAAAGCACAGAAAAACAGGAAAATGTCAAAGAAACAACACGTTACTAAGTGCTTTTCTAAAACTGCTCTCTTTGCAGGTCCATTTCAGCCTCCCGCCGTTAGCCGCAGCCCCGTTGCCAGCAGCTCCAGCCCGCTCGCTGAGAGCTCCTCAGGGACCCAAAGCGCCGCCAGGATGGCCTCTGGCCTGCTCCCCTCGTCCCCTTCCAAGCGCTGTCACCCCAGCCTCTGGCTGCAGAGAAGGCTCCTTCCTCCTCTTCCTCCCCTGCTCAGGCCCAGAGACCCGCAACCCCAGAGAGGAGCAGTAGGAGGAAGAGGAGCTCCCCACTCCTAGCAGCACCCCAGGCAAGAGTCCCAGCGTGGCAC
Organism: Tinamus guttatus; assembly: GCF_000705375.1. Next base: position 297,566 of record NW_010588630.1, on the reverse strand, counting down.
ATTTCACTCCTCCACTTGGAAAATCTGGTGTGCTTCAGAGGTACCTTGTGGAAAATGTTTTGATAATTCCGTTGTTAACAAGATAAAAATAGGTAGAGGTAAAAATACCTTTAAAAAGAACCATGAAATTTTCACAGCAGCTATATTTAGGCAGGGTATATCAAAAACAACCTTGCTCTGCTCTCCCTCCACAAAATGCAGTCAGGCCTTCTTTAAGCTTCCCAGAGCCAAGCGCTTGCAGTTCAGATTGGTGAACAAACCTCTTCCCTTTCATCTCCTCTCACTCTGCGGCAGTCACTTGCTCATCCTCCAAGGGACATTTGCGAGCTTGGAATTAGCTACTAGTATTTCAGTAATCTCACACAGCACAGCAAACAATAAATGCATTAACTGCAACTTTTCTGGTGGCATTTTTGTTAGCTTCTTTGTTCTAGAGGATGATACTTGTAAGAGAGAGAACAAGCCGATGGGCTTCCTTTCTTCACAGTGTTTCAAACAGGAAAGCAGGGATCATTTTGTGTCTGATTATGAGATTACTAATGATGCCCATAAGCAGTGAAAATCTTTTAGGGACAGTAACATTTGAGAAGCAACTTACTGGTAAGTTCTCCAAGCGACACTTGGCCAAACATCATCTGAAATCCCACCTCACCAAGTAATATATGGGATAACATTTAGTCTGACCACTTAGCAGCACAGCAGATCCCACAGGAGAAGGAATTTCAAGCAGCCGGGACAGCAATGGTTTTGATACGAAACAAACAGACTACTGTAAGACAGCTGGAAAAGTGGTCTGAGGCCCCATTACCAGTTCTGCTTTATTCTGATGGATATTTGTTATTAATAGCACTAGGAGAAGGAAAATCGGGATAGGAGGTGGTCCCTGGGATGGGAAGTTTGAAACCTGGTTTCATATCACTTGCAGGTTACCATTACGGGTTGGCCTACGCAGTTATATGCAGAGAGAACACGCTGATTCGAAACACCAAAAATACAAGACTAAAAAAAGAGAGACCAGGCTGGCACTAACGTGCGGCCGCTCAGTAACCGAGCAGCAGCCCATGGGCTCCAGGCGGCCTGGGTGCTGCTCCGCTCCGCTCCGTCCAGCCCCGAGCAAGGGAACAGCTCTGCGGGTGCCACCACCGCGCGCCTGGGCAGATTGGGCAGGACACAACTCTTACCCTCCCCAGCCCCCAAAACCACGGCTCGGCGCTGCCGCGGGCCTGGCCCGGCCTGGCGCGACGCTGCGCCTTTGCGTGCGGCCCACACATGGCGACCAGGAGCGCAAGAGCCATGTGGGACCAGAGAAGGCTGAGGGCGCTCCCGTTGCTCCCGTTGCTCCTCCAGTGCAGCCCAAAGCAGCCGGCCTAATGGGAGAGGCCTGGGACGAGAGCAGGCAGGCGCTCAGCACGGCGTCTTATCTACGCCCAGCTATGGGAAAGGAGGAAGGCATTCCATTATCACTTTTCCTACAGGTTTTAACATGCCTGGACATATTCTCTGCCTTTTGAAAACAAAACACATGAAAAGGAATGTATAATCACTTTTGCAGGGCACCTTTCCGCTCTGGCTTGCACAGGCCGCTCGACATGTACTTTTCCCAGAGCAGCTTAACTTGCAAAACATTTCACACAACGGGTGCCTCGAACTTTTGAAGGCAAAGAGCTTCTCCCCCCGGCCCCACGGCGCATGGGGCGGAGGACTTGCTGCCTGCTCCCGTACTGACCATGGAAAACACACTGGGGAAATGGGAACGTGGAGGGGAGAGACGGAGGAGGGGTGAAATGGTAGGTTTATATGGGAGGTGCAGGAAACCTTAGCCAAACGCGCTAATGGTTTCTTCGTGTCTCCATCGGGCCCATCGCCTTCTGCTCAGCAGCTTCCCTTGTGCCAGGCTCCTCTTCACAGAATCATAGAGTCATTATGGTTGGAAAAGACCTTCAAGATCATCAAGTCCAACCATTAACCCATCACCACCATGCCTGCCAAACTGTGTCTCCAAGTGCCTCATCTACACATTTCTGCCAGGGACGGTGACCCCACCACTTCCCTGGGCAGCCTGTTCCACTTACAGAATCACAGAATCCTGTGTAGAAATTCGATGCGATGAAGTCTTCCCTGAGCTCCTCTTCTCCAGGCTAAATAACCCCAGCTCCCTCAGCTGCTCCTCATAGGGTCTGTGCTCCGGCCCCTTCACCAGCTTTGCTGCCCCTCTTTGGAGACCCTCGAGCACCTCTGTTTGCTCTGCCTGGGAGGGATAGGTGGGATGTTTTGCCCCCATAATGCTTGTCTAGCCCACAGGAAGGCATGCAGGCAGCGCACTGCAGTATTTTTTCCATTGTCTGCCATACTCTCTACTGAAATGAAGTCTAGAAACCTCTAACTGGACATGAACGGAGGCACACATGTGGGCAAGAATAATTTCATTATTCGTTACAAGAATAATTTCATCATGGGCATGCAGAAAACGAGGCCTGCTGAATAATACAAGAGCATCCCAGAAAAGCCTTGAGCATCCTCATTCATAAAATCCAGTGCTTAATTTGAGGCATGACTTTTTGCTGAAGTACTTGGGAAAAAAAAAGGCAACTAATGAGATTTGGAATATCAGGAACGGAGGAGAAACTAAAAGGATTGTAATTAATCTTACTAAGGAGAAAGGATGCCAGAAAAAGGATGCTAGGAAGGTTCTATAAGGGGATTTATAACAAGGCACAGCAGTTCCGCAAGGTTAATAATGTTGTTCCTACAATACCATACTTAAACGCGTGATTTTAGAGCACAATCCAATTTTTTAAATTTATGCTCAGCAGGTCCATTTTGATCTTCCTCCTTAAAACCTGACTTCCAACCACGTTTTTGAAAAGGAAATGAGTCCTCTACATGTCTTAACAAGTGGGCAACACCTGCTCTGACGCTTTGGTTTTTATTGTATAGTCTGGGGTTTTTTTCAAGGCCAACCTAACCGGCTTAGGGATAAAAAAGGCCTATAACCAGTTGGAGGAACCATAGAGAGAAAGGCTTCGTTCACTCATTCACTCACTCCTTTGTTTTCGGGAAACACAACCCAACATTTCTCTGTTAACACAACATGAAAAAGGCAAATACAGGGAAGCTGCTGCTTCTAAAGGCAAAGGTTCGGCCCAGCTTTGCACTCCAGTTGCTCCTGACAAAGCTCGCCTTCGGGTACATTTTTGTATGACCAAGAGACCTTTTTCCTGGAACTTTCGCCGAGAAAACACAGCAGCATCCTGCTTGCCAAGTGCAATTTGCTTGTGCAAGCTGTCCAGAATCCATGTTCTTCCCCCCGCCTCCAAAATTTAATGACCATTTGCAAGGAAGATATTTCAGTGCTGTAAGACGAGATCCGACAATAGCTCCGCACTGGTGTCATGCAAGCTGCCTCCCACTATCCTCCTGGGACATTTTATACGAATACTTACATGACTAAGGTAAGTCTTGCCCCACAATGCAACAAGGGGTTCTTTTTTTTTTTTTTTTTCTCAGATTTTAAATATCGAGGTAACACTGGCAGGTATCTTTGCTGAAAAGCAACAAGACTAGAAAATTACTCTGAATCCCAGACAGAAGTAGCCCATAATTCAAGCAAGCAGCTTGAAGCGTGGATCCATGCACCGCAGGGTAGGTAGTACGCGTGTTGGTGCTGAAGCCATCTCCACGTTACAGCTTTTTTAGAGAAATTCCAGATGAAGATTAATGGGGATGAGTGGCCAACTCTGAGTTTAACCTGTCAGACGGTAACTTCATCCTAAATTGAGCTCCAAATTGTAGATCCTGTAAGAATGCAGCTTATGGATTTTCTTGCGGCGTACATAACTTAAGACACTGCATCAAAATGAAAGAGAAAATTATTTTTGTCAGCCATAAGCGTGCGATTTTGCCTAATTATTTCAATAATGGGGTCTGAGGGAAATACTCAGGACAGGAAAGCCCCACTCTGTGAACATACATATTTTCCAGCTAAACCCCTATTTAGAGGCTTAAGTAACAAAACTGAACAACAGTCAGTGCAGTTCTCCACACTAATATGAAATCATGACAGCTAACCAGCAGCTTCATTTTCTCAGCTGACATGATAGCAAAATGTGACATCCTGGACTAGACTGACCAAGAAGTCATGACTGATTTCATATAAACTGACTTGATTCTTCAGCATCAGGTTTAAATACACTAATATTTTGTCTTGTGGAGAAAACCCTCAGGTAAAACTTCAAAAATCCACCAGTATTTTCAAATCCTTTTAGACGAGGAAACGCTAATGAAACAACTATCCAGCTTTTCCAGTAAGATACGGTGGTTTTCATGAGAGAAGCCAGGAAACCATTTTACATGCCAAGTGAGTAAACAGAGTTAAGAAGTTCGCAATTAGAAGAACAATAATTCCATTTTTAATCAGGGAAAATGACAAATAATTAAAAAGTAATAATCGTTCTAGAAACCCTGCTCCAACTTTTGTCGGTTTAAAATTAAAAAGGCTTTGCCCTGGACTAACAAAGAGTTGCATTCAAATGTTTTTCACCGCTCTCTTACTTAAAAAGCATTTAAAATTATAGCATTTTTAATTAAAGATTAATTAAATCCCACAGGACCTGGAAGAAAAACCAGGTGCAACCTGATGGATTGTTCTGCTGCAAAGCAACACACTGGTCTGTTAGATCCACTGGAAGTTCAGAAGAACATCCCAACAAACGCAACCACACTGCTGCAAAACTCTTTTGGGTCAGCGGGAGCCTTGGGCACGGGAAGAAACCTCTTTCCCGGCACCAGCCACTCTTTTGGCAACAAAACCACATGGGTCGTGCAGAGATGGTGACAGCCACACACTCTACTGGCTGCAGTCACAGTCATTTGAAGGGGCTTCTCTGCTGCTACGGCTGAGACCGTGGGACCAACTCCCAGATGTTCCTGCTCCTGGCAAAACCAAAGGAGCCGAACGCGGCCAGCGGGCTGCCCAGCTGCACCGCAGGCCGGGCGGCTCTTCCTGCGAACACCCAGGTGTTGCCCAAGGGCAGAGCATCCTCACGAGCCCCACACGGAGGTGCTGCCCGTCCCAGCCCAGCTACAGGGTCCTCTCCGCACCCGAGGAGGCTGCGATGGCACCGATGGCACCGCGCTGTGACCAGCGGGAGGCAGGAATGGCACGCACTTGGCATCCCCTACGCCGCTGGGAGCACACTCTTCACATACGTTTATGCTTAATCCTTTTAGCCTCGTACGGTGTCATGATGAAAATAAAATCGAGGCGTTCAGGCCTGGCTGTTAAGATAATAAAATCTGGCCAGAAACATCAGAAACTCCAAGCCCTCAAATTCACCATGCAAAGGAGTTTTAGGAGAAGAGTGGGATCAATCTTGTGGGGGTGTTTTCCAAAGAAGCGCATGTGCATTTAAAGCTGCAGCCTCTTTTTTCTTTTCCTCTCAACTTCTAAAATCCAGAGGATTCTGTTCCTTTGGAAGCCACACATTTCAGAGTGCAGCATCCAGGCCTTCTGGCAGGTTTATTAGTTTATTTATTTGTAAAGCTTAAGAGGCTGTATCTTACAGCTAAAGTGCTAGATTAGGACTCAATACTCAAATTTAATTCCATGAATTGACAGGCAAACATCTTAAATCTCCCTGCGTTTCAAATCCCCTTTACAGATGGAGAAAATACTTTCCTGTATCACTGAAGTCAAGGGAGAATAAATCCATTTATATGTGCGAGGTACTCAAACAGCCCGAGTGGCGATGACACAAATGTCTCGTTAGGTAGAAGGGACTGTGCTCAGCCTGGCATAATTTCACCAAAAATGCAACGACATTTTACTTTGTATAAAAAGCCTCTAAAATAAATCACAAGGAATCATATGCACCTCCTTAAAAGAGGAGCAGAATTAAACTGATGTACAGATTTTTAAGACTCACTCAATTACTTCAACATCATATTGCAATAAATTATAGGTCAGGCATAGCGGAAAATGAATCCCTGGTCTCTGGCATTTATCTATTTGGTTTAAAAAAGGAGGTCAGAAGAAGATAATCCTCTTATTGCTCTGTCAGTTTTACTAGTAGAGACTCTAAACGTGAAATTTGGTCCACATCTAGCCAGCTAAAATGGCATTCATACATCAATATCCCAAAGTGACGGCTCTCCAGGACTCCAGCGAGGGGAGTCTTTGGCACCTCTTGAGGCAGCCAGAGCCTGGCTACCCCAAGGCAGACCTTGGGCTAAGGCCTTCCAAAGCCCTTGAGGTGGGTGGTTTGCAAGGGGACAGGCGCATTCAGCAGAGAGTTTGGAAGGGCCTCTGCACAAATGTATCCATCTCAGAGACCTCCTGAGCATTTTCCCAAAAAAAAAAAAAAAAAAAGAGAATGAGTTCTGGTACCTTCTGATGCCAAGAGTGTGGTGAAAAGCAAGTACAGTCAGAAATGTTGTTTGCAACATGAGGTTGCAGTCCCTTCCTTCCGTGCTGAATTCTGAGCAACATTAAGACATGACTAATATCTTTTTATAGATTGCAGTGAAGCAAGACGTTTTATTGTCGTTTATAGAATGAATCAGTAGCTCAGAGAGGAATAAAACTTCCTAAAAGCTTTTATCTTCCTTTATTCAAACCCTCAGTCTTTTTAGAGAATTCAATAGACGTGCAACAACTTCAAATACCTGCTGAAGATACTTAATGCCTTATTTCTTCCAGCTGTCCTCTGCTAGATTTGTTTTACTTCTCTTTCTGGTTAATTTGAGGCCTGACCATATTGCAGAAAAGGCAATGGAAGCAACAGGTGGGCAGAAGCTTTGAAAATGCCATGCTGCTCCTTGGAGTGACTCATTTTGGGGCTCAATTAGCAAAACGTGCATTAAACATTAAAGGGATTCCTGTACAGAAATAGCTCAGAGCAGCTGGAGGGTCTCTGCGAGTTTAAAGTTAGGTGTAAACTCTTGAAAGCTGCTTCAAGATGGCTCTTAAAAGGTTGCCTATCTGCAGCTCACCTATCACCTACACCCACCTTAAATTATAGGCAAGCGAAGGGTGGCCAGCTGTGTTTCTCCTGAACACCTTGTGCTTAGGAGAATCACAGCTGGATGGGGATCCCGAGTAGCCTCAGGCAGCGCTGGGAGGGGAACCACGAGGCTGAGCCCATAGGCTGGGTCTGGGCCTGGCAGCAAGGGGCAGAGCTGGAGCAGGCCCAGGGCTCTCCAGGCCTCCCTGCAGAGGCTCCCTGGCTCGCGGCGCGCGGGTCTCAGCGCGCAGGGCGCTGCAGCTCCGGGAGCGGCGCTATCCGTGAGGGCCAGAGCCCACGTGCAGGTTAACACCGGCCTCCGCGGGCACCTCCGGCAGGAACGCCGCTCTCGGAGCCATCGGATGCTGTCCCTGGGTAACAACTCCACAGCTCTGTGCTGCTGTCACAGCGTGCTAGGGTGAGCTGAAGCTTTTATTGTCACGCTAGCTCTATAGCTCTGTGTGTTTGAGTAAAGAGGATGTTTGTTAATTTTTCTCGTAATGGACTGATGTGTCATTTTGTCTGCCTGACCACTCACTGCCCAGGAGCGGCGCTTTCACGAGCTCCCTCAATTAACCTTGCAAGACTCCAGCCTGTTCTTCCCCACACACATTTGTACTCAGCACCAAACGTTTGTCAGAGCACGTCACTGTTCACCTCCACAGGACACGTTTTGCTGATGTGCCATGCTGAATTATGCCGAAATAGCCTAGCCCGCTGGCATGCTGCTGTACACTTTGCAGGCCGCTCTATCTGTTTTACACACACGAGAGACATGTTCTCTTGAAACGTTTTCCTTCCAGGACACCATCCAGCCAAATCACCTCCCGTGACCATAGCGTGGATGCTGCTTTACTTCCAGGGCAGTTGCATCTGAAAGCCCCAGCGTGGACTAACATCAGAGCTGCCAACTGCTCTACAAACCCACAGGGAGATGTGATTCCTGACCCAGGAATTCACACGATGTTGTAGGTATTTTTCATATTGCCGTAAACTTCTGACAGTTATTTCCTTGTCATTTATTTGGTGCCTGCGGGAGGCGGGGGAGAACCTGATGGTGGAGACCTGACGATGGAGACCAGCTCTCTGGCAGGTATAAAATGGCTCAGTCTCCTGCTCTCCAGGAGGACTCACCAACTTGCATCTCACAGGGTTCCAATGCCTGCAGCTGGAGGAAATATGTCAGCTAGAGAGTGAGACAAAACTCCATTCCTCGGTCCTTCCCTTCTCCATCCCCATCCTGTACCCCGAATCTTTGCCACAACCTATTCGCCACTAGCTTCCTCCTGCCTCCTTACCACACACATCTTTCCTCTTTCTCGTGGTCACATCTGCACGGACATTTCCACAGGGCTCTTCCTTAGTGAATCTCATGAGCCACAACAACGAGTGCGATGCCTTCCAGCTGTTTTTCCCAGCTCCTCCCCCAGACTAACGTTCCCGCTCGCACCAACTCCCTTCTCCAGCCTATTAAATTCCCCATTAATGTTCTAGAGTTTCCAAACAAACAGAATTTCGTGGATTAAGTAGATCCCAACTGGGTTTCTTTCCTACTTGTGAAGCACTGTGAAGGCTGGCAAGACTGTGAGTAAAACTTCCTTCCTTAACTTCTATTTCCAAATAATCCTTCCCCCTTGGCCCAAGGCAGCAGCTCCAGCACAGCCAGCTCTGCTTACTTTGAAGCATAAACAGTCAAAGACATGTTCCGAGAAAGCCTTCATTTCTCCAATACATAGTTCTTCTCGTTTCTCTTAAATAAAATGAAATAAAATAAAATCCAAATTTAAGGTGTAATCAGCTAATGATGTCAAGCGTAAAGACCTGTTTTCAAATAATAAACAAGAGCTGAAATGTCATGCATTCATGCATACGCCTCCAGGCAGCTTGGAGGAATACATCAAATACTGTGACTTCTCAATTTAAAAAAAAATAAATATCAGGCTTATAACTTACTGTGATTTTTCATACCATAGCAGATCACAATAAATAAATTAATTAAAAAGGTACTCCCCAGTTTACTGAGGGGCATTACTCAGATGTTACTAAAAAAACATTACTGAGATGTTACTAAAGCATTAAAACGTATTTTCTTAACAAGATAAAAGACAAAAAGAAATGAATTTTGCTAGCTCATTTTTTTCCCCATAACTTCAATCCTGCACCTTGTCACTACGTTGACTTCCATGCTCTGCCTTGGGTCTTTCACCAAGGTTATGTGCATTTCTGGAGGACATTGCCTGTGCTTCCATCTCTGAAAGCAGCACATTTATACCTCTGCTCTGCAATGCCATAAAAGCCAAAAAAAAAAAGCAAGCTACTTTTTCCCCGCTCAAGAAAAAAATAAGAAAAAAAAAGGAAGTGAAAGGGGCATTTTTATTGTTAAAGTTTAAGACAAACTCACAGCTGCCTTAGACTCTGCCACAGCCTCCCCACATGGACCCAAACAGACCCTGTCCAGCAGGCAGCACTGCAAGAGTAAATAATCATAATTTATAAGGGATTCTGAGGGAAAGCACTTCAAATAAGGGTTCCAAATTCATACAGGTTCACAGAAGTCTGTCAGGCCCCACTTATGTGTTTATTGTCTTTATGGGCCATGCTGGTGTCCAGCTGCCTAAGAGGATAAAAAATGCAAGACAGCAAAGGAAGTAGCAAAAATAAACATCTCGAAAAGCCAGGAAAGGCCCTGAAAACAACGCAGAGACCTGAGGGAGTTGATTACATGGGGTTGATACAAATCTGCGTTAGAGGCACAGTTTTCTTAGCTGTATTACAGCCACATTTAAAATAGTCGCCAATTGTGCAGAGAAAAATAAAAAACAGCGTTTTTTACTCTTAAAATAAAATTCACATTAGTCATTTTTAAGCAGACTACATGCATTGCGCATCATTTACGGTGGAAGTTATCAGAGGTTTGGCAAATGTTTGCGGTAATCACTTTAATTCACTGCACAGATTTGCACTCATCAGCTAATTACTCCCCACCGAGGGAGGCTGGGAGCAGCCTTCCTCCACGTCTGGGACATTTTGATGACGGGTTTCCTGCACGGGGCTCCGTGCGCCGCGGGGCTCCGTCCTGCCGCCCGGCACTGCGGCGGCGCCTCTCCTCCTTCAGGGGGGCCTTGGGTTTGAACGCGGCCTCTCCAAAGGAGTTTGCAAAGCGCAGCGAGGGCAGCGAGGATGCCGAGGGGATGGAGGCAGCACATCCCAGGCAGCCTCGGTCTGAGGTCTTCCAGGATTTGAAAATGGACATTCACTGGAAGGCCGCGACGCTAAATGTTGGAGGCCTCATCTGACTGCAAAGCATCCGATCCCTTTGGAGATGAAACCGTCTGAGCTCCTGACTGACATGGAGCTTCCCCCTGCCAGGGATTATTAAAATCTCATTGTGAGACCCTGTCTACAGGCACAGAGACAGCGAGCAGCAGAGCCCCAGCTCAGCCCCACACGGCGCTCAAGGGGCTGCTCACGGATGCTGACAGCCTCAGGCCCTGCTTCCTGCTCAAATGCCACCCATGAGATGACCCTCCGAGCAATCCTTATCAAACAAATGCACGTTTTTAAACTCAACTTGATCACTTGTGTTCCTTAATTTTGACTGGGAAAGTTTACCCCACATTGCTAATGTCCCTTGCTGCAATGGGCTTGGGGGTTTGGCAATATTTAGCTTAACCCCATACTGTTCTTGAAATTATTTTAGCTCCCTCCAGCTAAGCATGTTAGTTAACATGCTAAAATGTGCCTGTGAAAAAATGTCCTTCGAGTGAATTTTGTTCTGCAATACCTATTAAATATCCCTTCTCCTGCACATCCCAGGTCTTTAAAATATCCTCACATCCTGACCAGGACTCAGGCTCCTTTCTTGCCTTAGTGATCAGGTGTAATCCACGGGGCCACAGATGCACCCCAAGGTCCTCCCAACTCATTTCTGGACGGTTTCGCACTGCAGGGAGATGATCCAGGCAATGTTTGTCTCCATGCAAATGCTTGAGGGCCTGGAGCACGTTCTTCATATACCTTCCTCCACCCAGGTTAATGCAAAAGAATAACAAAGCAGTTTTCATCTGGGAAGGAGACAGCAGGAGGCTTATTTACTTTTTCCCTGACTTGACAACTAGAGCTATTCAGTTACAGCACTAGAGAGTGTTATTTGCCCATCTGTGAAAGCCAAGAAATCAGATTTTCAGAGCCTTCAATAAGTTCTAAAATGCGAGATGTGAAGCATTTTCTCACCAAAGGCCCAACTGTTGCTAGAATATTTTCAGCAGCCACACAGCAATGTGCTGTATGAAAGAACAGATCAACTCAATCCTGTGCATCCTACGAAAACAGGGGAGGCATTTTTATTCTAAAAGGCAGCTGAGCACACAATATGCTCCAAGAACGTATGGAAGTTATATATATATATATATGCACACACACATCAATTCAAAATCTGCATGCTTTCCTTTTTTTTCCCCCGGCCGCCTCCACTGTTTTGCAGTGTTCCAAGCACCGTTTTCCTGCTTCCACAAGCTGTTACGGGTGAGGTCTGGCAATCCCCCTATCCCATCAACCTGCATCTGCCTGGCCTGCGCAGTCTCCCTGGAAGTGCCTTGTCCCCATCGGAGCCCAGCACAGCCACCACACGGCCGTAACTCAGACATAGGTGTGGGGGGAAAAGGAGCATTTCCATGCATGTGCCGAGGAAGCTCCGCAGCGACGGAGGAGAGGAGAGGCCCCGTTTGAGAGCTATAGCTCCCCAAAACACCTTGTTTCTGCCGGGGGCCTGCGCGGGTCCGGCAGCCCCCCCTCCCCCCCTTCCTCCCCCCCCAGCCGGCAGCGTCTGTGCAAGCCCGTGCGGCCGCTCCTGTCTGTGAAGCGGTGGGCAACGACACCGGCAGCGCACGTGTTCCTGCCAAAAAGCATCAGCAAAGGACTGCTTCATAAAGACAGTGCCATACAAGTGCTGTTTCCGTGCTTAAAATGCAACTGAAAAAAATCCTCAACGAGCAAGATATTTTCTTGCACTAACTGCAGGAAACTGAGCCCACCACGTCCAAGTCATTCAGAAGGGCAAACAGAAACACGGAGTAACTTGCACTTGACAAAGCGTTCCCTGAGCTCTCCCTTTTCAGAAACAATCACTTTGGTGCACACGCACAGCGCTTACCGCTGCTAGCACTGCCGTTTGTTCTCCTACATCTACAGATTAACAGCCCTGGGTGGCTCTTATACGTGCCAATGTTTCCGTGTCCGATGGCTGGTCAGGGGCTGGCCTGAGAGCACAGCCACAGGACGCCGCGCGCTCCTGGCCCTGACGCGGGCAGCTCCCGAAGCCGCCCCGGCTGCAGCCGCTCGTGTCCTTCCAGCCGGACTGCAGCCCGCCACGCCGGGCCCTTT
>NW_010588630.1:274229-285080 GCF_000705375.1 Tinamus guttatus | reverse complement strand
AGGTCGGCCTCTAGCCAGCTCCTGAGGCTCGCAGAGCTACCCAGGGCAATAGAGGCACTGCGATCTGCCCTGCAGCGCGGGCAGCAGTGCTGCGGTGCCGTGCGCTCGCTGCTCAGGCACAGTTGTTACCGCAGCACTGCAGCCGCGCGCTCGCTGCGCATGTACGGTTGTTACTGCAGCACTGCAGAGCCGCGCGCTCACTGCACACGCACGGCTGTTACTGCAGCACTGCAGCTACACGCTCGCTGCATATGCACGGTTGTTACCGCAGCGCAGCAGTGCTACGCGCTCGCTGCACACGCACGGTTGTTACTGCAGCACTGCAGCTACACGCTCGCTGCATATGCACGGTTGTTACCGCAGCGCAGCAGTGCTACGCGCTCGCTGCGCACGCACGGTTGTTACTGCAGCACTGCAGAGCCGCGCGCTTGCTGCACACGTGCAGTTGGTACTGCAGTGCTGCAGCCACGCACTCACTGCACACGCACAGTTGCGGCAGCGCTGCTCATGCCTGGCAATTGTTAAACTGCATTAAAGACATTGCAAGTTTGAGTTCTTAATTGCTCCCTACTCCGGATGAATTCTAGGCGACGTCAGGCAGTGCCATAGGTGCAGCGCTGCTGGACCCCCACGAGCTGAGCTCCAGCCTCTGCTGCAGTTCTCTCTCCTGGCAGATTTATCAGAGGTTCACAATGGCCGTATAAAGCTTTGGTCACTCTGGTTGCAGCAAGTCTACATAAACCTTTTGCATGGGCCATGCAAACGTTCAAACCAAGCACCTGGCGCTGTAGCTGCATGGGATCCCTGGTCCCACACAAGCACATATTGCACCCACTCAATGTCTAACAGCTACAGGATTGTTTATTTGCTTTACAGAAACTTCTGAGGCTACCTGAGCACTCCATACACAGGGTCACACGGACGCACAACTGCAAGCTGCCAAACGCAGCGACATAAAAGCTTCACGGCAGTGAATGCACCAAACGCCAGCCGCAAAACTGGCCACCGGGGCTGCATTTTCAGCTCACGTGCACGAGCTCCTCTGGGAAGCGTCGTGCACGGAAACAAAACCCCGGCCTCCTCCTGGAAGGAGAAGGGGACTATTATTTATTGCGAGTGCTCCCTGCTCCTAAAGTCTTTTGACACCACCCCACAGCGAAAGCAAACAAGCAGCAGAGAGCAGGCCTGCTGGGTGAGGGGAAAAGGATGTTCCTGTTTGTTTACGATTCAATTAAAACTTGAGATGTTGCAACTGATAAAGAGACAAACGACATTTTGGTTCTAGAAATCCTTAAATCTTATGTGACCTATGCCTTGTGAGGCACTACTAAAATATAAATATTTATATGATAACTTTCCTCTCCCTCCTGCTTTCACACTGTTTGCAGCACAGCTGGGCTAATCCCATTTCCAATGCTCTGTATTCTGACCTCCTTAAACAACCTCGTGCTGGGATGTTAAAACACTCTAGCTTATAAATAATATATTCCTCTCATCCAGCAGTAGGTTACTGTTCCATAAAGCTCCCTGGAACACACTGCAGAGCCCCCGGTTTAACAAAATAATACTGAGAAAGGCAGTAGAGACCATATTAACATCCTCTTCCTTGATAAATTCTTTTAGTCATTTGACACCAAGATCACTTTTTTATTTTATTTTATTTTATTTTATTTTATTTTATTTTATTTTATTTTATTTTCCATCATGAAGGATTTGGCACTTCATTCTGGTGCCTTCTTTCTTTCTCACCACAGACCCTTTACTTATCTGCACTTCTGATCCTCACAGCATGACAGAAGACCAGCACTGGCCAACTAGTCAGAGCCAGAGCTGAGGGGCAGAGATAAGGGGCTCTCCGCTCTGCTGCCCAACGCCATATGGCCCTCAACACACGTGGGGAGGCAACGTTTTACGCCCAAGTCAGTCGAATAGGTTGCTCAGCATCCCCAAAGTGCAGAGCTCCCTTTTCTGCCCAGCTTCTGGCTGCAGGGCCCCCTGGGTGGCCCTGGCACTCACTGGTCCTGGTGCTGGATGACTGCAGATCACTGATGGGGCAGTATAGAAGGAAACCACTTGTATTTTCCATGGGGTCCATTTTCAGAAAGCCATTACATAGGAGTCAGGCCGTAACGTGTCACTGCTGTGGTGCAAGCTCAGTGCCTGGCCTGGCATAGGACCCACCATTCACTTCCCAGAACAAAAGCATCAAGCTATAGTGAGTGCTCAAATGATACAAAATAAAGGGTTTCCTCCCCAAATCATGTTAGAATGCTCTTTAAAGAGAAAAGATAAATAAAGGCGTGCATCCTGAAAGAATAAGCTCCACGAGGAGGCACAGCCAGGCCAGCCACACTTTGGCACTCCATTTGCCACGATCAGCACAGCAGTTTTCCCCGCATCTGCCCGTACCTCCGGACGGAGCGCAGCACAGGCTGGCAGCGCGCGGACGCTGCGGGTCCCGCTCGCCTCGCTCCGCAGCTCTGCTCCCCGTGCGCTGCCCACAGCAGCTCGGGACACAGGGAGACGCCGTCGGAGGAGCGAAGAGCCCCTCCGCTGCGCGTTTCTGGCACGCTCCGTGGAACGACTGCGGCGGTAACGTTTCACACAGCTCCGGCGTGACTTAACTGCACCGACAACCGTCCGCGTTGCGGTTTGCCCCTGCCCTGGGCGGGTTACTCAGAGCGAGCCCAGCTCCGCGCGCCCCGAGCGCCCGCTCGGGCTTTCGCGCGGATTCCCAGCCACGGTAATTGCAGGGCTAGGGCTCGGTGCTCACATTTCCTGTCACCAACCCCAGAATTAAGCAATTTAGATTCAAAGATAGTAACCGATATATGAAATAACTCAGTAAGCGATCACGGAAATAACTAGGGAAAAAAACCCAAAAACTGAGCGACTCGGCGTGGAAAAGCCTGATGGAGCCCCTGTTTCTGCAGGCGGCTCTGCCAGGGCTCAGTTGGTGCGAGACCCGGCAAGCCTGAGCCTCCTCGTCCCATGTAAAAGCCTCCTCGTCCCCTTCATAACACTGGAGCTCCCCCGGCTTCACAAAACACCTAGCAGAGCTCGGCTCAAGTTGAAACCTTTCACAGGGCTCATTTGAAACAATTAAAGATCATGGCAGCCTGTAATTAGGGAAAATAAAGCCAGACAGCTGGAGAAGGGAAGCATCTCTAATAAGTAACATGATCCTGCATTTTCTCTTTTAGGGAATCTAGCTGTTAAACACCCCGCTGCCGTGCAATCAGCGCGAGCTCTCCGCGTCCACAGCAGAGATGAGAGCCACACAAACCCCTGGAAAAAAGCAGCACCTGATGATCTCACTCGCGTGACCCGGGAGAAGAAACCCCTCCCTCGCTCCCTCCACGCCGGGGCAGGACTCGGCTCTCACGGAGAGGTTCCCACGGGGCAGCACCCCGCGAGCCCCCGCCGGCAGCTGGCCCGTCCTCCCGCCCGCCGCACGCAGCGGAGCCCGAGTGCCGAGAGCCCCAGAGTCGCTCACCGTCCACCATGAGCAGCACGAACATGTTGGCCCGCCGGGTTTCATGCGGCCGCCGCGGCGGCCCCGGGGAGGAGGAAGCGTCCGCGCTTCATCCCGCTTCGTCTCGCGTGTGGGTGTAACGCGACGAGTTTCAGGCTAAGAGGAGATGGGTCAACGGGGTGTGTTTGACGGTTTGGGCTCCTGCCATCCCTCCTTCCTTCCCTCCCTCTGCCTCTCCTCATTAATTCTCCCTCTCGCCTCCTGCAGACTGGCGCCGGGGCTGGTGGGAACTGCTGTCATGCAGCCCTCGGGCTCCCCGAAGCTGTATTCCCCGGGACACCCCTGCAGGGTCACTTCAATTTGTCTGTCTGAAATGGTGTGAGAGTAGCCAGTGATTAAAATATCCAAGTAGCCGCTGATTAAAATATCCAGTCAGCTGCCAGCACCTGCTCGCACATCCACAACCACGCAGAGAAAACAGTCGTTTGGTTCCCTTCGCTGAACTGTACTTGGGTTTTTTAGCTTCAAGGAACTATTCACCAGGGATTTACTAAATAAAAAGTCTGGGCAGCTGCTGACCTATCTGCACCTTTTGTCACTGCCCTTGACTCCCGCCAATCCTGCAGGATTTCTGCCTGGAATACACCTGGATGGCGGTTCTGCTGAAACCCGTGCATACAAAATACACAGGGCAGTTGTGCTTCCTGGCATCAAACTGCTCGCAAGTGTAAAAGTCTTTCCAGAATCCCAAACCTAACAGATTCAGAAACTACGCATGGGTATTACTTCATTCACTACTTCCATGCGACTGCCTTTTGATTAGGATTTGAGCAAAAAAAGTCCTAAAAACCAGGATTTTTTAATGGCTGCTATAAATGAGAAATACAAAAATGAAACCTAAAGCAGCTGTGTTTACCCACAAGCATCCCCTACTTTGACTCTACGCTATTTATATGGGAGAGCAACAACTAGTCTGGGAACAAGGCAAACAGAAAAGCACCATATTAATAAATCAAAATCTACAACTCTGCACAATAGTTTAAAAATACAGGGCATGAGATGATAACCTTGTTCTTGTATTTCTGTCCTTTGCATTCCAGCAATGCCTACCAACTGGAAAGAGGACAAAATCATTAGGAAAAGCAGCTCTGGAGTTGTTTGCTTTTGTTCTTCTGCTGTGTCTTCTGCTGTGTGTATGGCTTGCTTACCCTAGTTTTCCTGCAGGTTTACAGGCCCTGTTGTGCAGATGAAACAAATATTCCCAGTGAAGCCGTGGGTCTCCTTGCCCCCAGCTGCCAGGGATGCGGGGGCTGGCAGGGAGCACAGTTCCAAGCAAGCCGGAGCCCACATCATTGGACAGGGGATTTGCCCCAGCGCCGTCGTTCCTGTGCGCTCCCTTAGCACACAGAGCCTTACAAGTTGAGCTTTCTTGTACAACAATCTGTGTGAGAAGGTTTCCTCTGACTTTACATCCGAACATTTTGAGTGCCAGATCTTTCATATGTATCTGGCCATGGTTAGAAATCTCCAGGTCTCTCCATGATTGCGTGAACTCCTGGTAAGTACTGAAGAAGTCCTCCATTTTAACAAAAGAGCTGAAGCAGGGATGGGGGCCTAATACACTATTTTAAAAGAGAGAAAAAAAATCAATCCTAAGGCTTACAGCTAATTTAAACACAGATTGAGCAAAGTTACCAGCTACTATTTGAGGATCAGCCTGAAGAAACAAACTGGAGAAAGAGCTGGGGAACAGAATGACCCCTACGGAAGCGTTGAGCACCGGCAACCCGCGCGCGGTGCTGAGCAAGTGAGCAGGTTCGGCAGGCTGCGAGTGACTCAGGGGATGACATAGACAGCTCCTATCTGCCTTTGGGTTCATCGGGGCACTGCAAATACCACCGTCAACACCCCCAAACAGCCCAAAAGGCAAAACTACCTTCTGAGCTCAGAAGCCACCTACACTAGCGTCAAAAACGCCTTTGCTATTTGGCGGAAACAAATGCGTACGTCTATGCGCGCCTGCTTGCACACATGCTCCCGCAGGTACAAAGCAACTGCAGGCCAGCCCTAGAGAGGCAGCAAATCTGCTCACTAAACAGATTCAAACTGATTGTCTTGAGTGGTTTTTGACTTTAAAAAGATTAGGCAAGACACACCTTTTCGCTGCAAGTATCAGATGGATTTGCATGTTGTCCCAACAACGTGCGACATCTTTTCCTGCTGGTTCACTGTTACCTAAAGCAATTACACACTTGGTGTACCCAGGATTTCCATCCAAACATTAACTATATATATGTACTTCTCCCTGCTGTAGAAAAGCCTCGCTCAGAAGCCTCCAGACAACCAAGAAAATAATGCAAGTCCTACATCCGCTTGACGGCTAGTGAATTTTAGTTTGGTGCGGATAGATTAAAAAGAGCAGTGATTTAACCTTCTCATTGTGTTCTGTAGCACTGTGGTATAACACAGGTTATACCCTCAAGTGTTGAAGAGCAAGACTAATGTTCAGAGAAAGAAAGGAAGAAATTATGGGTGCCATCACATCGCTAACATCTGGGTAGATCAGGCACTCGATTATTTTGTTCTTATTTTGATTCTTCTTTCAGTTCTTGAGAGGCTGGAAAGGCCCCCTTTCTCCTTGGAAGCCACTGAAGCCCCCTTTCTCCACAGTTTTACACGGGACCACAAAGACCTGCCAAAGCGTGGAGCCTGGAGGAGGCCGGCGCGTCACCGGGCGGCTGCCGAAGGCCCGAGCCCGTCCCAGCACCAAGCGGCGCCGCCACCTGTGTGGGGAGGGCGGGCAGCAGCTGCCGACAGCACCTGCGCCAACTGACAGGGCCCGCGCAGAGAGCCCTCCCAGCAAAGCCCCGGCCTGTCGGTTCATGCCTGCCCGCTGTGGGAGAACAGGCATTTCCAGGCTCTGGTTCAGGCTGCGTTGTCAGCCCGGCAAAGCTGACGCATTTTGATACACACCTTTTGATGTGGGCTCCCTCTGAGACGCGCAAGCAAACTTATATAAATCTTAATGCTCTCCTGAGCTAGGTGATTAGCAAAGACCTACCAAAACCTGTTTTAAGATAACTTGGTTTATTTTGACTGAAGTAGGCTGGAGACAACCACGCAAGTAACTGAGCTGGCCTGCTGCAGGGGCAGTCACCTGCAGCGCAGCGAGGAGAAAGAAGTGGCAGTCACCTACCCTGTCAGCTGGCATGCCTGTAGCTGGGAGAAGACATGTGGCTACATGACGTGTGCCTGCATTTATCTCCTCTTTCTTCACTGAATGGAGATGATATGGCTGGAAATAGTCACTTTTTTTTCCCCCCCCGCAAGCAAGAGCAGAACAAATAACCAGCCATCCATCCAGGGGTCCCCACGCTCTTCTGAACACCCGGTTGCACGAGGGCTTCTCAGAGGTGGGCACCCCTCTGTGGAGCTGGCGGGAGGGCGATCCCCAACCGCAGCGGTGTCCTCACCAGGTCGAGGAGGTCACTACGGGACAGGACCTGCTCCCTGTGACGGGAAGGGCGACGGGCTCCCACCAGACAGCAGCGAGTCTGAACCCTGCTCAGAGCTGCGCTTATCAAGGCTAATTAGCATCGGCGGCTGCTCACACCCGGCGCACCTGCTAATTAACGCCCCGCAGTTATTATCTCTCTCGCAATGGGCTAGCACTCTGGGCAGGAATGGTGGCTGGGAGTCACTGCAGCGCAGTGACTCATCCTGAGCACAGCGGCAGGGTAAGGCAGGAGGAGCAGCAGCCACCCTTGCACAGGGCCACCCCGACCATCCCTCTGTAACTACAGGTTGCTTTACAAAGCCAGCGTTCACCAAAACCCGTGCTTGTATCTGGCTTATTTCCCACCCACGCACACAGGGGGCCCCACCAACGCCTCCTCTCTGCACAAGAGCTCTGTCTCCATCCCCCAGACAGCTGGAGCCACACAAGTCCTTTCTTCCAGCTTTCGTTGTGACAGTGGAGCTTCTAGTGGGGGGAGTCCCAGAGGACAGCATCTTCATCACAGCCTCTGCGGTCAGCGCCTGCTTTGCATCAAACATGTTTTGGGACATAACCTATGGCCCAGTGCTCAATTATCGCCCACCACGAATGTCAACAGGCCCCATGTGAGCACTTGCTCTTGGTGCCAAGCTCCAGTTTGGGCGCTAATCCAAGCGTCCCATAACCTCAGAGCAACCTGGTGATGCAGGTAAGCACCCACACTTTGCTCTGCCCTACTATCTTCTCTGTGAGCCTCTCCAGCCTTACAAACACAGTGTGTGCTTTGAAGTCCAAGCTGGTTTGTGTAAAGCACTATGGATAATACAGATGCATTTAGCTCAGCTGTGCACCTGCCTTAACCCTGGCAACCCCCTTTCCCTATTAGATGTGACTGGGGATGCAACTGAAAGCAAAGGCTGTCCTTGAGTAGGTGAAGACAGTTTTGCTTGAGGTTTCTTCTATTTAGCCATAAATCAAGAAAGGAAGTACTCAGTTTAGGCTTCATTTATTTTGTTTTTAAAGCCTTAGCTTTCAAAATGGATCTAGAAGCTCGTAAGAGGGCACTGATGGAAAACCACGATACCACCACTAGAACCACTTCCACCCTCTCAAAGGAATATTTAATGTTGCCTTTCTTCATCTATTGTCCAAAAAAATCCTGCAAATCAACCCTTGACAATTAAAGAATTTTTACACCGGGAAAAATTGTACTAGATTGAATATATCTATGCTCCCCTTTATCAGAATGACTATCTAGGCCTCATGTTTCTATTTGGGATTAGGAACACAATTTTGAAAGGCAGGTATTGTTCTGCCACAAATAGTTCTCTTTCAGCCTCCACAAAAGTAAGCTAATGAACTACAGCTTTTTCCTTTTGGAGAGGTCAGCATATATACCAACTCATGGGAAAACCAATCCCAGTTGTTACACTGCAAGGGTAGCTGGAAGGTTCCTAATGAGCGGGAGGGAGTGGAAGCTGGCTATCAGCCAGGGCGCTTGCCTGCAAAACCCAGAGCAATGGCAAAAAGCATGAACCATCTCTGGAGGAAGTAAAAGTTCAAAATTGTAAGATTTGCATTTGACCGTGCCACTTGTAATTTATCATTCTCATGCTGGCTTTGCCCCGTGCACCCTGGGAAGCCAATGGCAAACACTCCGAGCACCTAACTGCGCACACAAAGAAAGGTAAGTGTCGTCATCTTTAGTAGAACTGTCCAGATGTGCAAAAGCAAAAGAAACACCTTTGTGTTTACAGGATTAATGGAGACCTGCTTCCAGTCATTTAGGTCTGAGGAAATACGCTCAGACCTGTGCCTGCTCTGGACACCAGCACGCACACAAGCATGTCTGCACATGCATGCCCTAAGTGCCTACACGTTTCTGGGCCTTTCCAATACCTGAACAAATTTACAAGGGTGCAGTAACACCAGGATCCCTGCAGTAGCCACAGCCCAGCTCCCCCAAATGAGGAAGCACGAATCAGTGCGGCGGGCTGCGGCGCTTCAGCAGCCTCCCTCCAAAGGGGCCACCAACAGTCTCTGCGAGCCTCGGCGGTTCTTACCACATTTACCATGTGGCTCAATAAGCGAGAGTTTTACAAAACAACGACTGTTTCCTTTTCTGACAAGAAGAATCAAGGAGGGGAACATTTTATTCAAGAAATGTAACGCAAGCACCTCCTCTTGCTCCTCTGAAAGAAGCTGCGCAGTAGCTGCTG
The DNA here is from genome assembly GCF_000705375.1 of Tinamus guttatus. The sequence goes on along the minus strand of NW_010588630.1, from coordinate 275,890 downwards.
TCATCTTCATGCTACATCCTGACATGCCGTAACACATCTCTGCCAATAGTTTTAGTTTTGCTGGAAAAATCAGTTCAAAATAAAGAGTGACAAGCTGTACACTGGTGATGATGCTGACAGGTGATATATATTGTAGGTTTACATTAGTTGTCAAAATCTTTCAATGCTAAAAATAGGAATCAGAAGTGTTAAGAGCTGCTGTATCAAAATTTTTATACACGTAGGATACTCACAGCTTCAGAAGAGCCCAAAGCCAGATAAAATGAGTAACATGTGAGGCACAGCAAAGGTCCCTGATCACTATTTATTTTCAGCAGAAAAAAAAATGCCAGATGAAATTTCACAACAGCTCTCTCCAAGGCAAAGCCAAGAGGCTACACACGACACGATATAACACATGAAAAAATATGGGAGGCTGGCAGACACACAAAGGAGCAAGAAAGTAGAAGAGCTTAGAGGAAACGAAGAGAGAAAAAAACTGTGTTTGATTGTCATCTTGGTCACAGCTCCCTTGCACGGGATGGCTGAGCTCTTGTCTCTGCAGCTGTCCAAAGCCCAAGGTCTTGAGGCTCCTTCCTTGGGGTCACCTCAAGCGAGGCTCTGGTTCCCCAGGGCAGGAGAGCCCCTTTCTGGTGTCACAGACTGTAATTCAGCACGTCTGGTTTTGAGGCCACGGCACAGAAAAAACAAATACGGTGCCGGGAGGCTGACATTTCCACACAAGGGCCAACCCTCCCCAAGCAGCAATCCCCTGCGTGCGCAGGCCTTCCTTGTGGGCATTGCAGCATGCAGGCAAACACCGGGGCTCCCTGTCAGGGAGGCTGATGGCCACTTGGCGCTGCCTCACGCGGATTCCCAAATGCCACTGTGCTTCACTGCACGGGTTTTCCTGCACGGCCCCAGCCACACAGAGACAAAACTGAGTGTCACAAGGAATTACTAGCTGCATGTTGCCGCGCTGACGCCCACCTGCCCTGAAGGTAGTGGGATTTCTCCAGCACCGACTCTGTTTGCTGGAAAACTCTTACCCCAGCAATGACATATTTATCAGTAAAATATTATAGGAGAAAAAAAAAAGAGAGAAAATTTACAGACCAAATCCCATTTGCTCGTTCCTGCTTACTTACCCCAACTGAGTCACTGAGATGACTAGCACAGGCAGAGTTGTCCCTATATTAGGCCAATATTTACAGCAGGAAGATACTAAGACATCATAAAAAATTGCTAATTAGATGTTATTATAACCCTGCATTGGACTGAAGTGGTGCTAATCATCTCCTTTGCACTTTAGAAACAATTAGCAAATTAACTTTCCTCACACTCCTGTTAGGCAGGAGTTGTCCCGTCTTCCACGTGGGCAAGCAGAGAGTTAGGTCCATGACAGAGCAGGTCCCTCACCAGTAACCCCTGCTTCTCTGCAGCTGGGCTCACACTCTTAGTTGCCCTCTTAGTTGCACTCTTAGTGCTTTGCACTTAGTTGCCCACCAGCATGAGACGCACTGCCAGTCATGAGCTCGGGGCTCAGCTGAGGGCTGGATGAATAGCTGATCTCATGGTATTTGACACAGAGTGATTCCTTCTATTCTGAGAGTTAAATGCCAGTTTACACTGGCATGAGACCAAACTTCGACCACTCTCCTTTCCTTCTTCTCAGCATCCTG
>NW_010588630.1:247316-274213 GCF_000705375.1 Tinamus guttatus | reverse complement strand
GGCTCCTACAGAGCTACGGCAAGTCCCAGAACTGCACTAAAATAAGCAACAGGCAAAGCAAACAGACCTCCTTCTGGCCACCTGGGCGGTTACAGAAGCTCCTGGAATGACTGCCTGCAATACATCGTAAAAACTTCCAGGTCCACAGGGCAGTGCCACAGATACTGTGCTAAACCGCAAAGCCAACAGTTCTGCAGCTCGGTTCTTCTTTCTCTGCTCTCCCCAAACAGCCACCTTTGCTGAGGAGCAGCAGGCTGCAGAAGGACCCAAATCCTCCCAGGCTGCTCCTCTCACGCTGCCAGTGGAGATGGCAGCCTATGATGGTTATGGTTGCTCCCCTTCTGCCCTACCTGCTACAGTAGCCACAGAGATGCCACTAGGATGGGGAGCTTCAACCCAGCCTCCCCGACGCTGGACTCACCTTGCAGGGCTGCAAGAAGGTGGCTGCAAACCCGTGCTCCTTAGTCCCATATAAGCATATGGGAGAGGGGAGCGGGAACTGGGGCAAAATCGTTCCACCCTCAATGGACCGAAAGGAAATAAACCTCAAACCACTTCCCTTTTCTAGGTCCCCTTTCTGGACTTAGTCAGAAGACGAGCAGAGCATGAACTTAAAGCAGATGTAAACTTCTGCTAATTCCACTGAAACTATGCTTCCTGGATTTTTTATTACATGCCAGTTTATTCACTAAAATCACCATCTTTGACAACTCTAAATATTTACAGGCGGCAAAGCAAACATTTCCTTTCTCTGCACCACTCTTCTGTCTAGCCCCACCTCTGCAGCAGAGATCTCCCCATTTTCTCCAGTCAGTCATCCCTGCACATCCAACTCTCACCTGCTACTTTTTGCTGGTACAAGTGGGCTGTAGTGTCGGCTTTCTTCCTCCCTCCCACACGGAGCTCTTCCTCGAAGGAGAAGGTTTTGGCAGCAGGGGCATCACCCCCCCATAACTCCTTTTGCTGCCTGCCTCCCTCACCGCAAGGGGGTAACTGGCACATCCCAACTGAGTCATTTTTGAACAGCTCATCGCCAAGTGGCAGTATCTGCAAAGCCTAGGGGAGGGAGCACTCAAGCACACACGAGAGGCAAGAGAACAAACAGTCACGTTGCTCTGTAGACTTGGCTTCTCCAAGCCCTCCACCAAAGGACGCGGTGACGTGGAGGATGCTCTTCAAAGGCTCTAGCAAAGAGACCCGGGGTGCAAGCACCGCTCCTCAGCTGTCTGCGCCTCGCTACCAAGTACCCCAAGACCCTCACAGGAAAAAAAGCAGTACAGAAACAAGAACTGCTGATACTATTTTCTGCCAGATGCATGTAAGGAAGTAGGGAGACCTGCAGATATTTTAGACTTGCTATATAAAAACAGAAGATGCTGCTTGGCTGTATGTATGCTCCTCTTTAGAAAACAAACTTTAGTTTATTCCTTTTTAAAAAAAAAATCTTTATAGCTAATGACAAACAATTTCCTCACAGTGCCCTCTCAACAGAAAGAAACTCTAACCAGGAAGAAACTGTAGTTTCCATCTTGCTGTAGCAGAGGAGTACACAGGAACCATGCAGTTCAGCTACACTTCTCTCGCTGGCAGTCCTGTCACGGCACCATTCACAGCTTGATCCAAAGCGTCAGGGTTGCAGGATACTACAACCAGCAGACAAGGCTCCCACAAATGGACTTGCCACCCACCAGATGTCTCAGATTTAAGAAAACATCAACCTGGTTTATACCCTACTGTCTTCCTTTTTTCTCCTTTCCCCATTAACTTGTTCCAGCTTCTCTAAAGGACTTTTTTTCCCTTTAAGAAATCCACATTCAGTGATTCCATTGAAAGACCAGCACAATTTTATCAGAAAGCATATCTTTTCTTCTCCTTTTCCTTTTTTACTCATCTGCTCCATGGCCACAATATAGCATCTCATAAAACCGTATTACTGTCTGTTTGTTTGCCACTGCTGAATTCCTCACAAGGAGCCAATTTTTAACTTCAGAGCCTCGCCGCTCTCTTTCTGCGGTTACTCCTAAGTGCCATATTTTTATTAGTGGTCCCCATTCTATGTCTGGGGACACTGGTAAGATGGCCATAATCTGAAACAGGGAAAGTTCTGACTGGATACATGGGAAAACATTTCACCATGAAGGCGGTCAAGTCGAAAAGTGAAGTTGGAGCTGGCTGCCCAACGACGCTGTGCAGGCTCCATCCTTGGATGGTTCCAAGAGCTGCCTCTGCTTTGGGCAGGAGGCTGGGCTGGAGACCTCTCGGGCCCTTTCCCTCGAGGAACATGTGGCCCCTTGACTCCAGCCTCAGAGACACCTTCCCATAGGTCACTCCAGTGCTCAGGACCATGCTTAGCAGAGGGGACAAAAAGCCACCTCTCCAGGCCTTCGGAAACCTAACTAATGCCAGTGAGCCGAGGGCGCCCTTGAGCCAACGGGTGTCTGCTAGACTGGATGACACCAACTGCCAAAACAGTTAGAACAGTCCTGGACACGATTTCCCCAGTGAATGTGAAAGCCACTGACTGCCAGCAGAGGTTTTTAATATCACAGAATCACACAGAGTCACGGAGTGGTTGAGGTTGGAGGGGACCTCTAGGGATCATAGAATGCTTAAGATTGGAAGGGACCTCTAGAGGTCATCTAGTCCAACCCCCCTGCACACGCAGGGTCACCTAGAGCATGTGGCACAGGACTGCGTCCAAGCGGGTTTTGAAGATCTCCAGAGAAGGAGACTCCACAACCCCTCTGGGCAGCCTGTGCCAGGGCTATATCCAGACAGTAACCTGCCCTGGTTCCCAACCCACAGCAGAGCAAATTGCTGGGATTGTACCTGACACAGCTTAGAGGCCAAGAGCAAAGCCTGGCAGAGCCATGCTAAGACAGGAGAGTATTTAGAAAGGTCACTGATGCATTTTGCTTTGAAAAGCATCAAAATTAAAGGGAATTGTTCAGGCTCCCCCTATTTAAAAAACAAGAAACTGAGAAGCATAAGCAGAAAATGCTGTTTTGTTGGCTTTTTTTCATGGTTAGCAGACAAGTAAAGGAGCTACACAAAAAGAGCTGGGCAAAAACATGAAGTGACTGGAAATGGCTTCTGTAAATCGCATTTTGAAATTTTTTTTTTTGGCTTTCTGTTGATAACCAGCAAATTCAAAAGAAAATAGGCTCCAAATCCTATATTTGCTATGATTTGGAAGAAGGCCATGTCCTGTGACAAACAAAGCAAGCAAAGGAGATGCCGCTTGTGATGATCACACAAGGCCCTGCTCCCACGAGATCAGTCCCAAAGTACTGGAAACTGCAGTTTTCCCAGAGCATAATTCCCAGACAACACATGAGCACATGGCACACTCACCTGTGGAAAGCCTGAATCCAAGCCCTGATCTGAGCACGTGGCCTGGAACCCTACTACCACTTTATACTTGCACAAACATCCATTTTTTTATGCTCAGAGATGCACAGTTTCCTTCAAGTAATCTTTTTCAGACTAAGATTTCATATATAGATTAACTACTTAAGCAAGCTCAAGGGCAGATACTCTGTCTCTTCTACTGGCAAAAAAATCTTGTACTCTGAAAATCATAATCGTTTTAGAACCACTGATTAATTTCCCTCTTCTATACTTTTTTAATCCCCTTTTAAGGTCCTGCCCGTTCCTTTAATTTTTTTTTAATGTAGCTTTTCAGTATTTGCCTGTTACTATAACATTTTGAAGTCGTTAGCATATTGAAGCCTGATCTGTGATTAAACACAACATTTGGAAGTCTCACAGCAACGCTGCCTGCTGTAAGCATTCCAATTTTAAGAAACACTGGGAGATATCAGTGTATCAGGACAGGTGCTTTTATACATGAGTTTGTGTGACCAAACTTTTTTTTCCTCCTGTTCTGTTCCCCAACCCCAGCCCCATAAAAATGTCATTAATATCCAGTGGAATGAATAGTGGGGTGTATGTGTTAAACTGGCAATAAATAGGGCAACGGCAGGAAGAACACAGAAATACACTGCAGAGCAGTTAAATAACTGGATTTAATCAAGTGCATTACTTGCACTAAAAGAGTCGCCAGGTGCTTTAGCCTTAAGCATGTCAGGAATGCTGTGCTTGAAGAAATAACCTGTGCTACTTGGGCCCACTTCCCCCACCCTGGCCACACTCAGCAGGCAGGGAACTCTTCAAACTTCAGTGATGACCTTCCACATTTTAAGGCTTAGAGGAAAGCAGCTGGGTTGCGGGGAGGCCAGCCAGGGTGAGGCTGGCACAGAGCCGGAGTAATTGCCTGACTTCTCCCTGATTTCAGTGACACGGGATGGGCCTTACAGCAAACCTCGTACATCTGCCATGGATGAAGCTCTTGGAAACACCCTGCAAAAGCAGAATAAAAAGCATGGAAAACCTAAGATTCTGCTGAAATCTTCCCACAGACATCCAGGCAGGTCCCCTCCAAGGAATTGCCTCCTCGCTCTCATCAGTCTCAGCTGCATCTCTGGCTGATCCTGAGAGCTGACATCTTCTGGGACATCTTTTTGCATGACACATGCGAAGAAGCCCTAAAATCCACAGCAGAAAGCACAACTCCATAGCTGCTGACAAAGAATGGATCAGTGATGTGAAGTTGACCTTGAGCCACCAATGTGCCTTTGTGGCCAAGAAGGCCAACGGTATCCGGGGATGCCAGTAGGTCCAAGGAGGGGATTCTCCCGCTCTGCTCAGCCCTGGTGAAGCCACATCTGGAGTACAATGTGCTGGTCTCTGCAGTGAGAGAGAGACATGGAGCTACTGAAGCAAGTCCAGTGAAAGGCTGCTAAGATGATGAATGGACTGCAGCCCCCCTCATATGAGAAAAGGCTGAGAGAGCTGGGGCTTTCCAGTCTAAAGAAGATGGAGAGGGGATCTTATCAATGCATATAAATATCCAAAGGCAGGTTGTAAAGAGGATTGGGCCAGACTCTTTTCCGTGATAGCCAGCAACAGGAAAAGCAATGGGCACAAGCTGAACATGGGAATTTCTGTCAGAACATAAGAAAAAGCTTCTTTACTGTGAGGTCGACAGAGCACTGGAACAGGTTGCCCAGAGAGGCTCTGGAGTTTCCTTCTCTGGAGATCTTCAAAAGCCCCTGGGAGGGTCCTGTGCAACGTGCTGCAGGTGACCCTTGAGCAGAGGGCTTGGACTAGATGATCTCCAGAGGTCCCTTCTGACCTCAAGCCTTTTGTGATTCCGTGCAATTTTGCAAAACGGTTCGTTAAACTTTATCCCTTTCTTCAGTCAACCTTCAACACAGTCCAAAAGACTTGGCAAGTGACTGTTTTCCTGGCATGGGGATAAATCATCCCAACGATCTGGCAGAGAATGGGATCAGACAGCGGTCGGAAGGCCCAGGCTGTGAGAGCACTTCTCACCTCTGCCAAAGCAGTTGAGGGCCATCCTTGATGAGTGAGCTGAGGAAAAGATGTCTCTGCAGTGTTGGGCTGAGCAAGGACAGGAAATCCTGCTGGAGTTGTGCTTCATGGGCTGCCAGTGACCTTCACTGCTGGTTGCCTCCCGTTAGGCAAGGTGCAGCAAAGCCTTTCAGGCAGCCTTGGGAAACAGCCCGTCCTATCTCAGCAAAAGACGTAGCACAGGATTGACTTTAGGCAATTGCATTTACTGCCACTGAGAGGGAAGGGCTGTGTGTGCCCTTCCCTCACGGCCCCGCCGGCTGCTCCAGGGCTCTCCAAGCCTCGGCAGTGCTCGCCAGCTGACGCAGCAGAAAGGCAACACCGGTTGGTTGCCATCTCGCCGGGTTGTTTTCTGATGCTTTTCCAGGTCGGCTGACTCCCCAGGCAGCTGAGCAGGCACCAGGAGAGCGCAGCAGAGCAATAAAACCTCCCCTTGAAGCTTGTGGAAAATTCTTGACTCCCCTTGAGTTGCCACGTGAAGTCGCCTCCATTTTGGCTGGGTTGGTTTCTGGCTACCTTTGCTATTTTTACCACAAACTGAACCAGCAGGCGGCCTACAACTCCCTGGGGTAACAATATCCAGCTTATGTACTGGATCAGCTCCATGATCGATTCCCAACCATCCCAGCAACCAGCTGGGATGTGTGACACGCAGACTTGCTGTCACAAAGCCACGCCACGCGCCAGCGTGGAAGTGTCACGTACGGTATCCCCCTTCCCACACTGAAAAGGGATTCCCTTTGGAGTTTCCTGCAAAGGGCACAAAAGCTGCCACAGCATCAATGCCTTCACGTTAGGCAATATTTGATATGAAGGAATGGGAGAGAAAAGAGAATGAAAAGGAAACCTTTCACATTTGCTCTTTTATTTTTGATTCCTAGATACACCGACAGTCTATGTCCTCAATAAATGTCTACGCACCTCTCTATAACATAAATGTCAGCCTTGCTGTAGATTGGAGCCCTGGGATTACCGCACCAGCAGAATTAACATATTCAATATAACAAACATAACATTTCATTATCCATCATACACCACATGTGCTTCCACTCCAGGGAAATGAGAAATATCACCCTAGTTCACAATTGCTTTCTTTTAACTGACTGACTGTCCTGTCAGGTATCCATATACTGGGCATTCACAGGCTGCTGGTGCACCAGCCTTCTGCTTTCATTCTTCTTTCTCTACAATACTCAGAAAAATTATTACATTTTTGTCTTTTAAGTGTGCCACACCACAAAACCACTGTGTTTAAAAAACTTACCCTAGAACAAACAAAATAGGTCATATTTGGCAGCCTGAAAATATATCATGAGGGACCTATCCTGATGCCTGAAGTAAGAGTAGAAGGCAACAGGGAGGTAGGAAAACCTCAGACATAGCGGATGAGCTTCCAGCCTATCTACACACGTGCTCCTGGTGCTGGTCAATAACCAGGCGTTTCAGAACAGAATCTGTTCCCTTCTGTGGTTTGAACTTACTGTATTTTTCCTTCCCACTTGTAGGCTGGCTGCAAACACAAAGATTTGCATAAGCCACAGATTTTGTCTGTCTCTTTGAAAGGTCAAAAATTAGAAGCAACACAAACAAACACACGTGACAAAAAGGCCAGCTGGCAGCAATTTGGAGTGACCGCACGGAGGAAATGTGGAGAAGAATAAGGGCAGCATAGGAGCTTTTAAAAGTCTGCATCATACATATATTGCAAATTACAGGATGCCTTGGGGGAATTTTCTTTCCCTCAAATCAGCTTTGCATCTTTGCAAAGATTAGTGACCAACTACCCAGATTTAGTGCTGTCATGTTTCTGTAAACATTTCTGAATATACTTTCTTTGATAAAAGATACAGCTGCTGACATGATTTTTAATATAAACATTTCACTACACATTACTTACTATGGAGAAGTCTTAACAGTTTTATTTGTAAGAGACCACTCATTCTCTTCTGCACTATTCAGCATTGCCTTAGGAAAAATGAATACGCAGCCCAGAGGAAGGCAGGTAGAAGAAGTAGAGACGTGAGTAAGATACTTCCCAAAAAGCAATGGTTGTTGTTCAAGGACATGATAAGAGTAAGTACGAAGGCAGAGAAGCATTTGTTGTCCCATGTAGCTTCAGCAACCAGAGCAAAACTACCAGATCAACTTAAAATCCAAACTCAGATGCCCAGCTGGTGTTTATCTGCACAATCCTCATTACCTGCAGAGGCCTCTGCCAAACTGCAGCAACTAAGGAGTTGACCGGATTTTTATTACTAACATCACTATGACCTATTAGCATCAGAGGGAAATAATTGAATCCACAGTGCTTCTCCTGATTCCTTGCTGTTTGTGTCCTGCAAGAGCCACAAAACCCAGTCAAGGGGGTTTCACTTTTCTTCATGGTCAGGTGGGCTCCAGGTGCTTATGCTGGAGGTACCTGGGGCTGCAGCTATTGCAGGGAACGGCTAAGAGCAGGTCTTTCCCCTGGACTTGGATTTAATTAATTGTACCATTTCTGTTGATCTTGAGTTTTATACAGACGTTGGCTGTATATTTTATGTTGTCAGCAAAATTGAATTTGAGGGCCAAATTCGGTTTAGACTGGCTCTCACTGAACAATAAAGGGAAGTACTGACTTAAGTTTAAGCAGTCAAATGAATACTTTCAAAGAAATAAAGCTTTAAAATGTTTGTCCAACTAGAGTAAGATACAGTCACTTATTCTCTGCAAGAATTATCACCACGTACTGTGTGGAAATTAGAAATGTGAGTTGACTGACGACTACCTGAGCAGTCACACTGAGATTTTCTGTGCTCATGCTTTCTGGCCAGATGTCTTCACTTCATCTCAAAACACTGTTTTGAACAAATGTTTGCTGATTATTCTCTATTCCAATGTGAGGGAAACAAAAATAAGAAAACTTCCCATTACGACTCAACCAAAAGCAACATACTGAATGCTTCTAAAGTAGTCTCAAACTCTAAATATTACAGATTATGTAACATCGTCAGACATCTGTCAAATACAAAAGCAGGTTCTAACACGCTTCTCTCCAAACCCACAAAGCAATTTCCATCTGAGTGCTGGAACTTGCACCAGGATGTAATATACTCTTCAATATATCTCATTCTACCAAGAAAATCTGGGCCCACTGCTACAGGAATACACTTAATCTCTGTAAGCAGATGTCAGCCTCCAAAGCTGAGATGACTTTGTTCTTTAGGAACAGGGAATTTAAAGTGCAAGAAGCTGAAAAGTCCCAATGAATTTAGTAACCTAAACCCAGAAAGGAAGCACCTGTGTTCTGAATTAGCCATGCAATTAAAATCCTGCTGCCGTTGCATGTGTTCATAACTCAATGTGCATCGTCTTTTGCTAATTAACAGTATACTACCTACGGTCGAACAGCTCCGCAGCTACAAAAGAAAAGAGGGACCTGCTGAGAGCAAGAGCTCTCAAGCCTGGAGCACTGTTCAATCAGACTGAGAGTATTCTTAAAGAAAACTTTTAAAAATATGAATTGTTCTAAAAAGACTTAATTCTAGAGAATATAAAGCAAAAGGCCGCTTTGAGGAAACATGTGAGACTGGACGTTTGGCTGGTGTAAAATCACAGGGCTCCACTAACTTTGGTGGAATGATGCCAATTTACCCCAGCTGTAGCTTTGGACCCCGCATCCCCCTTTCAAATATCCAGCCGCATCACCCCTCTCTCCATGACCCACCACAATTTCCAGTTTGAAAAATAAGAGCACCCCACTTCATTTTACTGCTGCCAAAGCAAGGCTCCCTCCCATCTCTTTGCCAACTGTCCTGCAGGGAGCTTCTTCCCAGTGTGTTCACCAGGAAGAAAACACTGTAGCTGCCCCTGCAAAAACAAACATCGTTGCCACGGCCAACGATGAGAAAATGCCCCACGGAGCCTCGGATGAGCAGCATCTCACCAGGGTTTTCCAATGGGAACAACCTCCTCCTCAGCCTTCCCTCAGAAATGAGGTTTTCGTTGCTGGAACCAGCAAGCAGCACACACGAGGCAGGCAGGCTCCCAGTGTCCTCATCCCATCAGCAGGGAGCCCAGACTCAGTCTGGGATACGTCCAGTGTCCCCTGCCTGCAGGAAGGAAAATTCAAGTCCCAAAGGCTGTGCTCCACGGGACAGGAGTTTCTATCACCATCCGACTTCTCCTCATTCCCGACATCCAACAGCAGTTTCCAATATTAGGCGCAGGGCCCCGATCCTCATTCACCTCTGTTGAAGGAGATTTCTGCTGACCCTGGGGCCAGCAACAAGCCACATGGCCACTGGCACAAAGCACCATCCGTCTTGTTTACGTTCTGTAGGTCACTACTGTCTCAGTAAAAAGTAGTCAGATCCCCAGCTAAAAATAGGATCCCGCTACACATCTCCTGGGGCAAGGAAGACTCGGCAGGAGCAGAAGTCAGTAAGAGAAGGGCGGTGTCTCTAAGGATTTTCAGGGGACTGGTTGCAGATTAGTTACTTTTTGCAGAAATTATATGTGTATTACACACACACAAAGGATATTGATTTGGAAGTCTAAAATTTTTCAGTGTTAATCTTAATTATGGATAGAACTGTCACTGCTATTGTTGAAATCTATATTAATAACACCAAAACATTTTAGATGATAGCATTAGATAATCCTAATAGCAGATAGAACTGCCGCTCTGCTATCATTAAAACCCTGCGTTCATATTTAAGGTTTTCCATTGTAAAGACCTCTTTCCAGCTGTTTGGTAGAATTTGAGAGAATTAAGGCAGCTGAGCTGAGGAGAACAAGCCACTTTCACCTAAGATCTCCAGCCTGCTGGTGCCGCAGTCGGAAAGCAGGAGTAAGAAAGGCTGGGCTGCCGGCGGGGCCCGCGGCAGGTCTGTGCATCCCGTGCCCGGCAGCGTGCCCGCCTCGGGCCAAGGCTTCGGCTCTGCCGGCTCCGCATCCCAGCTCCTGCCTCCCAGCCTGCCTGCCTGGTACCGCTGCCAGGCGCCTTCCCGGTGACCCTGTCGTTTCGTGCTCCCGTCCGGCTGCTCTGCCACACAGGGCCACAGTTGCTCCCAGATTCCTGCCAGTTGCCACACCACAAACACCCACCAGCCCCGCTCCTCACCTCTGCCAACCACCTCTGGGGCAGCCCTGGGGCCAACCATGCCAGGCTGTTTCTCCCTGTTTTGTGTTGCCTTTGGAAGAGTACATAAAGCCCAAGGAAGAGGCTCAGCTGGCTTTAATCCCACATCTGTCCCTGCAAGACTAAAGCAGCAATTTTGGAGAACTTAAATTGCTGCTTTGACAGACTCGCTGGATAGGCAACAGCAAACACCAGCAAGCCCTCACAGAGCACACACGCCAAAATCCTCCTCCCCACCCCACCAAACGCAGACCCTGCATCACCACAGAAGACTGCCCCAAGAGTGGCTCCTTCTGACATGGTTACCCCCTTCCTCTCATGTTCAAAAGCAGGAGGCCACAAGTGACAAAACTATGGGCCATGAGCCAAACCAACCCATAATACGTTGTCATCAGACATAGGTTCCCAAGCCAGCCAAGTCCCAGGAGAACCAGGCTTCCCAAACTGGTAGGGAACACCAGAGAAGCTTGTCTCGCGTGTAGGCCCTGGAGTCCCTCACATAAAGGTGAAAAACACAGGGACGAAAGTAGCTCTCGCTTCCCAGGGGAGCCCTGCAGCCGCACGTGCAGGTAGTGGTACCGGCCAGCGCGGCGCCGAGCTCCGGCTGCACGCGTTCAGGCCAGCGCACAGGCTCTTCCTTTAGCTAAGGGGCCACAGCAAAGTGCACGCACCTAAAGAGGAGAGTTAGGATTAGACAAACAGCCTCCATTCTGACACTTCTCCTGTTTAGCTTGATGAAGTGAATGTTATTAGCGTTAGAGTTTGAATGGAGAGGTTGGGACAGGTACAATTCTTATTACTTTTTTCTGAAGGGTCCACAAAATAACAGATGAAAAAACTTTTAAAGAAAGCAACAACAACAAATATATGTTTTTCCATATAAATTAACCAGAATTCTGCCAAAAGATCCATAGACAAAAGATTCCTTACCTGTATATTTTGTATACAGAAATCTTCAATATCTTGCTACATTAAAGTCAGTGTTCTTTTGTTTCCTCCATCCAGAATTCCCCTCCATCAGAGCTCTAGCCTTCTCAGATGTCTATCTGTATTTTTTTGCAGAAGCCTTTCCTTTTCTTTTGCTATTCTAGAAGTCCATAGCAAAAGCCAAGAATCCCCCACAACTACTGCAAATCCCCAGTCTCTATTCTGATTTAAGAATGGTTGTGACAGTACAATATCATCATACTGCACTTATCCTTGAAAACATGTAACTCCAATTCAACAATCCTATTACATATGCTCCTAGCATTTGTACAGAAAAGATTTAGCTCTTAGCTCTCCATTGCTTTATCTCTGTGTTCGCCAGTGCAGAAATTATCTCAGGCTATAGACAGGTCACATCCAAATGCTTCTCCTATCTTGCAGCAAATCTGGAAAGAAAAGCAGCTGTCACGTAGCTCACACCACACCAACAGTCAAGCTTCCTTGCTCAGCTTTTAATATCCACCCTCGGAAACGCAGTGGGAAGAGCCGGTTACGCTGTTTCCCTGGTGTTCTCTCACTAAGCCACTTAAGTTATCGAAAGGACAACTTGCACAATCAAGGGGTCTGCTCAACTCCCTCCTGAAGAAAACAGAGCAGAAGGAACCCGTGTCCCTTTGTGAGGACGACCAGGGTCACTTCTGATGTGACGGCAGCAAGAGCCCAACAAACCAGGGGCAAAGAGCCCATCCAGAACAGCAGAGGGGAGAACCCCAGGCAGCCGTTCAACTCTACTCTCTTCTACATTTTACTCTGATTCCCCAAACTGCACTTATATTTCTTACCTTAGGAACATTGCCAGCTGCTCATGACCTTTTATGAGATCAAGGTCCTATTCATGCAGACTCGCTGTTCTTGTCAGCAACGTGAACCACTGCACAGCTCACTCCATCTCTCAGCAAGACCTCCACCTCCTTCATAAAAGAACTGGAGCTAAAACACTCATTTCATTTATTCCAAGTGCACTGTTCCAACCTGCCTATTTCCCATGATATATATTTGCATTTCTTGAATCATCTGCTACATCTAATAACAAAAACCTGTTTTAATGCTGCTTTGCCACTCACCTGCTAGAGACATCTCCTCCCTGTTTTATTGCTGTACCCCATTCTGCGCTATTGCCCAAGATCTGTCTCTTGCCTCATGCCATTTTTTCCCTCATATCACACCTCCAACACATTCTTGACAACTCATACTGTAGTCACTATTAGCAAGTCTAAACTCTGACATTCGCTGGAGAGACACCTCTATCTCCATGAGAATATCAGCCTGGCTTTCTAACTATGCAGCTCTCAGCAGTTCAAATGCTGCAACCATGGGACAACCAGCTCTCTCTGGAAAGGCTCCCCAGCCCAATCTTTACTCATTATTTATATCTATTAAGGTACTAATTACAGTTTCAGGTGCTTTTTACTTGCATTGCAGCAGCCCCATTCAGACACCAGTAATTGTAACATAGAGAAGAAAGGGTACATAGTGAGAGGGATCCACAAGGTGTTTATATCTGTATTTATAACACCACCAACTAAACACTCATAATAATATTAAAACAAGAAGATAGGAGATGTTACTCAGGATACACTGTCAGTATTAGCTCTGTCACTATTAGTATGAGGGCTGCACCCGTGTGGCAGTCAAATCAGCAAATCAGATCTGCCCCAAAACACACCTATGGGCACCATGTAATTTTCCAGCCAGGTCAGGTTGCTAATCCACCTGACCATGCAGCCCTGGGAGAGGTGGTGCTGGCACAAGCAACATGGCAGGAACGCGTGGCCCCAGGAAAGGGGAGGTGGAGCAAGACCATCCCCTTCAACAGCAACTCAGACTTGAAGCACAAGAGATGATCTAGACTCTCTAAAAGGTCACTTTATTTCTACGTGAAAAGCAAGTCCAGAGAAATGGGGGTAACCCCAGGGAATACACCGCAGTCAGCCCAAGCCACAGTCCCGCAACAACAGAAATGCTGCTCAGAACAGCTTCTCTTTTGTTTTTGTGTTTTGTTCTGTTTTTCTCCACCAAGTCGCTAGCAGGGATTGCTGCTTCAGCTTCAGCACCCATGGGAAACATCCGATCATGTCCTGTGAACACAGCTCCCACTGCACAAGGAGTCCAATTTCAATTACTGGAGCCCTTGTCTCACGAAGGACATGGCCCTGTCTGAAAAAACAAAAGTCCACAATGTGTCTGGGGATAATCCCAGCCTATGTTGCCACGCAGCCTTTTCCACCCTCCCTTTGCCTTCCTTTCCTGGTGGGCTCATTCCCTGCGGCTCTGCGCGGCCAGCAGCCTGCCTGCAAGGTACGCCTTGTGCGGCCCCAACCCCGTGACCCCTCTGTTTCCGCCCCTCATTCCTCACCCTCTTCCTCTCCCTTCTCCTCCGGCCCTTTTCCACCAGCCCACAAACAGGCTCTTTGTCCTCCGGTGTGACTCCCCCCACTCGCCCGTGCCCCGGCCCGCAGGCCCCATCGCGCTCCTCACTGTCCCACGGGGCAGGTCCCGGCCCTGCTGCCCCGCAGGCTGCCGGCAAACGCGGGTCTTCCCACGGGCTCCCACTGGCCCCATCTTCCCCAGAACCCGCTCCGCGGGGAGCCTTGAGGAGGCTGGCCAGGGTTTCGGTTCCTGCCGCCTGCTCTCTCCAAGGGTGGGCCGCACCTCCAGGTGACAGCGCTGCTCCATGCGCCCCATCCAGCTCCATGTGTCCCCCCTCTCCCCCACCTCCGCATGAAACCGGCTCTTTCCTCCCGGTTGCCCCGGCTTAGGAACTGCACCATGCTGTTTAAACACCATGCTACGTTTAGGAATACATAAGCCTCAGGAGAACCCAGGTTTGAGTTGAAGCGAAGCCTAGCCCTGAACGCAGGCGCTGGCACTTCAGACACGCGCCACGAGGCAGGGATTTCACCTGCTCAGGTTGCACGGCCACCCTTCCCACGTGCACAGCAGCACTAGCCCCGCACCATGAGGTACATTCCCTGTCTTCACATCATCCCCCTTCCCAAACCCATGACTCTGTGCTGCGTTCGCCCTGCTGCCCCTCGCCTCAGCTTCCCGGTGAGGCCGGCACAGCATCTGCTCCAGCAGGGCCCCGCTCCGCGAGGCCTCGAGGCCACGCACGGCACCAGCGTTAAGCAAACAGCAGCGGCGGCGATAAACCGTCTCGCTGGATTCCTGTCTTGTTACCGCATTTAAATTCCAGCCCCTCTGGCTTATCTGCAGGGCAGCGGCGTCAGGGCAGGCGCCCCACGGGCACCCGCCGTGGCTGAAGCTGGGGCAGGCTCGCGGCGCTGCGGGAATAGGCTGCCCACGCACTGCTCGGCACGAGGCCTTGCAAAGGACACGCGGCACCTCGGAGCCCCGCTGCAGCCCAAACCCAAGCGTCGTAGCCCGGAGGGGGAAAGCACAAGCACAGGGATCTGCACAAGGTCAGGCTCGATTAAGGTCTTCCCCTTTGATTTCTGTCCTACAGGAGATTTTCCAGAGCAAGGGCAGGCTCTTGTAGAAATGCCTCCTGGCTAAACACGCTCACATATGCTCCCAGCAACGTGAACTTGCTTCTGCAGGTACCTTTGGCAGAACCCCTCGCACAGGAGGTCACAGGTTCCCAAGGCCACCTAGACCAAGGGTCAGGAGTCACAGGAGTAGACGATCAAAGCCACACTTCTGGTCTTAAATTCCTGCGAATCTACGTACAAAATGGTTCAAACGCAGCAAGCTCCTAGCTGCTTGTGTTTTCGGCTTTCGCTTCCAATCAGCCTCTGTGTCGCTACTAGTTTTCTGTCAGTACTGCTCCTTTTGTTTCCTGGCCCTGTCCTTGGCTCTGTGCCTCTCATTTCACTGTTTGCTACATTTCCAAAATTCTTTTCTCTGTGCCCCTGTCCAGCCTTTCTCTTCCTTCAAACTTAATATTTGCAATGTAACATTTCTCTAAAACCACCTTTTTTTCCCACTCCATGGAAGTGCTTTCTCTATGGTAGCAGCAAGATCTGGAAGTGTTTACACAGGACCGAGCACAACGCTTCTGGACCAATGTTACAAATAAATCCTTCCACAACATGTGCCACAATATTAACCAAAATGCAACACACATGCCAGATTACTGTTTATACACACACACATTTATATCAAAATGCTTGTAAATGCTTTTTTGAGGGGGAGTTTGGACCAAATGAGCTCCAGAGAGCCCTTCCAACCTAAATTATTCTGTGATGCTATAATCTTTTTGGCAGCAGAATGAACAGTAGACCTGGAAGACGCGTTTTGCAGCTGACGGCACAGGAGAGGTCTTCTTCCCTGCCCTGCTGCAGCTCCATTAAAAAAAACACTTCTTAAAATCAAAAGAAAGATCCTTCATCAAAGGTCTTCTTTTGCCACGCACCAAGGAATCAACCAGCGAAAACTGTGATGTAAAAAGGCATCACATGAGACAAAAGTAGATAATTATAATTGCTTAAAAATGAAGGAACATCGCTATTCTATCACATACCATTATTATATCACCTGAAAAATTTACAAATGTAAGCCAAGAGCAAAGGTGCTCTTAGCGTTCAGATTTTTTTTTTCATATTTTTCCTATCTTTGGGATCTCCTTCAATGGGGGAGGAAAATAAGGTGATTATTGAAAACATTTATGACCCTCTCCTAAGGAAATCTGGAGGTTACAGGGGGGTAGCCTAGGGGGATGGCCGGGTGGGCTGCGTGGAGCAGAGCCCCAGCCTGCAGAGCAGGACATGCAGCTACAGCTGCTGCCAACCCTGTCCCGTCGGTGCCGCACGCGGCAGTTGTCTCCTTGCTGGTGGGAGGACGAAGCTGTCTCTGCTGGTCACATGTGATACCCTAACTCCACGAGTCCCCTCTTCTCCCCAGTGGATGGATGCCCTCTAAGCCTCTGTAGAAAGCAAAATTCAGCCCATACAGAAATGCAGGCTCTGTCCTATTTCAGTCCTACAGGTGCCTGTACTTCTCGCCGGCTCTCCCGCAGGACGGTTTGGCCTCTGGAAAGGGGCCCCTACTTAGCTAGCACCAGTAAGGGAGATAAGTTTGATAATGCAGCTGCCACTGGGATTTGGAAATGTCACTCCCACACCTAGCAGATGCAATTTGCTCATTCCTCATTTTAGAAAAATGTACTGAAGCTCCTTTTGTAATAGATGCAAAGTGTTTCACAAGGTAGGTAGCCTTATTTTGAAGAAGAAAAAAAAAAAGGAAAAAAAAAACCACACACATTCCTTTTGTATTGAAATATGTTTTAATTAATGCTCTTGAATAGATTTAAACTGTTTTATCCTTTTTAAAGAAACTTTTCAAGGGACAAACCATGTCCTTAAATAAAGCCCATGTAGTACTGTGCTGAACTAAAAACGCCCAAAACCAAGATGAAAGAAAGAGCTGATTTCAAGATGGTGGATCTTCCACCTGCAATATTTGCCCATGACTTTACTAAAACTTACATCTGTGAATAATTCCAGAAGGCTGATCAGGTTAAATGTACAGTGTGATCTTAGCTTGAAGTTAAATCGTGATTTGTCTTACACACTTGATTAAATACAACTGTATTGAAAATATAAAAGACAACTAAGAGACTAAAATCCCATGGGGAAGAAATGGCACGACTTCTAATTAGTTTTGGTACTTTATTTTACAAATGAGCTCACCTAATAATTTCAGTGCCAAGACTAAATCTATTAGATAAGCTCAATCTTTTAAATGACTTTTTTTTTTCTATTGAAGTAAAAATTGTCCCATAAAACCCTGAATACCACAAATCCATATTGTACTTTTCACATCCTCAGCGTCACTTCAAACTTTTTCCTCCTCAATGTCCAAAAGCTCCTGGAAGAAGAAAGTCCTTCAAAATGCTCCCAAAGGTCACTAGGGCAATCTTGAACATAGCATATATGGAAAAAGGAGACGTAAAGAAAATTCTTTCCCAAATTAACAATTTGCTTGGGAACAAACTGTGATGCTCATCCTGTGGCAACAACATCTACTCACCCTGCAGGTCCTGACACTGAACTTCACATGAACAGGACCACGCTGTGATACAGCTATCATTGACATTTTCTGAGGGCCCAGATCTATATACCGATAGGCCCATGTTTAACTTCATGAACTAAACACATTGCATTTTCTTTCCTTAAGATCAGAGCAGCGCTATTTACCCTTTATCTCATCATGCATGGACTAAAAATGAGCTCAACTGGTTTTGGTGTTAGACTGAAAACTAAGCCAGTGATCACTATCGCCAGCATTTATTTCAGCTTGTTCTTAAAATTAATTACAATTCCCTAAACTCTTGTTCTGATTTCCCAGGGGGAGATCTTCTTTGAGAAGACTGGCTAATTGGCTCTATGCAGACAATATCTGTGTATATATCAGACCATGGAATGGTTACCAGCATTCGGCTGGAGCAAGGCAAGAAACATATCCTGCATCACATTCTGTGCAGTTGTTATCTTCCATTACACAAACACTTGGCAGGCTTCCATCATAAAATTTATGAACTAAAATTAGCTCTCACAATTGCAATCAATTGTAACAATCAGGCATAAGTAATTCAAAGAAAGGAAAAACGAGGTGAGCATGGAAAACAACACTGCGGCACTGCTGCGGTTGCTCTATTTATTTACAGTTATGTCCAATACACTTTTTCCCCACCATGCGTGAGGCTACAAGCACATAAACTGTAAGCAGAGTAGCTTCTCACCAAGCAGCTGCCTCTGGTGGCCCCCCAGAAAAGGGGAAGCGCAATCTCCCTGCCTCAGAAGGGGAAAAGGGACCCTCAAAAGCAAAAGAGAAAGACTTACCTGCGTTTCCTCTTGCCCACAGCTCTGTGTGGCACCTGGAGCACCACTTCACACATGCTGCTTGCTGAGTGCCCGGGGAGCAAAAGGACCCTCTCCCTGGAAGGGCTGGCCCCGCCAGCAGCAGTGGGTCACACCACACTGTGCTACAGGCACACATTTTTGGTAAAAAGACATGCAACACAAAGCTCTGTGTTTCCACCTCGCGTTTCAACCCTTTGCATTTCTCTAAACGTAACGGTCCTGTACATAAAACACGTTTTGCTCCTGCCATGTGCCCCAGCACAGCTCCCCAGGGAAAGCGCCAGCTCTGTTTTCAGGCCTCTCTAACCAAGCATATAGATGGGTTAACATGTAGGTCTATGGAGGGAGCAGCATTACCAACCACAAGCAAAGCCTTGGTAATGCTCCTCGGGAAGATCCTCCTGGCAGTGGATCCCTTCAAGACAGTGACGTGGGCGGTTCATCCACAGGCACACTGTTTACCGTCGTTGCTGATGCAGATGGTGTGTGTTGTGTACAGCACGGTGCCAGAGCAGAAATCAAAGTTACAGGCAGCTCTGTGCAGATTCTTTTCCCCAGAAACAACTCCTTATAAAATCGCTAATAAATGGTATATTGTTTGGAACAAAAAGCAGGTAATGTATACAAACTTCTGGGAACGGAACACATATGGCAAGAATATGCTGGAGATACAGAATACTCCAGAGAATGCAGATAATGGAGAAAAATGTTCATTATATATTTCAGTGTCAATATTACGTCTGATTGCCTCTTCTTTCCCACATCCATAAAAGCAAACTGATGCCTGGTGTCTCACTTTAATCTCAACTATCTTCCATTTGCTATACTAACAATTTATGTAACTTCTGGCTCTCAAGATCTACATCTTAAATGTCATCACATATTTAAACCAAATTATGTACCACTGTTTTAGTTCACTTATGAATCCTTTACAGGTCACAGCTGTATTATACTGGGAGAAGGATAGATAAATAAGCATATGCTTTTTAAGAAACATTTTAGTTTTGCAAAGAGAGGAGTAAGAAAAGCTTGCATGGTGCAGCTCAAATCAGAAGGAAAATCCCTTGAGTACCACACATTTGTTACCCTTTCTCAAATAATAACAAATACTGTTCTGACCCAGGCCTTTAAGAGCATTTAAGAGCAAATAGGGCATAAATGCATCATTCTTTTGTATAATCTAAAAGCTATTTACAGCGGTTCGTGTCAAACAAATTAAGCTGCTTTGGAAACGGTAGTGAACCCCCACCACACGCTGAGGAGCCTGCCTGCGCCTCCCCTGGGCTTTAGTTGAAGCCCTTAATGCAGGGCCTCACCGGCAGCTTCTCCCACCACGAGATTCACGTTCACTCCACACCAGCTAAAGCCGATGCGGCCTCTCAACAGAGCATCCAGAGGAGCAGCTGCCTCTGGCAAGGCCTGCCGTTAGGAAACACATTGGCATGTCAGAAAGGCATTTAGCTCAGTTAACGGCTCAAATGATGCTAGGTTGAAGCTTCTACCTAACACATCTTGCCTTTATTTGTCACCCCTGTTCTTCTCGCCCAGGACGAGGGCTGAGCTCTTTAAACAGCCAAGTTACCTCATGGGCATCTTCCCTTGGCAGCCAAGGGCCGGCCAAGAGCAACCACCGCCCCAAACACAGCTGCTCTCCTGGAACGGCCCAGGGGGAACTCCGTGGAGCAAGCACGACTGTGGAACGAGCCTCGCACTCGGCCTTCCACCATGCTGTGATCGCTTCTTTTGTCTACCTTAAATTGCAGCTCGCAAGGGGTCTACTGTCCTACTCAAATCCACTGGGTGCTTTTTTCTGCTTACAGACTGAACAGCACCCGCAGGTTGAAGTTCTCAGGCCGTGCCACCCCTACCAGCAAACCACCAGTCATCAGAAGAGGGTGACTGTCAGAAAAGAGACTGGAAAACAGGAATTACAAGAACATTTTGATATGAAAAGCCTTTCAGATTAGAGAGGAAATTTCCTCTTCAAAGAGGAGGAATTGCTGAAGAGGCAACTATCAGACTGACCCTCATCTGAGAGGCCCAAGGCCACCTTCAGACCCATTTTTGGAGAAGATAAAACAAGAACCTGAAGTCACCCTCCCAGCCAAGCACCCCAGTTCCTGCCAGGGCAGTGCAAACCATTCGTACCTCAAGTGGCTTCCTTGCTTCCTCTCTGGCACTAACCCAGTTTGAAACCGAGGCAGAATGAGAACTTTTCTGATACCTTTGAGCTTTAAAGAAGAAAATTTAGATTTTCAATCCAGCTGCAATTCAGAGTTATGCATAAAATACGTGAACGATGCCAAGCAATTTAAAATGCCTTGGTTTAAGTCTGTGGTAAGACGAAAAGGAAAAACAGCCCCGGGAAAGGTTTTTAAAAATATATGAACTTTATCAGATATTTTTAAATAAAGAAGAAAAGGGATGAAATAACTGAAGCAGATCATCAGGAAAGGAAAATATAAAAACAAATCAGAAGGCAGAGTGCCCTCCAAAAGCAATGAAGAAAAAAATCAATACAAAAATCATCACAACAACAGAAGATGATCAGCAACTGAACACATCACTAATATAAATTCTCAGGTTGTATTTGGAGGTTTCTCAAATGGGAGAGATAGGGAGGAGAAAATGTCTGCACACCAAAAGTATCTTAAATATTTCCTGTGCTGACTGGCACAAAACCAAATAGCAGCAGAGACTTATGTACTCACATTCCCCCAGATGGAACACCTTTCGAACTGGCCATCAAGCTGCTCCAGGTAGCGGGTACAAAAGGGCCAAGAGCAACCACTTATGCGGATAACTTCAAACATGGCACGACCTCGCTAGGCACTACATGTCTTTCAAGATCAGGTGCTCACTGAGCAGATGACTGTTCAGATAACAAGCTATAAACAAAATCACACACATGGATACACATAAGAAATATTTTGGCTTCAAAGGCATTTTTCTTCGGCATGTAAACACGGCAGGAATTTCTCTCGTGTCTCAAAGAGCATTAGTCTGCACACACAGTCAACTCTGCTCATGGTAGGGTTTATTTCTGTCCAATCATTAGAAACAAAACAACAGCCTTTTACCACGCAGTGAGGCTGCAGCGTGGCAACATCCCGAGCTTCAGAGATGCGCTGCAACGATGGAATAAGCTATTTTGGGACATGTCTCTGGTTGCTAGGGCAAACTCTTCTAATGGTCCGTACCATCCGTCAAACAGAATCTGCCTTGCAGAGCAGGAAGGGAAGAAACAACACCAGGCATGGCTAACTGAGGCAAACATATCAGGGAAACCCCATGATATGCTGAAACACAGATAGGATTTCCATGAAAATTCAGCTGAACTCCAGCATGAAACACACCTGGTTGTTTTGGGTCAACAGGGCCTAGATCCTGGGCTTGGAAGACATTTCAGAGAGCTGTACGAGGCATTCTGCTGCCACAGACCAGGGCTAACCACACTTGAAGAGTGCCTTACGCAGGCCACACCGCCACTGTACGAGCAAATGGTCATGATGCAGTCACCCCACAGGTCAGTACTACACAAGGGAGTATGGAAGGCAGACAGGAGAGAAGCAATTTGCCCTCAATTGCACACTAAATCTACTGCAAAATTAGGAAGTAATTCCAGATGTTCAAAAAACCCCTAATAGCCCACGAAGCAGTTTTCTAGGAGCTGTATGTATGGACATCTTCTCATTTTCAAGGTTTCTGGAGCCCCAGGTCAAATCAACCTATTACACATCTGGATAGTGTTATATTTCAGAAAAGAACATGACAATTTTCCACACAGCATGCGTTCAACTCAATAAATGTATAAATATCTTTTGAAAGTTAATAGGGCACAAACTGTGCCCTAATTACAAAAAAAAATGGATAGGAGACTTCAAACATTTTTTCCCACTAAAAATGATGCATGGAAACTTCCATTTTGATGTTAAAAAACAACAGCCTTCAATGGCACAAACAGGAAACTGTGTGTATTTTGTACCTTACTGCCATATCAAATTTGGGAAACCACTACACTGTTCTTGGTAGCTGAATGTTTTGCATGCTATTAAAAAAAAAAGGAACGAAGAAAGATATTGTAGTTAAAATAATATCTCCCTTACAAGTGAGAACAGAGAATATTTAATTGGGCTTTAAATTGTTGAGGAGAGGCTTATATAATAATCTTATTTGGGCCATACAGTCAAATGAAATGTGCCTACCAAGATTTAATTGGAACTTAAGTGTACTTTGCTGGTAACAAATGGTACTCCCAATAAAACTTGACACTAAAGTTAAATTAGCATGTTCTTTCCCCCCATTTTGATTTCAGAAATAAAAAGATTCGTCTCAATGGGATTTTAACATTGCAGAGACTGAACAAAGTAGAATTCATTAAGCCACCAGATTTAAACAGATTCACAGTAATGTATGACCTCAACTGCAGGAGCAGGGCCACGAGGAACGAGCACGGAGAGTGAAGGCGACCTCCCAGCCATGGACAACGGTCACAGACAGACGTCGCGGCCGTGCAGCGCGTTTCCACGGGCACCGGCTGCCCGGTGGGTGGCTGCTCCTTTGCTACCTTGCAAGGCCACCAAGAAACTGATGATGTCCAAGACATCAGCTCATTTCTCCGCCTCAACTTGCTGCCTTTACAAGAGGGCAGTTTTCAAAGGTACTTCCGCACATACAGGTGTGGGATGTGGGCACCTGGGGCAAGCGCTGCCCTGAGGGAGGGCAGGGCTGCCTGTGGGCACAGCCCTGGCACAGGGCCGGGCAGGAAGGCCTCCCTGTTTGTGCCGTGCTCGTGGAACGCTGACGCCGCTCTGCGCTCTCGCTTCTGCTCCCTGGCCCGGAAGGTGAACTCTTCCTCCATGGAGCCATGCACTGAGTGAAAATAAGGAACTAGCTGAACTATTTGCAGCTCCATCTGCAGCTGCCTTCAAGTCTACATCGCCCACAGCAAAGGCATGAGGTTTTGTGCTCTTCTAGGTACCTCCCAGGGATCTCCCAGGATATGAGGAAAGACTAAGCCAGTTGGGCCTGGTTAGTCTGGAGAAGACAAGATTGAGAGGAGATCTGATCAACATGTACAAAAACATGAAGGGAGAATGTAGGGAGGATGGCCACTCTTCTCAGTGGTGGCCAGTGACAGGACAAGTGGTAATGGGTATAAATTAAAACACAGGAAGTTCCATCTCCATGTGAGGAAGAACTTCTTTCCTGGGAGGGTGACAGCACCCTCAAACAGGTTGTGCAGAGAGGCTGTGGAGGCTCCTTCTCTAGAGATCTTCAACACCTGCCTGGATGCCACCCTGTGCCACATGCTCTAGGTGTCCCTGCTGGACTAGGTGATCTCCAGAGGTCGTTCCATCCTCAACCATTCTGTGATTCTGTGTGCTGTGATTCTGTGATCTCTCCAAATGGGGCCGGTTATTTTCCTCACTAGTTACATACAGACAGTAATTCTACATTTCCTGGAGCTTACAGTGCATTCTGCTGGGTGAGCTACAGAAGTGTCACCTGTGCTGCCTGGAAGCCAAGTGCATCGCTAAGGCACTCTTGAACTTCCTCCGTGATCAAAAATGCAGCTCAAGGCCTGTAAGGACCATACTGTGCACGTGGGTAGATACATGCAGCAATTTAAGACACCAAGTCTTGCTCACTTTAGAAAACGTCAAAGAGACTAATTCTTCTAAAAGCCTCATTCAGTTTGGAAAACTGAGGCTTAAAATCCATTGAAAACACAAGAGCATAAAAATGCAAAAACATACACCCACCTAAGAAATCAAACAGCTTTTCAAAGCAGGATTGCTATGACTTGCTCCTAAAGCAAGCTCTTTTTCTTAAGACATCATCAGCTGAAGAGCAGCCAAAGATTTACAGATATACCAGTTAATACTCCCATTCCACGCAGGTAAAAACATTTGCAGAAAACCAGTCTAATAACTTAAGCTGCTTAAACACCATTACAGGTACTATGAATTATACATACGTACATATGATATTTGTATATGTTCATCCACGAGTACCACAATCTATAACTTCTTATATAAATGCTCAGGGAAAACGAGAGGGTTTGGCCATATTATGATTTATCTGTAGAAAAAGCATGAAGGGGAAGATATTCTCTCTAATTCAAGTGAAATCCATTGCAGCCCTTCTGTATCTCTCCAAGCCTGTCCTTCCATCACCATTAGGTCATCTGTCAGCTAATTTGTGAAAAAAGGTTCATTTCTATTGTAGCTATAGCATCTATCTGAATTAACGCTTTAGTGGGACACTCTGAAAGGCCCTGCAAACAGAAAGCTGGCTTCTCATCCCCCTTTTCCATGAAGGGAACAGGAGCTGCTAAGTATTAGGAGGGGAGCTGCCTGTGGCTTTGCTAAGCTATGGAAATGGTTAAAATCTTCCTAGTTTAGGTGCTTGCATAGCTATACCAAATGACCAGCTGCACAAATGTAAGCTGAGGAAAGTAGGAGGGAAGATACCAGGAGGTCTGAAATATTTTTGGCGAGATGCGTACACAGACTTACCCATTCTCCTGACAAGCACTTTAATATTAAAAGGAGCTTTAATCTGCCTTGGATCTATATAAACAAAGATCATAGAAAAAAAAATCATATATACCAGCCTTGGAAAGAGGAATACAGGTATCATCTTTCACTTTGCAGCTTTACATTGGAGAGGAGGGAGGAGAAGGGAAGAGGGAAATAAAATCACCACACACACTGTCACCCTCGACATGAACAGGCCTGCTTCTTTCGTTACTTTGGGCCATGAGGATAATTAAATCCTCTATAACAGCCACTAAACCGCGTCAGCGTGCGCGTACAGCGGCGAGGGCTGCTGCGCGACGTACAGTAACATGCGAGCGTTTCTCAGGCGCCACTCGCCCCCACGGATGCACACAAGGAGCGCCGGCCCCATTGGGGGCAGCACCCATCGCTGCGGTGAGCTCACGCCGGGGCTCAGCCTGCCCCAGGCCGCGGGTGGAGCCGGCACGTCGGCCGGGGCTCAGACCCCTCGCACCGCATCTGGAGTTTGCCGAAAGGTCAGTCTGAGGCACTGCACTTGTTTCTAACCTCTCATCCCCCAGCTGTGGAGTTTCTAAATTAATCTGGGTCTTTAGGCTTGTCAGCTTTTATTGCCACTTCCTGCAGAAAAGCAGAGCTTTCATACTGCAGACTCCAGGGCTGAAATCCCCAGACAAGTTTAGTAAGTGCCTTTTGAATTTGCCTTTGCCCTTATTCATCCAAGCGAACTCCCTTAAGTGATTCCTAAAATCTAGGCTACAAAATGCGCTTAGTTTCTTTTTTATTTTCTCTCTCCGAAACATTTTAATCAAAATGCAGCAAACACCAGGCAGATCAGAGCACCACCACCGCACAGATTACACTTCACAAGTCACATCAGCAGGGTGCAGCTCAAGCCAATAACTGCCTCGGAAATCCCAACCTCGGGCACTCAGAGGTCTCTGACTTGGAGAAGCCAGAGGGCAAGAAATCTCTCTTCTGTGTCCCCGCAACAAGACTCCATCAAAGAGAAAATTCTTCTTCTTTTCTCTAATCCTTGACAAGGAGATCTGTGTTTGTACGGCTCGCGGCCGAAATAATCCTCCGCCTACTGAAAGGAAACAAGAATTTACTAACCAGCTCTCTCGCGCACAGTGGGGTCCAAGCCAAATCGCAGGACTTGCACTGGCTGCCCCGTGACAATATGAGACCTTTTCTATTTTGGTTTTCCTTAAGAATAGGAGGAAAAAGAAAGAAAAAAGTAAGTAGTGAGAGTGTGTTTAAGTGGAAGCTCTGCTAAACTAATCACTGCGCTATACTTGGGTAATGGGTGCACAAGGGCTGCCCGGCCGCCGTGACCCGTCAAACAAAACCAATCATCGATTCCTGGCAAGGATCACCCATTTGGTTGCGGCAACACATATCTGTTAGCACTGGCAATTTACAGCTGGAAAATATTAGGGAGGCCAGATTAATTGCTACAATGTGAAATTTCCATGCCTTCATTTTGCATTAACAGCTTTGTAGTTAGCAGAACCCCAGGGAAAAACAAAAAACAAAGGCGGGGGGAAAGAAAAGGCCCCTCACACGTGCCTAGAGCCAGATGTGTTCGCTGCGGACAGGCAGCCACATGCCACCCTTTTCAGCAGGGCTGCAGCTCTCATTTGAGCAAACCTGGCTTCTTCCCCTGGGTTGTGCAGGAAACGCTATAGATGGCGAGACGACGGCAGCATCGTCTTCCAGAGCCCCCCAGGCACCGCGCGGGGAGGCCAGCACCACATGTGGCTCTGCGAGGGGCATTAGTGTCACCCGGGCGAGAAAGTTGCGGGAGGCTACGCAGAGACAAAACCGCCCTCCCTCCTCCTCCTACTCCTCCCAGAAGGGCAGGGATGAGGGTTCACAGGTTGCCTCTTACCTTGTTCCTCCCTCCTCACCATGACACTGCCCGTACAAATCAAACTTTGCAGGAAGGAGCATGGATAAAAGCCCAACCTTAATGGAGCACAGGAGCAGGCCACAGCCCGCTCT
>NW_010588630.1:215962-247261 GCF_000705375.1 Tinamus guttatus | reverse complement strand
CCCCCCCCCCCCCCCCCACACACACAAGCCTATTTCCAATGCGCTTCTAAACACAAACCCAGCCAAACAAAGGCACAGCACCTCTCAGGGCTCCCTGCAGAAGGGGAGAGAAGACGGGGCGCTCGGTCTGCCACAGCCAAAGCGCAGGGATGGAGCAGCAGCCGCGGCGGCTCCCTCCAACTCAGCACTGCAGGGGACACCCATGAAAAGAAAA
The DNA here is from genome assembly GCF_000705375.1 of Tinamus guttatus. The sequence continues at coordinate 247,047 of NW_010588630.1, read as the reverse complement.
CCCAGTGTCCGTAATCATCGTGAGAGCCACACGCAAGCGCTTGAAGCCAGTGGCCTACGTGGCCACGGGAAGGGTCGAGCGGGCAAAGGGCCCAACAGGACTGCACGTCACTGCCCACCGCAGGGCCAGTTCAGCCCCTCAGCTCTCCATAACCTACGGTGATTCTTGGGACGTCTGCCTCATGTTGGGAAATTTGCCAGCACAGCCGGAGGATTTCCACTCATGGGGCCCCACAACGGGCAGGAAAACAGTGCAGGGACAACCCACCCCTTCGCAAGTGTCAGAGCTGCCTTCATTGGGCACAACACATGGAAGTGAACTCTTACCCAGGAGAAGTACCCTCCTTCCAGGGGCTCCACGAACGGGGACTCAATATTGTCAACCTTCAGGAATGCAAACCTGGGGGTCTGCTTCACATTCTGGCTTTTTTCCGCCCCCTTTTATTTATTTATTTACACAGCTGCCTGATTCATGCAACAAATTGACATACTCAAACATCAGAATTACACTTAAACTGAAGGAAAAAAAAAAAGACACACAAACTAAAAAAGAAACCTCTAAGAGCACAGAAGCGTTATTTTCTTAGAAATGACAAGCATTTTGATTTTTTTTCCTTCCTTGAAAATACCTCAGTGACTGGAAAAAAAATGCTAAAAACATGGTTGATCCCAGCATTTATACTCACCTGGGCAAGGTCTCTTACTTTCTGAGGGTCTAGCAAGTTCTAGGTGAACAGAGCAGCTCCGGACAGTGAGGGTTTGTGCACTTTCAGCACCGAGATCCCTCGAAGCCAAGGCTCTCAGCTCTTCTCTGTGCAGTCCTGCTCATTCATTTTGGTCCTCACTCGGCTTCTCCTTAGCGGAGGGAGGTGAGCGGTGCGATGGCTCTCGGGCAGGCGGGCAGAGACTCTGCGGGCAGTTTCAGTCCGGCGACAAGCAGTGTGCGGTCGCAGCGAGTGGATTCCCCTGTGCCAAGAGCAAATACAGAGCTGACGAGAGCTGCCTTCAGCCTCAGTGTGGCATTTTGCTTGTGTTTTATGCAACCATTTATGACTGTTACTCAATTATGAAGGAGAGCTTACCATGGAAACTGCAAGGAGGTGTTTTGTAAAGATAGAGAGTACACTTTTTAAGTGGGAGCTGCTCATCTCTCTAATATGCGAGCATCTGAACGGCATGCAAGGTTTCGTGTTTAGATGCAGTTTCCAGAAGCCAGGCAGCCCTAGTTGGAGGCTATTCACCATGCAGCAGGCTTTAAGACAAAGACTTTTCTTTTTTCCCCTAAAGCTAAAAAGCCAGGTGAAACGAAGCAATGGATTAGTTCCTTGATGCGGCCATTACACAGTTCTGTGGGAAATGCCATTTTCTGCTGGGGTCCCACGGGACTGTAGCAGCTTAGCAGGCTGCCAGCCTGCATCAGTTCCCCAAACTGCTAAACCTCCGGGATTGGTCCCAATTCTGCATGGTCCACAGTCGCTTGGTAAATGACCTAGTAATCCAATTAGGCAGCAACATAGGCTGTCTAAAGGAATAAAACAAAGGGGAAAGGCGGGGGGAGCAAGGGAGAAAACAGGAAGGAAATTATGTGTAAAGAGGAGAAGCGTATCCTCATTACTCCCCTAATCTGCGTCTGCGAGCAGGAGCTTAGCTGGGTGCCCAGTGCCTGGGGAGAGGGGAGGAGGAGGAGAGGGGCTCGGAGCTGAGCGCGCATCCCTGCTGCAAAACGTGGCTGTCGCCCAACGCACGAGGAGCTCTCCGGCTGCACGGGGGACAAGCCAGAGAAGCACCGTCCTTTTCAGCCAGCCTGGTCAACAGAGCCTGCCGTAAAGGTGAGCCTGCTCCAGCTCCTTAAACCTAAAACATGCTCCAGCTATTTAAAACATCTCTCTGCTTTTATAACACTGTGTCCAACCGTTCGCAGGTCTCCCGAGCACATCACTCGGGAGAAAGAGGGACACGGAGGCTGTGCCCCCTAAACACTGGCTCATGGCCACCTACAGCTGATAGCCAAGTCCCTTGAGATGTGCAGCCCTGCGAGCAAAGCAGGGACAAACCTCCCGTGCATTTCTGAGCGCGCCCCTACACTTGGCATGGAGGAGCAGGTAGGTAGGAAGCCAGCATTTTGGCTGCAAGGGCAGGATCCCTCCCAGCAGGACAGGGAGGGCAGCCCAGCTGTGCAGAGCACTGTGAGAATCTGCACAGTGGCAAAGAGGAGCTCTGGTTAGAGCAAATATTTTAACTGCCAGCAGTTTTTACACGCCTAAGAAATGAGCATGGCCAAGGCTTCAAAACAACATTTTAAACTACTTCCTTGCCGTGTTCTGGCTTCCGCTGGGCCGAGAGATAATTACAAACTAAAAAACAGAGCAAAAGATCTCAGCCACCGATGGGTTTGGTGTGGGTGTCAAAGCTCAAGAGTATGAAAGCCATCACCTTAGTTTCCACGCTGGAGGCCCAAACAATGGCATTATCTGAGATTTTTTAAGGAGTAAAAGCCTTAAATATGCCACTGCTCTGGAACATTAGCATTTTTAATATGAAAGAAAAGGTAAGGCTTTTTTTCAGGTAATGATAACTATCAGTACGTTAGTCTTCTTTAGGGTTTTGCTATTATCACAACAAAAGAATGCTGAGCATCTTGGTTGAAGGGCAGGAGTTAAAAACGCCTGGCATGCCGACCTCTTAGAGATAATCCTGCAAACAAGATATGACAAGGATGCACTTCTCCTACCCCCAGTTCTTCTGATGAATAACTGGAACAGCGTTTTCAGCCGGCAAGAGAGTCCCAATTAGCAGCCCGGCAATACGAGATCAGAACGTAAAAGCAAGACAGGCCAGGCGGCTCCACATCCCCCTCTGACGAGGCAGAGCCCCTCTGCTCAACACAAGCAGAAATGCCCGGTTCTTGCTGCGTGCCCTGTGCCTCGACGCCACAGGGCATCATCCCTCAGAGCCTGCTGCTTCTTGGCACCTGTTGGCCACTGTCGAACCCTAGCCGAGCTTGGCCAGCACCACCTTTTGGGACAGGGACCTTCCTGAAGCGGTGGCAAAGACAATATTTTTCCATCCGCTTCACGGTCGATTAGCAACACAAGTCTAAGACGTCAAAAACTGACTCTTAATTACCGCGACCAGCATTTAATGACTCCAATTATATTTCTACTGATTTCTGAAAATTGGATTCTCCAGTACACTTGCTGTATTTAAATTAGTTTCCTACCTCATTCGTGTTAATTATACTTTGACAAACCAAATTAAAATACAGTTGAGATTTCTAAAGTCCTACTTAAAAATAATGGGGATTAAGAACAAAAAATTTTAAGTTGACATTTTCATTCCCTTCCCTACAGAATACCAGAATTCTGGTTTTAGAAATATTTAAAAGATGTGAAGTCCAGTTATTATCTGTGTTAAAATGGTGTATACTATAGAAAGGAAATTATAGAACCTCACTTCCTTATTCCCCCTATGTAGCAGAAATTAGCCTGAAAAATCAATAAAAGTTTCTCTTTATGGGCTCACTGTGACCAACATCATAGCAGACACTAGCAACAAAGGGCTTCAGGTACCCCCTTTTCAGAAATACACATCTGGGTGTCTACCACCAACTCCTGCATTGAACCTACATATCAGGAGCTCAGTACGTAGCTCCGCTATCAGAACTATAGGATAAACATGGCTTCTCTAGCACACAGTGGCACCCATTTTTGAGAAATGATAGCAAGTCCGAAGCAGGTTTGGACCAGCATGGTAAGGCATCCATCCACCATGAGGATCAGACGCAGTCGCTACCATGAGAGGAACACAAAGCAGAGCCTCTGCATGTGTTCAACATATTTAGCACTTGCTCAAGAGGCAGAAAAATACAGATTTACAGGGCCACATTTCCACACCAGTATAAGTAAATAACATGCTAATGTCACAGCTACTTCTTCCAGTAACGCTTTTTTATTATGTTTGTTTCTGCTGCATTTTTTATTCCCGTCTTTCTCAGATACCCATTACTCAGCAGTGGTTGCTGGATTTTATGTTCACATATGGCTTAAAGAGCTAGCAGTTTAATGTTCCCTATATGTAAATAACTACATGCTGTTTCTGTCCCTGCTGTGCAAGCGAGGGAATGATTAGATTATAAATCTTGAATACAGAAATATGTCAAGTCAGTTTTAATCTACAAATCTATTAGAACCTACTTTCCACGCTACATTTTCTAGCTTCTCCTTCACTCCCCAGTTCCCGCTGCAGCTGGCAAAGGACAAAACTCCCCTCGACTACCAGCAAAAATTAAACCTGGGATTACACAGGAAAACAGCAGTGAAGTGCAACAAGGCAGGAGTCAAGGAGGGGCAAAAACCTGCGTTTTAAATGATTCTGCTGTTACTTAATTCGTGGCACAACCCTAACGCTATTACTTGAAACGAGCGCACGTTGCAAATGTAATTTATCATCTTTTTAATATGGCTGACAGCGTACTTTCCAAATCAAAGTGCACATGCCAAGCACATTAGTGATAAACCATTTTTGATAAACCATTTTCTTTTTTGAAAAGCAAGCACCGCGAGAGCCAGAAGCAACATTAACATAACCACTAACATTTCCAGCTTTTTCGGTATCAGCAACCAGTACACAGCATAATCTTTTGAACTTCGAAGGTGGAGAAACCCACTTTAAATAAATAAGGGAGATGCATAATTCATCGCTCATGCAGCCTTGCCAGCTGCAGGAAGGGCTCCTGCCCGCTCCATGGCTCCCACCCACTTCCACGCAAACGAGGCAACGGAGAAGCTCACGCAGGTTATCGAGCATGTCCTGCCGGCACGAGCAAGCACCCAACGTCACAGGCACCCGCAGAGTCCCACACACCTCAGCATTTACTACAGACGTAGCCCAAACTACCAGGCGCAGGTTGTTGCTCTGCAGTTGAGAGACACAGAACAACCGCAGGATTCAAGGGACGATTCAAGTCCCTGTTCTGGCAAGAGGATGGTGAGAACAGCTACGCTGCTCCAGCTGCCGCCGCTCCTCCTGAACGCAGGTGGCCACATCAGTACCTGGACACTCGTTTGGTGGGCGCGGAAGCCCTGGTGCATTCCAGTGCCAGGAACCGCACTGCCCCTACCTACAGTCATCCTGCAGCTCTAATGGCAGGCGAGCGAGACCCTCTCTGAGCCCAGCAAGCTGCAGCTTGCTGTGCAGCATCCCTCTGCACAACAGCCATCCACACAACAACAACACACTTTCTTCACGTTAGCGTTTGGTCCCATTTGATGATAAAGTATGTTCAATGACCGTTTAAAACTGAGAACGGAAAACATTCACCGAGACCTTCACCAGCTCTTCTGGAGAGCGACATTAAGATGATTGACTAGAGGACCTCTAGAGGTCCCTTCCAACCTTAAGCATTCTATGATTCTATGATTTTTCTACTTGACCAATAACGGCAGGTGAAAAGGCTGCTAAGCAACGTCAGCCTGAAAAGGATCTTTTAAAAACAAATATATATGCAATTTGGTAATGAATAAGGCTATTCAATGGGAGCTGAAAGACAGGTCAAGAGAGTGAAGGAGAAGAGCTCCCCACTTGGCTGTGCCTTTTCAGCTGCAGACAGTGATAGAAGATTAGTCCTTAGGTATATAAATCATCTTCGGTGAAGACTCCTGGAAATGAGTGTTTCTCTGCTAAAGAAGTACCAACACTTAATCTTCTCAAGTTTGGCCTGATGACGAGGGTGGGATAAGGCTGAAAGGAAAGGTTAATTAAACCAAAGAGCAAACACGCGAGAACCTTTAAAAATTGATTAGACAATGGAAGTAAATGATTTCTGGCAAAACAAGGTTGATTTCATTGCCAGGGTTATAAAAACATCTAAGAGATAGAGTTTTCTTTTAAAGATTTATCTTCTCATTGTATGTTCCCACAGAAATGATAACTACCAGGATATTTAAAGGGGTAAATGGAATCACAAACTAGCCACCTCCTTTTCCCCTCAGTGAAGGGAGAAGTAGTGCCAAAGATGCCCTCATCCAAAAAAACAAAGCACCACCAAAGACCCAAAGACTTAGGAAAATGGTCATGTTGCCAAAATAAGCCTCAGGAATATATATATATACATATATTATTTTTACAATCAAGCTCATATGGTGTTTGGCATCTCTGTGTTTGGGAGGGACACATCACCAGTCAGGTGATCAACACCAGAAACCCCCTTTCCCTGCATTTCTCCTCTACTGCTGCACTCTGCAGTTTCCACTCTCCAGCGTGGACCCACCTACGTTCATTTGGGAATTTATACAGTGTGATGGGCCAAACCTTTGCGTAGAAGTATATGAAAAATACAGAATTTGCTACGTACTCAGTAGATGGTCATTTAATGCTTTTTCATCTTACACTGGTAAAGAAAAAGGGCTTCCATCCAACTTCACAGAACTGAAGTCTCCAATACTCACAGTGGAGAGCTCAGGACTGCAACTCAGTAAGTGCTCTCACTGCCACCATAAATCCAGGCATCCTGTGTGGACGCAATCCAGCTGCTGCAGCAGCACTGGGGCTGGGCGTCCACGGTTTTAACCTGGATTGTACTTAATGGTTAATCACTGACCCACTCGCCAGCAGTCCTAGGCTGAAGGAGGTTGCCAAACGACCTGTTTTTGCCCCCGATACTTTTTCAAGCTACTTTAGCAATGGCCACAAGAGTGAGTACTGAGGCTCCTACAGACGGATCTGACACAGAGGCGTGAGGGCAGGAAGCAAGTGAGACTAAACTGCAGATTTACCTAATGCCTTGCCTTAAAATGCAGCATTCAGTGTTACTCCACTATGTATCGAAGCCTCTTAAAGAATCCTTTATAAGGCTGCGGCCTCGATGCAGCTCGCATACTTCCTGACCAGGAAAATTAACGGCCTCTTTGCTTCTTAAAGATTTCCGGGGAAGGCGGGGTGCTCCCAGCTTGAGGAGATAGAGATGAGGAAGAGGATGGTCACACGTAACTTGCACTTGCCTGCAGAGGAAGTCACACCTTCTTTTCTAAGGCACAACAACTCCACACTGGTGCCACCTGGAGCAAACACCACCATTTTCCTTGGCCACCAGCCCCAAAGGGAGAGCAAGTCCAAATAAATTGTAGTTCACACAGGGCCTACAGATTGTAAGCGACACCCTCAGGATCAATAATACCATGCACACAGAAGGACCCCGTTGAACTAGCAGAACATTCAGAACCACAGAGAGAGTTTTACTAGGAAAAAACAAGCTGTTCTTAGAAAGCCCATGGAAACCTAATTACTCCCTCTCCCAGAAGGGTAAGGGTTTTCAGTAGACTGGCAGCTGCGGGGTGGGTCCTGCACAGCACAGGACTCTTCTTGGAGGAACAGAGCACCCGATACTGCTGCAATTGCTAAGTGGCTGATGCCTGCAGGCATCAAGGAGCCCACCTCACAACAAAGTCGCAGGTAACTGCTGAGACGAGTGGGAATTTGACCAGTATTGAGACTCCAAGGTCAAGCCCTAAAGTTTACAGGAACTCCACGATCTTCGCAGGAGGAAAAAATAGATATCAGAGAGCACTCTGAGGAGGTGAACAGAGAGTACCCCTGTGAGAAGCCATCACCAACACAGAGCCAGCTCATACCTGAGCAAAGGGAAATCCCGGAGGACAGACCAGACCTCTTCCAGAGCATGGTGGAGATGGGCAGTGTGACCTTACGTGTCTTGAGCCAGTCAAAGCCCGCGCTGTTGCTAACGCAAACAACTCCATCTCCCACCTCCGCGCCAGGCCCTTCCTTGGTCCTCCAGCAGCTTCTCTCGGTGAGAGCTTCCCCAGCCAGAAATGGCTCAAGCAGGCAGCTCCCTCGGCGGGGGGTCGCGAGCCTTCTCCTTGTCCTCTCCCTTGCACCAGTGTCCTCAGCCCGGTAAGTGACCTGTGTTGCAGGTGGCTGGCCCCCCAGCTCACAGTGCAGCCCCTTAGGGCTGCTGGGGAACAGAAATCTCCCTGTTTCTGTCCCTGCAATGCCAGGAGACACACAGGGCAGAGCTGAAGGGCCTGCATGGTTGCTCTTGTGCCAAACCATTTCTAGGAAAGCAGCCTCACATTGCCGGAGTCATTAATCCTTCAGCCGTCAGCTACAGAATTCATACAAATTATTTTATTTATAATTAATTAAGGTCTCTAAATGTGGAAATTAAATTATCATTTACAGTGTAAAATGAGATAGCATAGAAAAAGCTAGACAATAGGGACTGCTCTCCTCCACATGAATCAGGAAGACAAGGCAGGGTGGGGATTATCTGGCTGTAGCTTTAGGTCATCATAGAGCTTTCAGCATCTTTGAAAAGCTGCTGAGGTCAGGCACAAGAAACCTTCATGACCAAGAACACAAAATCAATCCCAAAACTCAAGTACCTCCAACTCTGTTCCCCTACTCCTAATAATCCATCTGATCACTGTGTTACAGGCACATTTGCTGGACAGCTAAAACCCCACAGTATTTCTGCATTTCCTCCAGAGAAAACAAGTCCTCCCAAGCACAGAGGAGCTGTTCCTCGTCACATGTGTTTAGGCTCACCCTTCCACTCAAATCAGGATGCAGCAAAAGGAAGAGCAGTGAGGGAAACAGATGGCCTTTGCTCAAACACGAGGCATAATTCACTGGAGAGGTGGAGGCCAAGGCAGGCAAAGAGAGAGGTGCCGATCAGCATCACTGCAGAATTCAGCCTCGCTTTTGCAGCAGCAGCCCACTGTAAATGATGTAACACCCACTACAGCCACAGAGACGAACTCAGAATAGGGAGGTTCTTGAAGCCTTTTTGCCTTTTGCTTCAGTGGCAAAAGAGCATGAGGATCAGTGATCATGATAGCTTCGAAGGCAACCTCCTCCCATCCCTGATAATCCATTAACTCGGTTATGTGTCACTAGGTATTACGAGAGTGAATAGATACGTGTCCGTTCTATGCAATTACTGTTTTGCCAGATTGCTGACCAACCAGAGGGCTATTTAGGTTGAGACTATATTGGGGAGATACAGGTGGTATACACTTACACAAAGAGACTGGAAAACAGACGTGTCCTAAGACGTTGGTGTATCGGGCCAGGCAGCCAGATTGCAGAAAGGGTAGTAGCCACGCTGAAGCTGAGCAAGGGAGAAAAGGTTAAGATATGCCACCTTCCTGTTCCTATACAGCCCCAAAAAGGTGCATGAGCTACGGGGAGGGTTCAGGGCCAGTGCTCAGCCCAAGCACCTCACCTGCTGCTGAAGCTGGCTGAGGCCTGGCTGGTGCCCACGCCAGCGGCAAGCGCAAGGCTCGCTGGTGCCGAGCAGTAACAGGGGAGGCTCCTCGCTAGCCGCGAGGGCTTTTCGGGATCAGCTCTTCGCTTGACAAAAGCAACCCTGCCGAGCAAGCGTGCAGGCATGTTTGTTGCTGGAGAAGCAGGCTTTGACAAGACAGAAAACGTGGCTGGCAGGAACAAGAAGAACTGCTCCGTCTGGTCGCTCTGCCTCGCGCGCCCGTCCCTGTCAACCCGCTGTCTCTGCAAACGCGCCGACTGCAAAGTCCCTTCTGCCACTGACGCACGTGGAGGGAGAGCCCCAATGAGGGATCCGTGTCTCGCAGGCTGTCGTAGTGCCTGACTTCAGCTCCTTCCAACCCCAGCTCAAATCCTAAGGGGTAGCTGTTCCATAAATACGACTCATGGACTCGTCCTGCTTCTATAAAGCTGAAAGACACATGTACACAGACATAGAGTTGTGCTCTGAAACTGTAGCTTTTGTGGAAGAGTCTCTTTTTAAAACCTGCAGTTTGTTTCTTGCAACATAGCCGTTGGACACGATGAAGGCATGGTTCCTTTTTCCATTTCAGTAAAAGCGATTGCACCTGATGGTGCAAGTCCCGCTGAGGCCAGGGCACATCCTCGGTGCTTGTGCTGCGCGTGGCCACATTCTCACACTGTAAGAGTTAAGCAGATTCCCAGATCTCAACAGCATCGTGGATGATATTTCAGTGACATATCCCAAAGAGCTTATCTGTGGTATCTCTGAAAAGATGCAGCTCCAGTGCGCCCGCTGGTCACAGCGAAGTGGAAGAAAGCTCTAAGCCTCTAGTTAGAGCAAATTACGTGAATGCATCCAAGCAGGGAGCTAAACAGATGCCAGCATCAAGACACTATAGAAAGAGGAGCTAAGTACAAAAACAGGGAGGAACCAAGTCACAATAAGGCATGGGCCATTGCAACAGTGAGGAAAGGAAATAAACCTCTTCAATAAATGGAGCTTTATTATTATTTGCAGGGGTTTCCACCATCGAGGGGCCCAAGAGGCAGAGTCACAGCGCGGGAGTCCCCAGTGCCAGGCACAGTACAGACATGGGCCTGAGCCCCTGAATTTGCTTCTTGTTTTATTTAAGACCAGCAAACCCAAGCCTGTGCATTCACATTTGCCCGGAAACCCACCATTTCTCTGTTCTGCCTGAACATGGTGGTAGCATCACCATCCTAATGTCTTCCTAATCCAAAAGTCCAAATCCCATGCCTTCCCAGCAGCTCATACCCAAGCGCTTCCTGCGGGTATGAAGTGCTCAGGCAGGGCAGCCAAGAAACAAACCATTTCCCCATCAGTGTCACTTCTGCTGGCAACAGGACCTGGTGTAACGAGAGGTGCAGAAAAAACACACTCACCAATGCAAGAGCATGTAGCACTCCACAAATACCCCTCTTCACCTGGGGATCAAGCCCTTCTTTCTTGAAGGAGCCTTTCCAAATCGGAGCAGGCAACAACCATGAAACAGTTACACAGAGTAACATTGGAAATGTCCAGTTTGGGAGAGTATGTTAAAAAGGCTTCTAAGAAGGAGAAAAACTTCAAAGAACTTAGTTATACTTTCACATGTAGCACTTATTTAAGGGAAAACATTTTTGTTAGAAAACATGTTTGTGTTAATTATATAATTCTGACTTCATACATAAACACATTAAAGCTACAGAAAATGCCATATCTAGGCTTTTAAAACTGAGCGTCTAGCCAAGGAAAAGAGCATGTTACAGTAATTAATGTTTCTCTGCAACCTAAAAAGTATTTGTCCCTTGGTTTAATTTCTGGGAAATAAACGCTGTTGCAAAGTTACATAAAACACTGTTCCAAAGTAAAACCCCGGGCCTGACCTGTCCTCACAACTCCCTTGAGAAAATTTACCTGTGCGTGAAGGAAGAGAAACAGCTAATGCAATGAAGGCAGGGACGTTGACGCTTCCCCCTTTCCCGGGCTGGGCACCCACCTTTCTCCATGGGCACCTGCAACAGGCGCCTGCTGTTAGCCTCAGGCTTGGGTGCAACCAAAACTGGACGAGACCAGTGTCAGGAATATCGGGAATTACATCTCCCCTACGCTGCCTGCAGGGACAGGGAACCAGCGGGCAGCAGGTACCAGGCCAGCTGCTGCCTCCCACTGCCCCTTCCCCAAGGGAAGGGCAGGCAAAGCCAGCGCAGTTACGCACAGAGCACAACATGCAACCAAATTCATGCCAAAGCTCCAGAAAATTATGAAAAAAACACTGGTCGCTTCAGCACAGAAAATGGTCCTTAAGCATGAAAATTTTTAATTTCAGTTCCATTTCCATGTAGTTGGAGTACCTCCTGTTGCCTGAGGTTAACACCACAAGGAAGCGTACGGCAGAGCCACATTAAAGGATTCAGTAAAGCAGCCACGTCAGCCAGATCGCTAACCCAACATCAGTGTCGGCAGGGTACGTGGCTAATGCAACTATGAGTATCAGAAACTGAGGGAATTAGATATAGATGAAAAAAAAATCAGACAGATTCTGAATAGTTAAGAAGAAAGTTCACCAGGCAATTAAAGAGAAAAAATACATAAAACTTGTACACATCAGAAGAGAAATCATGATATCCAGGCTATTTTATTCAATTAATTTTTCAGCAGCACTCCCCACTCAAGTCAAATACCAGACAGAGAACTTGCATTCGCAGCCTTTTGAAACAAGCTCTATTCCATAAGCAGGAGAGGCAGACTGAGAGCACTTCTCTCAGAAGAGGAAAGGGAAAGCAATTCCCTCTCTCAACACAGTAAATTCGGTGGCAAAACTCTATGAATATTGCAAACCAGCTTCAGCAATACATGCTATTTAAAATCAACTCAAAAACTGAAGCTTAAAGGAAGGCATTAAAGTCAAATACTTCATAGTAAAATATGCAGAGCTATCGTTTGGGGAGTTTTAATGTTGTTGGGGTTTTATTTTTCCCGCCCCCCTCCTCTCTCCAATTTGCGATACCATTATACCAAAAAGTTGGATCCAAAACACAAGTTAAAAGGCAACGCATACTGACCTCCCTCTCTTTCCAGAGTTAGGGCCAGAGCCAACACATGTTCTCAGCCCTGCTATACTTGTAAGCCAATCCATTTCCATTTTTATACTGACATATCCAGGGGTCCCAGTCTCCTTTGATTCAGGAGTGGTCACGGCCTGAGCGTGTTTATGCCCCTTCCTCGCCCTCATCCTTCCTCTGCTTCAAATTCTCATTTTCAGCAGCTGTGGAGAGAGAAGGGCCAGGGAGCAGGAGGGAAGGGGCAGGTATTCCTGAGGCGCCAGGCTGAGCAGCAGACCCAGACTTTCCGACTCCAGCGCCGACAGGGTTATCGCACTGGAAAAGCGAGGGGCAGAGCGCAGCATCCGAACGAGCATCTGTTTTAAACTCCTCAGGGAAAACTCCTGCCTGGCGCATAAAATGGGGAAAAAAAAAAAAAAAAAAAAAAAGGCAGATTCAGAGGCAGTAGGGAGTAGTTATGTATTTTTCATTCCGAGGTTACTACCAAACACAAGCAGGGCAAATGGAAGCAAGGGCAGGTTTCAGCGACTCCAGCAGCAGCTGGTTTGGAGAACCAATTCATGGAGCAGAACCACAATGCTTTTCCAGTGAAGAAGCTAGCAAAGCTTGTTCTGTAAATAAGACTCGTGTGAGGCCTCTTTTCCTTACACCTTGATTAAGAATTAGTATCGATCTCTTTACACATAGCACTGGAATTTGAAAGTTAGAACAACAACATCCTCTCTAGCCCGGCCAGGAAGATTTTCCCACTTGGAAAGGATCGAGTTTTCTACTGAACGCTGAGCACAACCAAAGCTCTCTTAGCATCTCAATCTCATTTCTAAAGAGTAATCATGTTGCCTGGGAAGTGAGAGAAACAGCAACACCATAAAGCCGTAAGAGACTGAAAAAAAAAAAAACAATAAAAAAACACACAGTGAAGATGTGTCCTGCTGGTTTTGCACAGACTTTTACAAGAACCAAAAAATAAAGCAACCTGTTGCTTAAAAGCAAAAATAACGTACTGCCTTTGGGATACTATGTAAAGTCCATTAAAAATAAAATAAAATAAAATAAAATAAAATAAAATAAAATAAAATAAAATAAAATAAAATAAAATAAAATAAAATAAAACCCCATTAATTCTGTGCCAAAATAAAACATTGGGAATGAACAGGTCTCTAGTAGGGAGAAAATCACTATATAGCTGCATTCCGCCACGACAAGCGTGCAGAAGCAATCTTTATTCAGGGCTTCCCCTGAACTTCTGAGTGTCCCACTTTGTGCTCTTAGCACTGACTAAAGTAAATAAATAAAAAGAAATACAGCATGTCTGAGTAACTCCTGGCTTAAATATTTATTAAAGACTATTATCATTGTCCCAATGTGGGTCACCTGCAAGGTGAGGATTTTCGGATCAGGAAGAATAAGCAATAAGGAGCTGCTCTTTTCCCTTTTTTCACTCGCACTGCTGCTACATCTCGGAGCTACTTCCTAGGCAGTAGAGAAGGGTTCAGACTGTCACAGCATGCCAACTCGATGGCAGGTTTCAGGGAAAAGTCTGCTCCTTAGTGTTTCCTGACAACAGGGCATCCAAGAAAGTTTAGATCAGTGCAATTACTACAAACCACAACCATCTTATAGGTAGGCTGGGTAATATCTCCCACAAGTAAGCTTAAATTAATACTATATTTTAAAAATCCTAAATAGTTTTGGCTTCCAGTTGTGCTGTCTTTGCAAGCCCTATTTTTTAAACCGGAATGACCACCAGTTGCATTTATAAAGGCTGGCAGGAAAACCAAAACGCATGCCCTGCTGCAAAACTCACGTGGAACAAGCTCCCTCCAAGGGCAGGAGCCGCGCGTGCCCCCGGCAGCCGAAGCAGACTTGCAACCGCGCAGGCAGCTCAGTTTGTGTGGGTGGACGCGCTGTGCAGCCACGACACCGCTGGCAGGCGCGCAGACAGCACCCACGGCGGCGGCGACCCGAGCGCCCAGCGCGAGCAGGCGGCTCCCTCGCTGAGGTACGGTGCAGGAGGGAGCGCGCAGCCCGCAAGGATCACGAGGCAACAGCACGAGCAGCGGCCCGAGCCGCGGGCAGCAGCACCTTGCGAGCCTTGCAACGCCACGGAGGGGCTGCAGGCAAGCCTGTGCGGCCATCAGCACCAGGGAGTACCTATGGTATGCCAGGTTACACTCGCCTCCAGGGAAAACAACTGGAAAGACCACTTGACACGGCGCGGGGCGGCCGGTGCGCTTCAGGCACTTGGAGTGGAAGCTGCGATCATGATCAGAGCAGGGAAACAAAGCAGTAAGTGGCAGCAGGCTTTTGATAAGGAAGAGGAGAGATTTGAACAGACTCAAACAGCAGTACAAATCTGAGAGGAGTTTAAAGGGAGAAACCCAAGGTCTGACTACTCTTTCAAGCTCACTGCAGCTTTCAGAAAGTGCATGGACTGATAGATATTAATGCCTAAACTCTCTTAAGGATTTCGAAAGTTTGAGGGCTTTTTAAGCACAAGGTAAAAGAGTTAAACACAAAAATATTTTCCTTTGTTTTGAATATTTTAATTATTGTCTCCACATGTCCAAAATGCAGGCTACAAGTACTTCAGCACAGACTCTTCTCTTGCAGTACAGCACACTGTCCACCCTCAAAACCCAGAATGTTTAAGTTAAATGAGAATGGGAAGTTCAGCATTTTAACCTCACCAAGGAGTATCCATATTTTAAACAGAAAAAACACTGGCACAGGTTAACAAAAAAAAAAAAAAAGGAATTGATTCAATCTTTTCCAAAGCTTAGAAGGGTAGAAATGATTGTGTTCCCCCAAGCATCGAGGAAGCAATTTTAAAGGAAAGCACCCACTGACAAGTGACACTGTTATACATAATTGGAAGGAGAAGATTTAAGGCTAGCCTAGGCTTTGCTGGCGAGCTGGTGGAACTCCATCAATATCAGCCGTCCCACATGCTCACAGCGAGTCAGGATTTATTTCACGGCACTGCACGTGGCTGCAGCTTTGAGCTTCTGTTAGCTGGGAGTAGTGCGTCCTGATGAAGCATTAAGGTCTCCGGACGCGGCCAAATCTTCCATCTCAATACGCCACCAAGTCAAAACAGCAACAACTATTGTCCCTGCCATGAAATATGTAATACTGCGAACAAAAAATATGCTCCACTTGTCCCGGGCAACAGATCAGATCCTGGCATTTCCTAATTCTTTTAGAAACGCAGTCACCTTCAATGCTGTGAGAAAGAGATGCACTTCCAGCAGCATTTATCTGTCAGCACTTGGCAAGACAGTGGAAGAAAGGATCAATTTTCTTAAACTGGCCTCTGAAGATTAGAAAGGAGGGAGGCCAACGTGCACCAAGAATTGCCAGTAGAAAAACATGGAGATTAATGAATGGTTACAGAGAGGATGGCCAAGAAAGCCTCCCATTAAGACAAGGTTGGAAATGGTATATTAGTAAGTGAGAGGAAAGACATCCCCCCTCAAAAAGCCATCACTTTATGAGGTGCTGGCTAACTAGTTAGTTCTAACTAACTATGGTGTTAGTTAGAATTAAGCAGGCAAAAGTTTGGTAGCCAGACACCACTGGCTTACCAGCCTTTTTCTGAATATGGCAGCATAAGGGATTCCATGTCCTTGATTTATTTACTTGAGATAGTTGTTGGCAGAGGGGAAAAAAAAAAAAAAAAAAAAACACTCCCTTCCTGTATTTCTGGTGTCCTCTGTTTTGTGGGGCTCATGACACCACCAAGCGCAGGGAAAGCCTGAAGCATCCTGCACACAAAAGAAAAGCTGGTCTTTCTTGAGGATAAAAGAAGGTGGCAAAGAATCTGCCCTTGAAGTACAGACAGGTTCAGACACCTCCTCTTGGAAAGATAAGGAGTGTTTCGTGTAGGAACCTCTCCCACCTGGAGGAAGCTTTAAAGTACTTGGGGAAGCAGGGAAGGATGTGTCAAGAAAGCATTTTGCATTTGCATCAGACACTTTGATGATACAAACACTTCTGTGTATCCACATTTATTAAGGAGGTGATTATGGCTACCATGAACAAGTAACACAGCAAGTAAGAAGCAAATACAGTGCTGAAGTTCTGAAATTCTTCCAGAAAAGACTGCACTGGAACAATCTAGGGCACACCAAGTGAAGCATAAATGCAAGGACACACTGGGGCAGCAGGAGAAACTTTTGCTTCTTGTTTTGTGTCACGCACACCTAAGAACCAGTCATCCTGGCACAGCTTGTTCTTCCCATCCACAGCTAGAGTTGCGAGCCCAAGCTGGGTGAAGAGGTCTCCTAACTTTATCTCCCCAACAGCTTAAATATTTTTAATGGGACATTCATTACTATAGTTACTTTAATACCTGAAAGTCTGGCTAACAGTGCATCTAAAGCTACCCCTAAATAATGACGATTACGCTTTTCTTTTCCCAAAGGCCAAGTAGGCCTAGAAACAGGTCGATTCAAGCACAGAAAGTTTTCTCCCCATTTCAATCCTGTGCATGACTCCATATTGCAATCTGAGGACCTCCAAAAGGTAGAGCTCTAACTAACCAGCTTTCAGCACATGTACGTCAGGGAAGATTCAAAAGAGCATTAAAGGTGTGATATGACATGGCCAATCCATGTGGTGTCTTCCCTCAGCTAGGTAGCCAGTTCCTTTGTGGCACAGTCGATTTTCCTCATGAAATTCAGTCCTTCCAGGCTTACTTTTCCCACACTGTTTTGCCACTTGCCATAATTGTACAGTTATGCTATCCATCTTCTCTCACTAACTCCTAGACACTCAGGCCCCTCTGACCACAGTTTCAGGTCTGAGCAATTTTTGGCACAGCTACTTATAGGACACAATTTCAATGCTGATGTCCACCTGACATACAACAGCAGAGATCAAGAAAACAATTTACTGTCAAGCAAAGACATATTTAGCTTAGCAGGTCAAATAGCGAGCATTGCTGGAAAGGCCAGACAGACACCAGACGCAGGAAGGCTCTTAGGTAACTTGCGAGATAGCTTGTGATTCCCATTGCTTTTTTGGAAACCCTTGAAAACTATGAAAAACTAAAGTAACTTCCATCTTCTATTTGAGAGAAGATATGTGTAAGGGTAACATGACAGCCACCCGCCCTGCACAGACAGACCTGTGTGTGTTGCAGACACTGTGTTGCCCTCTGATCATTTTTTTCCCCCTCCCTCAACACAACACATAACCTGCTCTCCACAACCACAACACACATAGATAGCATCCTTACAGCTCAGGGTCTGTATATCAGGAGGATCACATCATCTTCACAAGATCCCACAGAGTAACAGCACTGCTGGACTCCATGGTTGCAGCTGGAAGCTGAAATACTGCCTCAAATAAGCCTTTTTTTGTTCAGGAGAGGAACTGAAATCTAGCAGGACGCTTTTCAGCTCCAAAATCTCAATGTTATTGGCCACTGAGAGGAAAGCAAAATAAACAGGTCCCTCTCACTCATGATAGTCTATGTGCAGATGTAGAAGGGTGCTGAAGAAGAGGAGGCTCAAGGCCAGAAACCTGTGCATTCCTTCTTTCAGCAAGGACTGGGGCAGACAAGAGAGAGCAACAGTTGTCCATTACAGCGGGTAACCCGTGACAGTCTCTGAAGGACTCTGCTGGATCTGCTCACTGATGCATCAGGCACGTTTCTGGCCTGCCTGGTTCAGAGCCAGCATGGCCCTGTCTCCTCCTCCCGGGCTGTGTTTGAGCCAGCAGTTTGCAGTGAGTATTTTTCATTCAGCTGCATGATTCGCTGGGTCAGGACACCTGGCTGCACGGAGCAGAGGAGGGCTGCTCACCTCCTCGAACAGCCTCCTTCCTCGCATATTCCCGGCAGCTGCACGGGTCAGTGCGGCTATACATGCGACACATGCTTGCAGAGCCAGCTGCAATTCCCCTGCGCCAAAGCGCAGCCTCAGGAGTTCCCGTGGGGCTGCTGCTTTTGCTGCCTGTTATGGCCCACAGGCCTGGGGACATGCAAGTCCCCAGGCAGGATCCTCATCCCAAGAGGCTGGCATTACACTGCTGCTCGGTCCCTTCTGCCTTGCAAAGTGCCTCCTGTGAGCCCTGCTCTTGTCTGCCCATCAAAAGAAAGAATAAATTACTTCCCAGGGGACTGAGATTGGCTGTTCATTGACTCCAGTTACCTCAATCATTTGCAGCAGGCAAATATCCAGAGACCTTTCTTGTCGTGCCATTCCCAGCCCTGCCACATGATCACTCCCATCAGGATGTCCCCACCGCTTCCACAGAATCCATCTGGGATTTCAGCAAGCGCAGATCCCGAGGGCTCTCTACTGGCAGCAAAACAGGGCTTTTGCTACTGCCATCAACCCTCACGTCACATGCACAGAGCACATCTCAAAACTCCTATTCTACAGTGACAGTCTCTTCCGTTTCAGAGACAGAGCTATATCCTTCCCCTTTATTCCCCCTCCTCCCCATGTAAGGATGGGGCAAATGAACCGGGCAAGACCAGGCCTATAACGTCCTCCCCCTGTGCCAGCCCACAGTGCAAGAGGAAGAACAGACTAATCTGAAGAAACGCCCGGAGAGGCTGTGGAGTCTCCTTGTCTAGAGATCTTCCAAAGCCACCTGGATGCCACCCTGTGCCACGTGCTCTGGGTGTCCATGCTGGAGCAGGGCGGTTGGACTAGATGATCTCTAGAGGTCCCTTCCAACCTTAACCATTCTGTGGTTCTCTTCCTCTCCTCCCACATTTGAGCAATTTGGGTATTCCATAGGAAAAATACAAGTTCAATTCTACAGCTACCCCAAGCTCTGCTTTTAAGCATAAGGTTCATTTGTGTTTTTGGCTACCTTTCCCACTCATGCTTTAGGACAAAACAGGGGAACACGCAAAGCACTGACAGAAAGTCATTAAACTTCTAGGACCTTTGACGAGGGACAGCAGCCACTACCCAGGCAAGGCAGTATTTTATGCCTGGACTGCACAGAAAGAGCAGTACAGCTCAAGAAGTCGAAGGAGAGGGCTATGAGCCAGAGGCAGCAGGGGCAGCGTGGCAGGGAGTGCGTGAGCTCACGCGGCTGCTGCGCAGCTGCACGTGCCCCAACAACCTGCCCCACAGGGATGTGCCCAAAGCCGGGGGAGCTGGGAGCACCTCCGGCCTCTTGGGACCCTGCCCGCAGCAGCCACCGTTGTGGTCACTGGAGGAGGCTGCATGGGCCTGACTAACGCTTTGTTTCTTTTTAAAAATTTCAGTGAAAACCACAGGACCCTACAACTCAAAAGGGGAAGAGATGGATGCGGAAGTATGTGGGACAGGACTAGCAGCTTGGAGAAATATCTCTCCACAAAAATGCAGACAGCTCCTCACAGCCTGCTGGATCCTCTCTAAAGGTTTGGGGTTTTTCTTCTTCATTTCTCCAGACAGGTAGGAAACAGGGGACAGCAGCGGGGAGAAGAGGCAAAGGAAATGACAACGTCCAGAATCCTTTGTTTAAATCACTCATGTGGCTTTCAGCTTGCCACTGAAGTTAGCAAATGCACAAGCACCCAGTACTACCATCCTTTCCTCTTATTTAGAGGGGTATTTACCAGCACAGACAGATTATTTCGTTTTTTTAGGACATAAAGTCAAGAAAATAGAAACAAACCCAGAAGTAAGTGCAAACAGATCGGTGCAGTAGCTCACCACACTCACCCTGGCCTCACAGGTTTTGTGGCCTCCCTCCAGCCTGTGGGCCAGCTCCGCTGCCTGCAACCCCTAGAGTAACACTGAGGAAGATGCTGACCGTGCTGCATGTGCCAGGTCCTCTCCCTTGTGGTGCAGCTTCCAAAGGGAGCTCAGCCGCCCACGCGTGTGTTCCTGTCCCACCTAAACTGAGGGCCACCTGCATGCGTGCCATGCTTGGAACACGGCCGCTTTGCTCCGAGCGGGGCGAGTTTCCTAATTTAATGGAGGCAGAAGCCAAGGTGCAGCAGGGGATGCTCCTGCCATTCCAGAAGCCCTTATACAGCCCTTATATATATTGTCCCCAACTCACGCGAAACTCACCTACCCCACGCACCTCAGCCGCCACATAGTGTTTTTGCCCAGGGTCCCTTCACCAGGGCAGCTTTCTCGTGTCTCTTTGCTGGGCTTTGGTCCTTGTCCCCCCTGTCCGCTGCTTCCCCACAGCGGGTACAGGCCGGGCACACTTGCCTACACAAGGCAGTCATTGCCTCCCACCAAGCAAGCAAAAACAGAACAGATGCCGAGTTTCCTCTGTAAACCGCCAGTCAGTTTACCTTCGTCTGAAGCCAGGACACTTCATAAACACTTGGCAGGATTTTTTTTCCCCACCAGCTTCTTCCAACCAACCCGTAGCACCTAGAAATGCTCCGTTAAGAGATCTGCCCCACGCTTCCCCTCCAAACCTTGTATATTTACAGTGGCACGCGAGGCGGCTGGAGCCCAGCTCTCCTTCTGAGGACTCTCTGCGACGGAGGCGCAGAGCCAGCATCACTGACAGCACGAGCATCCCCGCGCTGCTGGGTGTGTTAGCCACGGGCAGCTCAAGCAGGCAGCGCTGGCTAACACAATGAACGAGCAACTGAGCGCCTTCGGCCACAGGCTTCGGGGACCGTCCTCAGGAGGGCAGCCATGACGCACCGCAACTCCGGGCAGCCGCCATGGATGAATCATGGCATCCTTGAGCCGTGGCGTCAAACACAAAGCACCCACAGGCAGCGCAGGCCCAGGCAGCAGCTAAGTGGTGGCTCCCGGATAACGTTACAACCTCCTTCTCTTCCCTGGGGCCTTTCCTGGGCCTGTCACAAGCACCACACATACATGAACGCAGGACGCCTAACAATGGCATGGCTGAACTCCACCTTCGCTCCAGCCACAGAGAAGTGCACGCAATCATCATGAGAGCCGGTACAACCCAGCAGCAAGAGGCCAGAGATGAGGGTCAGCAATCGGGTCCTCCACATCAGCCTCAAACACCCTGCAACACGCTCTCAAGGACATGAAATCCCTAATGCCACCACACTCAGAACAAGGCTTGTGCCTTT
This sequence comes from Tinamus guttatus, assembly GCF_000705375.1. Next base: position 225,687 of record NW_010588630.1, on the reverse strand, counting down.
CTGCATGGGTGGCCAAGCACCAAAAATATCAGCCGAACCACTAGGCATCAACATAATGGAGAGGAAAAAAACAAATAAAAGGAAAATTTAAAAAGGCATCTCCCCAAGAATCCTAAAAATGCATACACCCCAACCACAAGCTACTCCACAACAGTCATAGCTGTTTAAGTGCTACCATTCATGCAAGAAGTCAAAACCTTAAAGCCCAGCATAGAAGTGAACTAAAACTTCAGTTGTGTTTAAGCCAAGCTTCCTCATTCTTAGGCTACAGCTACACCAGGTAGGGCCGCGAACTCATGCCGTTCAAAAGCTTCACTGCCACGACGAGAAGCAGCATCCTCAGGCAGCTCCCTGGGCTCTCTGGGAAGAACCAGTGCGATCCCCACACAGAAGAGGGAAAGCTTCAGAGCTATTTAAACTGACTTAATTTGGGAGGCAAGAAGCAAGTAATTCCCCATGGAAGAGTAAAACAAAGCACCCCCACCCAAGCAAGTTCCATACACAGCCCCGTTAAAACAGATACGCACAATGTGTCTACATCCATTAGGAGGGTTCCAGGAGAATAATTACAATTAATCCATTAATCTCCTAATCACTTCTGGGCAAGCAGCATTCCTGGACATTTGTTAACGACACATTCATTTTCATACCATCCTATTCATGGAAAAAAAAGTTAAAACATGAAAATAAATTGAAAATTGTTCAGGTAGCATCAATCACCTTCCTTAAAAGGCTACAAGCAAGGAGGGTGGCAGCTGAGGCCTCCTCTACACCAGCAATTTGCCAGCACTGGGGCAGGCACGAGGATATGCCCAACGCCAGGTTGCCCATTCCCGGCTGCTTGCCTGGGTACTGAGGGGCTCCTGGTCTATGAGCTGCACCAGTAACTGGATACACGGGGCCCCCGTGCAATTCCCCTTGACTCGGTTCATTCTGCCAACGTGAATATTGCAGATTTAAACACACAGAGAATAAATTTAACTGTCCCCTAGAATGCAGCAGCTAGGTGTTACCAGGGAAGTCTAAGGGCAGGCAAGAGTAAGAACAGAAATTTAAGCAGTGTTTGCCACACTTGCGTGCCATGTCTCACTTTGTATGTTTAAGAAAGACCTTTAACATCAATTTTCAGTTTGTTACCAGAGGAAAGAGAATATTCTAACGCGACAAGCCCTAAAGCTAAAATTATAAACCTATAATTTGAGTTCAGGAGCAGTTGGTGCAATTCAGAGCGCAGCCACAATGAGAGGTCTCCAACATTATCAACTGTCAACAATTATTACTCACCAGGCACACAGAACAGCTTTGTTCTGAACTGGAAGCCACAACTGCAAGCAGCAGTAATTGCTACCAAAGGCAAAACGCATCAAAAGTCTTGCCGTACAAAATGCTCTCCAAAGAGAAATACAGCAAGAACACAAAAGTCTTGTTAGCTCTGCTCGCAGCCATAAAAAAAAAAAAAATCATGTAGGTCCAGTAAAGGAGTAGAGAGAAAAGGGGATCCCAAAAAGACACTTGTTAACTACTCCAAGCTTAATGTACATTTAATGAAACATTCTGTTCATTAGTCATTGAACTTTCATTAGCAGTTTAAGGGAAGGCTGCACACAAAAGTGATGAAATGCAATCAGTTTCTCCCAAAATTGCATACGTTGCCACATTAATCCTCAGCAAGTTCATCCCAGCTGATACTAACCACCAAATCAATTAATACTAATAGCTCACCTTATTTTCACAGAGGGATCTTCACATTCCAGCAAGCCTCAGGAAGAAAAGAATATTTGTACAAAAGCAATTTACTTTATATTCATTTAGCTATGCACTTAATTATTTTGGCAGGTAATTGTGTCAGCTCAAGTTTCCTTACTCACACGTGCCCTTCTGCCGGCTCAGAGCACAAAGCAATCGCGTTGCTAGAACTCCACGGCCTCTAGCAGCAGGAGGGGCAGTTCTCCTCGAGTCACGGAGCAAACCCACTGGTTTCATTAGCAGTTCTGCGTAGAGTTAGTACAGTGGGCACGACTGGCTGGCTCGTGCTCTGCCCATCACAGTCCCCACATGCACAGGGGATGCACAGACACTCCAGTCTCTGCAACTTGTGGTGTGTTTCGCGTTCTGGTCCTGTTTTTGTTGCTCCTGCATTAGAACAAGTAAGCATCCATCCCTGGCTGTGACCCAGCCTCATCACCGAAACAGCTCTCTGTCTCCCAGCAGAGCAGACATGAAACTCGCTGCATCAAAACACACTTTCATCTCTCAAAAGCACAATGGAGAAGGAAGATGATCTTAAGTGGGGGAAAAAAAGGGAAAACTAAACTAACACCAACCCTATCTGTGTTGTTTAATGTGGTTCTCTATATAGTCTGCATGTGGGCAGCACATGACAGCTTTAACAGTGTCTCTGAAATCACATCACAGAGACTGCACCTCTAAGGGATCTGCCAAGTCCAGCACAGGTCCCCAACAAAGGAAGAAGCTCCAAGTAAAGGACTAGAGCAAGTTACACAACTGTGGATAAAACATGAATTAGGGTTTTAATAAAAGTCTCAAACCAGATGAAAATTCTCCAGGAACTTGGTGAAATCATAGGAAGCAGCTACTCTTAAGGTTTCCAGCCATGCTTTTGATGAGGAGAAAGCCAAGTGATTTGGAGAGCTGGTGCAACTGAATCAGCAAAATGTGAAGAGCCCTGCTAAAATCACTGTTTGTGATATAAAGATAGATGCCATTTGCCCAAGGCTTCATTTGGTGATTGAATTTCAAGGAGTCACAGGAAAAAGCACTTGAACAGAGCATAGCTGTGGGCCTGAGTGCTGGGGAAAGAGCCCAATCAGTTCACAAGGTCATTAATTGCAAGAGTAATGACTGACGGTGGGACAGTAAATGCTCAAAGCTCACAGGGTTTTTATGGTCCAGGAGATCAAGAGGAATGGGATGAGATTGCACATCAGAGAAAGCTAGGAATGGAGTTGAGATCAGCACTGTAAGATGTGTTGAAGTTAGGTGGAAAGTAGCTGGGAAACCTGTCCTGGATTCATAAGGAACCCAGATCTTTTCCCCCTTCTCCCCTCCCCAAACTGAGGGGAAAGACAAAGGATAGAACAGGACTATTCAGAGCAGAAAAGACAAAAGAAAACGCAGAAGAACAGATATGTCATGTCTAAGCTAATGGAGAATGTGACAGCAGCAACCAGACGCAAGCAGGATTTGCTCTCACTTGCCGAGAGCCTGGAGCCTCCTTTGCTTATCAGAGAAGCTAAAAAGCCCAAAGCAAAGGCTGATGTGATTGCAAAGGTGGCCAGGCTACTTAGGAACGCACACACTCCCACATGAGTGGTGAGGGACAGGATAAAGGAGACCGAGGTATTCATGATCTTCCAGAGCAAGTGTTTGTAGAGCAGAGAGTTATGGACAGAGTCTGAGGCCACAGCACTCTGGCATTCTGGTTTTAAATCTTTAGATGCAAGATGTATTTGTGTTTTTTGCATAAAAAATACATCCATCATAGAAGGAGTGGTGAAGCATTGGAACAGGCTGTCCAGGGAAGTGGTGGAGCCACCATCCCTGGCAACGTTCAAGAAACGGGTAGATGAGGCTCTTAAGGACATGGTTTAGCAGGCATGGTGGTGATGGGTTTATGGTTAGACTTGGTGATCCTGAAGGTCTTTTCCAACTGTAATGATTATATGATTCTATGTTTTGAGTGAGAGATAAGAGACATTTTCCAGCTGTGGTTTAGCTTTAGTCTAGAAAGATGCTATTGCTCTATAATGTAGCTCCCTAGGAGGACTTTTTACAACAAACAGAGAGGAAGCTCTTGTCTTCCAAGAGCACCAGCCAGTTTAAGATTAAATGGTAGTGCATTGGCTGGTACTGATGCAGGATGATGTGGGACTCACGTTGGAGAAAAAGACAGATTTCTTTCCTTAGGCATCTGGTTAGAGTTGCTGTTGCTGAAGGAGGCTGTGGAGCGTTACGGCTTTACGTGGGGAGAAGAGAGAAGAGATGTTCTTTTACAAGAAGACATTTAGAAAAGAAGAGGTAACAGACAGCAGGAGACCCTGCTCCTGCCCCTCCATGCTCCTGAAGGAGGAGCAAACCCATCCCCAAGGATAGTGATTTCAAAAGCTGAGCACCCAGGCGCAGGAGCCACTAGGGCCAAGGGGGCACTGGCAGCTCATGGCTGCCCAACCTCCCCAACCATCCTCTTCACATCAGCCATTGCCACCTGGCATCAAGGGCATGGGTGGCACTGCCAGGACAAGTCACAGACATGTCCTGGTCTCTTGGAAGCAGCTGCCCATCCACTCCACTCTCCAGGCCTGGCAATCTCTGCAGGCAGGCACCAAAGATGCTATCTGTACGGAGCTTTGCAAGCAGCATGTTCCTAAACTCGCCAGCAGAAATTTCCTCAAACTTTCTGCAATCCCTTTGTCATCGCAAAAGGCCCTCCAGAGTCAGCAGCTTACTGCACACCACAGAACCCTGCATCAAAGTCTCCACGTCACCCTGGATCGGGAAAGCCAGTTCTGCCCTTCCGTAAGTTGCACAATTAGACCGAGTAAATGAGTTGTCAATAAACCCTCGATTGCTCCATGGGACATTGCTGATCGGAAGGCAGATGTGTACTGCCAGAAGCTACGACATTACAGGAATCATTTTCAAGTTATGCTTAATGTTTCTGTAATGCAGCTATTTTCAGTTGCTTGAATCTTCAGAAAGGTTGCTCACCAAATGAAAAAGTGGTTGCAATCATTATTAGCTCAAATGTTTGTATTTAATCAGTTCAGGTGTTTAAATTATTAGTCCATGAGGTGGAAAACTGTGCTAATATTAGAAACAGAGTAATGAAGGGAAAAAACAATCAAACCTCAAGACTTACTGAATACTGTGAAGCTATGCAGAACTGTGCTGCACAAGATTACTGCGTCTCAAGGTAAAGAGATGCTTTAGCTTAAGCACCTAGTATGGACCAAGTACTTACATTACTGCAGCATGGGCTACAAAATGCATAAACCAGAGACTTACTGCTGCTAGAAGAAATGTTGCCCAGCCACAACACAAAATAACGGTTTTCAGTAATCCATCTCTCCTCATCGCTTACCCAGAGATGTAACCTGTTGCTCTTCTACTTTAACACTAACTTTTCCCTTCTCCATCTTGCTTTTCTAGGCCAAGGGTCTGCCTCATACTGCAGAAGAGGCCTCCTAGGTTTCTTTGGGGAAAGACACTGCAGCCTTGTTAGACGGAATATTCCAGGGAGATTAAGCAGCTGTTACAGCAAGGCAGGTAGAGGAGCAGCCCTTGGAAGACACCACCTCTCCACCACTCCCTAATCACTGCCCACTTCTGTAGGAGAATAAATTCTTAAAATGAGTTATGCTAAGGGATTAGGAAGCTAGTCCAGCTTTTAAACGCCTGGTTCCTCTGAAGGCTTGGTTTCATCCATGAAACTAAAGGAGAAAGGCCCAAAAAGAGCCATATTTACATTGTTCACGTGAGAAAAGTAAAACCAGATGTCCTACTGCTAAGACAGACGCATTTTCTTGGTGTTGAATGCCAGCACCAGCACCTGTATTTCAAAAGGCTTAGCCAGTTAAGTTGATAGCACAACAAAATTTAACAGATCATTCTTACTCCAGCAAACAATCTGGCTCTTCTCCCATCCTGTCCTGAGCTTCCTCTCCTTTGCCTCCCAACGTGCAACACTACCTGACACAGCGACACATAGCAGCCGTAAGGAATCTGCTCCCATACAAAATTCCAAAACCCTAAAAACCTACCACAAACATTGGGTCCACTATAGGGAAAACAAGACCCCTACCTTTGCTAAGAGATACCCAGTAAGATGTTCAAGGCATTTCGACTTGCTTCAAGCCATTACTCGCTGCTATTTTAATCACTTTGCTTCTATAATCTGGGCAGCCTACCAAAGATCACGAAGGTTTGGGTTTATATTTAATTTAAAAATCATCTCACGAGGAAGAATCATTCCTCCATTTTATTAAGCAAAAACCATAGGCTGCTGACAATGCTATTCTGGGTGGCAATAGCAATGGAATATGCGCATGTACATGCATATATATGTAAAATATAAAAGTATAAAGAGCTGGAAGGTTACTAACAAAAACAGAAAGCAAGACCCCCGAGCCATCCCCTCTTTATATACAAGTCCACACTTAAAGCTGCTGTCTAAGACTCCCCAGGTAACCTACAAAACATGTATCAGCATCACTGTCCAAACCCATGCTCCAGCCTGCAATGGAGCAATTTGTCATGGAGCCACATGCAATCCTCAAACTCTTCACAAGGCAAGCAACAAACCTACAGTGCAGGCGCATCACCCGTTTTGGAAAGAGCACTGACTCCAACCTAGCTATGGTGGGAAAGGGGTCCGTTCTGACGTGGAACAGAGGAAAAGCAGTTGTGGAAAAGCAGAGATGCAGCCCCACAAGGAGCCACAGCAGCAAAAATGGGGCAGCTTCCAGCACCACCACCTGTCTAATTGCTCTCACACACAGGGGACCCGGAGTCGTCTTCCTCCTCAAGATCGACTATCCAGCCATTGCAATCCCTCACTTGATACTCGCTTTCAGCCTACAGCAGCTTTTTACTAATTCTTGCCAGATTGCACTTTTGTCATTAGTTCTGGTTATAGATATAGATGAGACAGTACTTCTATTCTTCCCTTTCCCCATCCCACCCCCCTCCACCTCCTTCCTTCTTTAAAGTGCCTTATGCTGTAACTCGAAGGATAATTACTCTGGAGGCTGAAATTTCACATTCTTGCTCTCAGCCCAGAAGTGCACGTCTGAAGAAGATCTGCTTGGTCATTTAAGGTTTTTAAACGTAGCCTCAGTTATGCACAGCTGCATTTCTAACAGCAACTAGCAATATTGAATTTAAGAAAGGAAAATTTGATGTGACATTTTACATTTTAGTTAACGTTTACAACCTTCTGAGATACAAAGCTCTAGTTGCTCTGGAAACCGTAACTTGGACACGACTGTGTATATACATCCACCTCCTAGCTATAAATGAAAACACTTGAGCAACACTGCAAGTGCACGTGACAAACGTCTTTAAAAACCAGCATGGCATCGTGATGTTTATATGGGAAGGACATATTGGGATATGCCCCAAAGTCCTAAGCACAGGCACGGGTTTCCTGCTGCATTTCCATTACACCTTAAGAGAAATGAATGAGCAGGAGATGGAAGTTGGGAGAGTATGGACCTACCACTAAGACAACTCCTCAGAAAATCATGTCTTTTTCTTCCCTTCCTTGTTTCAGGGATAGGCCAGGGATTGAGGACAGGGCTGTTTCTTCCCGTGGTTGTGCAGTTGTGTCACCCTGTCGACTACACCAAGAAAAGGAGTTAGGAGACAGACATGCATGGTGGGCAAGCACAGATGTCGCACACCGTACCTCCAGCCACTGGCACAGGAGGACACAAGAGGAAGGCCGGAATGGAGAAAGACAACAACCAGAAACAGGAAGAGGGAAGGACAGTAGGAGGAACAAGTGTCAGAAGTACCTGGAAGAGGGCTGGACACAGGAAAACACAAGACGGCAGCTTAAGAGAAGGAAAACATTGCGTACGCAGACACCGGCCTGAGTGCTGGTTGCTGTGGAAACCATAACTTTGAATTCAGTGGCTAAAATCTAGCATTTCTATTTATACCATGTGCCTCACTACAGCGTGAGAACTCGGTCTGGGAAATGGTGAGAGCTGGCGTCCAACAGGTCTTTCCCCCCCATTTCATACAGGGGTCCCAGGGTGCGCCCCATCCCGTGCTCCCGGGTACTACCTGCCTACGCAGCACAGCCACACTGAGCGCCTCTGATTACAAAGGAAAAAAAGTGTTTTCCCTTCTAGACAAAAACAGATGAATCACTGGACAGCTATTAGGTAGGATACACACAAATCTACTTCAGTCAAGAATAAGTAGACAAGACAAAAAGGCAGTTTAAAGCAGTCGCGTACCTTGTTTCTTTTAAGCCAAATTACAGTCAGCACCGCATAAGATTATGCGAGGCCACCTCTCAGAGTCATTTATCATCACAGACGATAACTGATGATGCTTAAGGCTTCCAAAATACGGTCTGGCGTATACTGTAAAGCATAACTTGATCATTAATGCAAGACCAACAATAACAAAAAGGCTATAAATTAAGTTCTTTCTAAGGGATTCTCCAGCAATTTTTCATCATGAAGTTGCTCTGCTTCTTCATGAAGCAAGCAAATGGCTTTTTTCTCCACAGGAAACATGATTCTGGGACAGTGCTTCCCACAGCCCAAGTGGGAGCAGGACTAATCTGCCTCTAGCCAAAAGAGAGGCGTGCCAAGCCCCCACGGCTACATCACGTTTCTCTCCCACCTCACCTCCACCACTCCAGGGCCTGGAAGGGAAGGAGAGGAAGTTTTCCTCGCCACCACATTTTACCTTGACACAGGGAAGCACTTGCGTAGCACCTCTGTTGCCAGTCACAGACTAACACAGAGAAACCCTGAGGGTGAGGCGCAGGTTTTAAGACACTTCCCAGGACCTCTCTACAGAGCAGTCGCCAGATCAGAGAGCCTGTAGTTTGCAGGGACGATCAAGGGAAAGGTGCAGAGAGAAAGAGCGCAAGCCACAGCACTTTGCAAGGTCATATGAGTCTTCCGAATCCTGTGGGATTTTCCCCCATGCACGTGGGCTTGTTAGGAAGCAGCAAGGGCAACAGTTTCAGGTAAGGACAAACAGTTCCTGATAAACGATGCTCTGCCCCAGCCAGCCAGATTCTGGAACAGGAAGGGCATAATGGGATCTTATATGGATGGGAGTGCCAAGCAGATACCTGTAAGAGGAGCTTTCGCAGGCAGCCACCTCCAAAGGGCTCGGAGGAAGATGCTCTCTGCCCCATCATGGCACTAACAGCTAAGGCAGAGGCGGGCAGTCTCTCCCGCCCTTGTTCCATAATTTACACCACAGCACCAAAGTGCCATTGAACTTGACAGAAGCATTTTAATAATACAGGAAGGAGGAAGGATGCTCTAATCACAGATTAGGTACCCAAGTAATCACTCCACCTCCTAATTTATTCCAATATATTTTTGTCTCAGAATTTCATACATAGAAAAGCAATTAACAAATCATAAATGCCACCTATTTTCCAGCTGCATCCAACTTCCATTCTCCCAGGGTCTTCTAAGTCGGAGAAGAGAAAAAAAGGAATGGGGAATTAAGGGAATGTGGGGAAGGGAAAGTCTGTTTCTCTCTGCGCTTCTCAGTGAGATGCAGTAGGAGTGAGATGTATACGGGAATCAAGCGTCCATTTGTGCAATTCCAGTTACGGCTGCATCTGCACAAGTGCTTGCGGGTAAGTCCAGGACCGTGCGCATCTGCGTCCCTAACTTGAGCAGGGGCTGCACCGGCCAACCGCGAGCACAGTAATTTGAGCCCCTTTTCAATTAACCAAACCGAGAGCCCACGCGAGCTCGAATCGGCGCCGCAGGAACGCACGCTCCTCGCGCGCCCCACGCGAGCCCCACGCGCTCCCTAGGGGACCGCTGCCGGCACCGCCACCGCTCCGGCCCCCCAGGACAAGGCAAGCACTGCCCCCAAGAGCATCCTCCCCGGAGGATTAAAAATAAATGAACAAAAATGTAAAAACGCACATGCAGATATTTTTTCCCCTTTTCTCTTTTTAAAGGAGCGGGGCAGCCGCGCACGCGCGCCCTGCG
>NW_010588630.1:204385-215388 GCF_000705375.1 Tinamus guttatus | reverse complement strand
GGGGGCGGTGCCGTAAACAGCCCCGGCACGTGGGCGAGGGCTTGGCCACACCCCAACCGTCCCAACCGCCCCCCTGGTGGGAGCCCGCGGGCGGCCGGGAGAACCTCCGATCTCAGCAACCCGAGTGCGGACCTGCGAGTCACGCATCAGGAGAGCGGGGAATGGAGCCTCCTTGGCCCATGCAAGCCCAGAACAGAAGCCCTAGATCCAGGGGCAACTGTGACACCTTGCCCATCTCCTGCCAGCCTCCCTAAGGGAAGCAGGGCTGGAGGGCGCGTTACAGCCACGGTTGCTCCTCTTGTGCCTTACAATCCTGCCTCACCGTGTGCTGCCCACCTCGGCTCCCTGCTGCCTCTGCCACAGCCAGGAAGGTCCGCTTTGGTCCAAGACCCGGTTCTGCCTGCCAGACCGCTGCGCACCCCTTGGGTCCATTCTGGTACCACCTCTTCCCTAAGGGAGCTGCCTTCCCTCCTCTGGATACTGCCAGGCCTTTATTTATTGGAAGTCATTGGCACTAACCCCTGTTGGTGACACTGGATCTTCAGATGTCCTTTGCCGCCTCTGGCATCGCGCGTATTCCTCACATCTTGGTGGAACTGGAGCCCACGTTTTGGCTGTATCGAGTACAGACTAACTTTGTTCCATGGAATTTAGGGGAGCTGGGAGCACCTCATCACAAACCTCGCCCCAGCTGCTGCAGTATTACTACTTTTCTTTTTAATTTATGACTCAGATCATGATCACTCAGATCACTCAAATCATCAGATCACTTAATTCATGACTCAGTTCAAATCTGGATTAGTACATCTTAAAATGCACTGGTAAATAAACATCAGCTGTGTCTTAGCAGGAAGTATTTTACCAAACTACACAAACCATTCCTTAATCACACAGAAGAAGCCCCTGTCAAGTCTGAAAAACGTATGGGGAAATACAAAGCAATGATCACTGTTAACACTTGTATATGTAATGGACTAAGGATACCTATTGTCAAACACTGCATATCAAATATTTGTTCTCTGTTCAAAAAAAAATTTCAACTATCTGCTCACTAATCATTAAATTGCTTGCTAATCAGATCTAAACATAAAACATCATTTTTCTCATTAAGTCATTGATTAACGACAGGTTTTCAGTGACACTACCACATTGGGCACTTGAGTAAAAACATTTTATCAGAAAGATTTAATGCAGGTCCTTTCTTGACATGGACTTTTAGGTAAAGTTCCTCACTGATTCAGCCAGGAAGTCTTACTGAAATTTGACAGCGTGCTACAGTCTTAGACTAGGAAAATTCGGCAGTCAAGTGGGCAACTCAGAGTGGCCATCAGAAGCCCAGCATGTGAAAGCTACCCCAAGAATACAGCTCATTTCATAGGTTGTACTTTGCAGCATAACTGAGAGCCAGATCTCCAAGCTGCCTTGCCCGAATAGAGGTTGTGCCTCCTCCCAGGTTTAGCCAGCCCCATGGAGCAGCAGAGCGCTTCCATGGCCAGCGTGTTGTCCTGCCCCTGTGTTTGCTGGGGAGAGATTGGCTCCATATTCTTTGTAATTCCCTTCTGAAGAGTTAAGGACCGCACTGAGATCTCCCCGAGCCCTCCGTGCTCCGGGCGAAACTCCCTCCATCTCTCTTTGCAGCCCACAGCCTCCAGCCCCTATCTCCATCTCCTTCCACCGGGGACACTGCTTTGCCACTCACCCTCTGGTACTGGACACACAACTGCATGCGACACTCCAGACTTGGCTTATGGACCTGTGCGGAGGAGACGTCCTGCAGCAGCCAGCAGGCTACAACACAACACAGGGCAGCATTAGCACCGGGCATTTCATTTGGTGAGGCAGCATTTTTGTTCCTGCAGAAAGGTTTGAATATCCTAGGAAGGAGAGGGGTCAGGTTGTTCCCCTACTAAATCAGCTTCCTGCTCCCATTCCCCACTCAGCTCTGTGGACGCTGATGTCAGCACAGCACCAGGAGAGGTGTGGAGCAGGGCAAAGAAGAGGCCAGAGGGTGAAAGACCTGCAGGGGTGGCTTTTCTTGGCCACGGCGTGGGCTTAACCACTCACCAAAACGCGGTGCAGGGGAGCTCTGCCCCTTCCCTTCCTTTAGTGCTATTGGACACGGAGAGCTGGGAGCACGCAGCCGTCCTCCTGCCCGGGCTGCGGCACGGATGCTTCTGTGTAGGAGCAGGCGGCTGCATCGCAGCAGACCCGACTGCAAAAATTGGGTCTCATGACAGCTAATATAGACATATTTTAAAGTAATCCCACTCCATTAGCTAGTTTAGCAGGGCCTCGATACATAATGGGTGAAACCCATTAGTCATCTGACAGTTCTAGTTACTCTGCATGTCAAGTCCCGAGTCTTTATTTGTACACGCAGACAATTATGGCAAGCTTGTGCGCTAGGTGTACCCCTCCACCTACTCAGTGCTAATTTAAGACTTGTTATTTTTGGCTCACAGTAATTGTTTGCGTAAAAAGATCAGTTTCATCACCAAAAAAAAAAAAAAAAAAAAAAAAAAGAAAGGAACACTCATCACCAAAAAAAAAAAAAAAAAAGAGAAGAATGAAGGAACTGCACATAAAACTCCCCTAGGTAACACTACTTGTCCAGCATCAGGAAACCTTGTTTTCAAGTCGTTTACCAGAAATAAGCTATCATCTGCCTAAAAAGATTGTCTTTGTGTCTATGAACAGCTGAGTTCAACCACAGTTGTTTTTGACATGACTGGTGTATGGGGCATCCAGGATAATGTTCACTCAGGAAAGAAAAAAAAAAAACAAACTTGGCAATTCACAACACGGCATATTTTATTGTAAGGATGACAAATTGGTGATCGCAAACATGAAATAACATTTGTTTATCAGGAGATTGTCACAGGTCAGGAAAACTCCAAACCAACATCCTGTCTCTAGGCATTCCTTATCCATTTTTTTTAAAACTTGATTATCTAAAAATAAAGCATTTTTTAGCTTTGTAATGCATATTTTGATATTTCTTCTTAACACAAGAGACTCTTATTCCCAAAAATTACGCTTTTGTGCCTGAGGGACAGGGATAGCAGAGGATATTCCAAGTTCAGAAGTTGAGAGAATGATTAGAAATATTATGGAAGTTATTTATTAAAAGCAATAGGCTGGCATGTTACACTGCAGACAGTTAGCAGAGAAGGTCTGCTTAGCCCAAAGGTCCCATCCCAGCCATTATATTTGGGTTGAATTAGGACTTGTGCTGTACCATTGAACTTGATGCCTTTTTATTCATTCTACTGTCAGTTTTGCCTTCATCTTAAAAAGAAGGAAAAAGGGGAAAAAAGAAGTTGTTACCTTCTCTTTTATTTGAAAACAGCAATAAAATTGTAATAATAATAGAGTTTTGTTTTGTTTTTGTTTCTAGCTCTTAAATAATTCTGATGGATTCCAAGGCCATGAAATTTGTACACAAGAAAATACCTATCCCTGCTTAGCATTCCTTTTTGTAGGTACAATCTCTATTTTCACAAGTGCAAAATATCAATCATACCTTACAAAGCACCTTCCTGACGCAAGTCTTTGCATGTTTCAAGAACTTCTCTTTTTCAGATGGTATTTCTCTGCACAGTTGTCAGGCTGCAGCAAGGCTAACGAGAGCATCTCTAGGGCTCTGTAAAAGAGAGAGTGCATTAGATGAATTAGGGTCCACCTTCACCTCTGCTCTGCTTTGAAAAATGCTGTTATCTGTGTTCACTGCCAGCTGAAACATTGAGGTGACATATGTGATCACAGAGTACTTTGGGCAAGGGCAAAGAGGGAGCTTTCCTGAGGGTATGATCACTAAAACTGTAAGTGAAGTGAGGGAAGGCACTCCTTGCTTCCAGTCCCAGTCCTGCTGTCATGTAACAGTATTAAAGGATTTATTTCAATTTCATTGCTAATTTATGGATAAAGAATGCATTACTGAAAGCCTATGTGAGGGTTAAAAAAAAAAGGACCATCATTTAAAATGAAATATTTGCTTCTTGTTGGATTAGCTTAGCCCACATGTGTAAACCTCAGCAGAGTCAAGGTTATTGCATTACCCTTTTGCTTCTGGAAACCTGGCCTCAGCCCCGATTTAGGTCACAGACAGAGATGCATTTATTGTCCTTAATGAAATCCCAAAGGGGACGTTTGTCCTTGCAACCACGTCGCCGGTACCGCGGCCAGATTTGGTCGCAGTCCTGCAGCATGGCCTTTGGGCTTTGGGAGATGATTCACGATGAGCCCGTGAAGGTCAGCAGAGGAGAGGGCAGGAGCAGCACACGTTGTGGCAGGATTTTCATCTCCCACCCTTTCATGCGTGAGCACATGGACAGAGACGGGGTAACAGACTGAGACCTGAGCGCAGAGCATGGAGCGGTGACAGTCACCGAAAGCGCCAGCACCACCTTCAATGTCAACGAGGGGCTTTCAAAGATGGGAATAACCATATTTTTGAAAGCTGGATGTACGGCCAGTGCCTGCATGTGAAAGGTAATCCCACCTAGGATGGGAGACGGAGAAGGACAGGCCACCAGATGGAGAGCAGGGCTTTGCTGAGAGATCGGATCTCTGGGACAGCTCTGGGCGTGTTCACCAGCCTCACCTCCCCACTCGAGGTGCAGCTCAAGTTTACACCAGAGCTAACAGCAGGTGGGCAGCACTATCCTGTTAAATTGGAGCTGTCTTTTTAGTCAGTAGGCTCTTTAATTCCAGGGTCATTTTTTCCAAGTATTTTGTATGTGTCTCCTACTGCCCATTTTCTGAAAAAACCATCCTTTTGCTTCGAATTTAGGGCTCCTGTCTCTACTGGTTGCTCGTGCGAGTTAATCCTGGTGATCAGTGGCTGTCCGAGTGGCCCCGCGCCGTCTCCCCAGAGCTCGTGGAGCGCTGAGCAGTCTGCAGGATCCCAGGCGCCAGCACTGCATCCCAGCCGATCCGCTGGCTGTGGATGTGCAGTGAGGCAAGGTCTGTATTTATTGCCTCTAAAGCCACTGCCTGCATGTGAGGCATACGGAAGAGAGCGCAGCTGGTTAATTCACGTGAGGAGCTGATACTCTACAGTGATAATGCCTAAGGGGCACCTGCATGATTAATAACAATGGATTGTAAAACTCATTTATCTTTAAAATGGTATTATTGAGCTTGTAAACACAGACTTAGCCTTTCTTGCTACTGTAGCTTGCTCTGTAGCATCATCTGCTGGTAGAAGCAGGGAAAAATTACCCCTCCAGCAGGTTCTTTCTTTCACATCTGCCATTATTGCAATCTCTCATAACCTCCTTCTTTGCTTCTTTATCTTTTCCCTACCGCCTCTTATTCTCCTCTAGGTGAGTTATTGCTCTTAGGGTCGCATGGAAAAAAAACATAAGCAGAATTTGATCTGGGTGACCCTGAAAGACCACCAGTCCCCTGGCACAGATGGACGAGATGGACAAGTGGGGCTTTATCTTCTCTGAAATTAGCCTCTTTTCTTCGAGACAATCCCTGCTCCTGCAGGGTTTGGCTGAGCAAGGCGGGAGGGGATGCAAAAAGCTCTGGGGTTTCATGTGGAATTTGGCTCCTGCAGGAGCAACTTGGTGCTGGTCCTGCCACCGCCTCCTTCCTTATTTAATCCCAAAGGACTGGAAAACCCATGCTGGTATTTTTAATGGAGATGTTGAAACTACATGATTACTACATTATTAAATTCTGCACTTACTCTGGTATAGAAAACTCAGTATGTGTGTGCTATTTTCAATTTTTTTGCCCCCCAGAAGACTATTTGCACACGGCAGATTAGTTCTGTGTCCTTTAACAGATGCTTTTTCCCCCAAGCAAGTCCTTATGCCCCTTGATTTTATTGCATAAGATGCCACATAAAGACCTTTTCTGTGTCCCCATGGAAACTGGAGCACTCGTTTCTGCTGACTCGAAGGCTTTCTAATCTCTCTTCAGACTGGTGGTTTCCAGCCCTTGCGAGACACATTCTCTCTCTTCCAGAAAGCTTTTCAGACGTCCCCTCCAGACACTGTGGGATGAGAAAGGAAATTTCTTTCACAGTTTATATTGACACACAGCCAAAAAATAATCTAGGCTTCCAATTATGGACCTAATTAGAAAAAGGGCAAACTTATTTTTGTTGAGCTGACAAGCCTATGTTATTTCATCCGTTTGTTTCCTCAAACCCTTCAATCACATACCTTAAAATTATCGAGCATATGGAACAGACAATTAGGTCTTACCAGTCCCTGCTCTTGGCCAGATGTCTGGAGCTAGAATCTGTAAAACAAGATTAGCCATTAAGCATGTGGTTTGGGTAAAGAAAGACATTGAGCCGAGTGTAATGAGGAATATACCAGAACAGTCTCATTTAGTGGGGCAAGTAGCGTCCTCTGAAAATGTTCCTTTTAGGCTTATTTTAATTGAAATGGCCTGACCCAGGCACCACCGCAGAATTAGGCTTGTGTGACTTACAAAACCTTGCAGGGCTCTGCTAGGCTCCAGTTTCTCACAGTGAATGTCTGGCTATTAAGTACAGGGATTTCCTACCTTGAACTTCCTCTGCTAAAAACCTACCAGAACCTGTCATCATCTGCCTGAATATGGGACTGCCTGAGTCCTACACTGCCAAAAATCCAGTGTCCAAAAATGGGAGCAGATGGACTGGAGAACATCAGTGGCCATTTCAGGAAAGCTGGTGGTTAGTCTGCTGGTTCATGGGACACAACTGGAACTAGTTTCACCTCTGGGTCACCTAAGGGAGGATGAAGGTGGCCATGTTTAGGTGACCAGGCAGAGGGAGCTGTGTGGAGGTATAAAATAGCCGATGCACCTCGTTATTTTACTTCTTGTTGTAGCCATTATGAAATTGGAGCCTTTTAGTAATGAAGAACGGCAGGTGCTGTCAAGGGAGCCAGTGTGTGCAATGAAATCTGGACCAATATTGCCATCCAGTGGTCAGCCCGCATTAGCGCCTTTGACATGATGACTAAAAAGCCCTGAATTCACTAGAACAAACCCTAACACAAACAACTGCTGTTTATAACCAGTCACACTGTGTTTTTTGCTGTGGGTGCTATCAGAGACAACACCTAGAAAAACAGTCTGAAAAGGTGTAAGAAACTGTACAGATGAGATATTTCGCTTTAAGTCCCTTTTCCCTTTCTCACTTCTGTTTTCTTCAAGAAGTATCACCTAGAGATTAGTCATTGCGAAGAAATCCCTACAAAAATTACATATACGGCCAAATTTGGCACTTCATGGCTCTGGTGTAATAAATTGTCCTGCTTTTTTACAGTGAAAGTCTTCTGTTTTCTTCAAGAAGTATCACCTGCTTTTTTTTATTGTCCTGCTTTTTTACAGTGAAAGCTTTGAGGTGAGTGTCACACAGGCAAGTCATTAAAGGGAGTCGGACTTGGAGCCAAATGGCGACGGCACCTGGCAGCAACACGCGCGGCCTGTACAAAGTTCAGCTGGCCCCTGTAACGCAGCTTGAACAGGAGCGAGGGGAAGCTGAAGTGACCACGGTTTGTGCTAGAGAAGCTACAATCCTGCTCCCACTTTGAGGCAGAAAGCAGGTTTTTCCAGCGCACCTCAGGGCTGGAAAAAAAGCCATTCCTCCTGGCCCCACTATCCCTCAAATCTCCCCACAGAGCTGCTCTTTAACCAGGCTACTACATCCACATGATCCAGGCCAGCACATTTCCTGCTAGGGGCAGCGTGTGAATTAGTCTGGATCTTCCTGGCAGGTCGGGCTCTGGGAAATGCTGGAAGAGTTTTTGCCTCCCATGAGCAGAAACTGAGCGTAACGCCCAAGCCCCGCCTGGGAATCTGTGCATGGATCAGCTTTGGCCATCGCTCATGAAAGCGTTGCTGATGATACAGCCCCAGGGCATGCTTCTCCTGCAGGCTCGCTGCGTGCAAAGTCTGCGCGGGCTTTTTTTCCCCAGTGCTGCACTTTGTGCTCTTCGCAGGCTGCAGGAAGGCTGCCCACCTATGGAGAAAATTTCCAAACAGATGCAACAGTAGACATGTGAACATGAAGCATGCAGCAATGTGGAAACTGCATTACAGCCCCTCTCTAATACACTTTGGAGCTCCATTCCCACATATTAATTATTTGTATTTCCATAGCACCCAGGAGCCTTGTTTCACTGACTGCTGGACTGCTCACGTGCTCCACGTGTTCTGCTTCTTAACGACCTTCCTACTCAAGAAACAACTCCGTTGCTCCCCAGCCACCTAGTGTCCTGAGAGAATGAACTGTGTGTTTAAAAATTAAATGAAAGCATATCTCCATCCATTATTTTGCAAACCCACCTAGACTATTCTAATATGTTTGCCAAGCTTGATTTCCCATTGCAGAAATGTGTTAGTTTCCCATTTATATCATTTAGGTGTTTCTATCAGTGTATTAATTAGCATTTTCACCATCCCTATTTTGTACCAGATCAATATGATTCAATCCCCAATCACCACGTTTACGCAGCACAGTAAAGGTAGGTAAAATTTAAGTACAAATCACCTCATCCTTTGGCGTGCTGTCACATATTACTGAAATGTGAATGGGGCAAATAGTGAACAGCCATACTGCAAAACCGTATGCGTCAGAAGTGCTGAAAAGGATATCCACAGGAAACTGCAGAGGAGGTGACTCTGGTATGCGCTCACGTGGGTTGAAATGTGAAAAGCAACTTGTATATTGAATGGCATTAAGAGTTCCAACTATAGGGACTTTACAGGGAAAATCCTAGCTAGGAAAATAGGTATTTTTGTGAGAATCTCCTTTGTTTCTTGGAAGAATCCATGTTGTTCTGTGTCAAAGCGTTGCAGAGCTGGAGAAAAAGGGTTAATAGAGCAATGGCTTGTCATGATAAACTGTAGAGAAAGTCATGTCAGTTCACCAAAGTCACAACTTCATGGTGGAAAGGCTGAAATTTTGCCTTTTCATTAATCGAAATATTCTTTGAATTTGATATAAACTATGCAAGCCCAGTAAGAAAGCACCTAGTTGATACTTTAAAATTCCAAATTTCGGATATGCTGCCTCCCAATTCTGTTTGATTTCCCTAGCCCAGAGGATGACTTTGGGCTATCGTTGCAGCTCTCAGAAAGGTCTCAGAAAATTTGTCAATTGTATTCCCTGCAAAATCCAGAGAATCCAGAGAACCTGGTGGAAGAATTCATCAAACAGCAGCTTGTTCAGCGCAAGTGGGAGTAAAACCCCAGTTCTTGCACGGGAGGCCTGACTGGGGGCGCTGCAGGACTGAACATGCCCAGGAGGAGCTCCGAGAAGCCAGTTTTCTCCTCTTTATTTAGTCGAAGGTCCACACAGCCGGTGGAGAAGAAAAAATAACACGCACAGGCTTTGGCACTACATGAAATGTATTCAAAACCCAGCTCTTTGAATGTTTAAGCAGCAGAAAACGGTCAGCGGAGGAGTTGTAAGTGGCACCAGTGCCCAAGAAGGGCGGCAGGGACTTGTGGTGACACACAGTGCTCTGGGTACAAAGGTCTGTGTCGATGTTTGCGCAAACCTGTCCTTTGAGACTTGTATTTCAAGTTCACTCAGCTTGCACAGCAAGGGTGAATAAGGGACGTAACAAGAGACAGATTGAGCTGAGCTACCAAAAGGACAAAAAGATGTCAAAAGCGATTTTTTCTTTTTTTTTTTTTTCATGTTCCATTTAAAGCCTTTCTGGGCTGAAATCATTTTAATTATACGAATACTTTAGTTATCAGCACTTAATTGGAATTATGGGTTTTGCACTAAGGAATCTCCGTCACCAAGTTCCTAATGCAGTTAACTCCCGATTCCCACAGTGACTTCCCTCTTCAAAATGCTATCTGAGCATAACTGAGGTAATTACCTCCCCCAGGCACCTGGGATGCAGGGCAGGGTCTTTACTCTCATGTAATCAAGTGGGTAGAGTTTAAGGACACACAGAGTCTTGCCAGGGACAAGGCTCAGGCTTGGGATTGTGCTGGGCTCCTCATCCAGGCAGTGTATGAGATGCCCAGGTGTTTGGAGTGACCTCAGTTCTGCCTCCCATCTTTCCAGAAGAGTTGTCGAAAGCAGGAATACTATATATTTGCACTGGGCAGCAGAGGTATGTTTGGCACAAACTTCCCTCTAATTTGTTAGCCCATATAAAATCTTAATCAGAAGGCATGTTAACGTGCTCCTTGCTTGGTGGATGCCGTATTTTTACACTACAAAATGTCTGGGATTTTTCGCTATTTCTGCACATTTTGCTGAGAAGTTGATTAGAGATTAGGCCACTATTAACTCACGTGACACACTAATTATTTCATTTGTTGAAAGCAGACCTTTAAACAGGCAAATTGGCAAACAACCAACGCAAGCAGAAATCCCATACTTCATTCCTCATGTCTGAGTGCAGTTCACACTGTCAAAACTAGCAATCCCACCTGGCCCTCTGTCCTTTCTTCTCTGGTTTGACACAGATATTCTGAATATGTTACTGCCACCAAATGTTCTTCAGCTTCTCTGTGGTGGAAATTCACAGAAATTGTTCCCTGCTAGCAAGATTTTAAGAAAGTAAATGAGTGAAAAGGGAGTATGCGCGGAAAAAAACAATTAATCCATAGCTTCCTGCATAAGACTCCTGTGAAAGAACTCATGTAAACCAATACTTTTGTATTACTATCACGCTGCACAAAGGAATAGAGTAGAAAACAGCCTCACGGGTGAGGCCACAGCCTGTCTGAGGTTCCCGATGGGCACATACCATACAAAGTCCTGTGCATTAGTCCTTCAAATTCACATTTTTCTTTTAGTCTTCTATAGCTGTTGCCTATGCTGTCTGATAGATTGTGAGATGTAGCAAAGATGTTTGATAACCTCATGAGTCACTACTATCTTTCTATGTTTACAAACTCTTTTTTTTTCCCCTCCATAATCAAACAAAATTTGCCCCGAGAGTACAGAAAGATTTCATTTGGACCCGTCCAACATTCAAGATGCTACAGGTTGTGCCACCACAAACTGGTTTGCTCACAGG
>NW_010588630.1:167904-195260 GCF_000705375.1 Tinamus guttatus | reverse complement strand
AGTCTGCAGCCCAACAACGGGTGCCGGCGGCGGCGGTGCCACTGCTTGAGTACCTGCAACAAACAAACAAATACACGCGCATGAAGAAGGGGAAAAACCACGCCAGAACGAGCTGTGGGGGAGAAGACATTCTTACAGGTTCAGTTCTAACCAAAATGGTCTCATGAAGCCAGTAACAGAGCACCCATGTGTGTGTGCACATGCACATGCTGCTTTAATGAGAACGTACTGTAAAAAGAGCATAGCTAAGAGCGTAGCTTTCAAGCTGAAGTTTGTCTCGTGCTAAGGGCAATTAATGACCAAGTAGGTAAATTAATCGCTTCTCCCAAAGGCGTCACCTTGCGCAGGAGCAGTTACCGTTGTGCAGGGCAGAGCTCTGGCTCACGCTCACTTCACTCCCAGGATGTGCTCTGCCAACTGCCTCCTGACTGAACATCTTCCCAGTAAGTTACGCTTTCCAGGGTCCTAACTAAAGACACCTCCTTTACTAGCCCTGTATAAACCTCCTCCCCGTGTCATACACACAGTCCACACCGCATCTGGCGCCAACACCTGGGGTTTGGCCTGGGTCTACAACAAGGTTTGTCGAGTGCGGAAGAGGCAGCAGATACAAAGTCAGCCATGAAGCCAGTTAAGGTCAGAACGAGAAAGCGGGAGGAAACAGGATTACGAACAGCTCAATTTACCATTCCAGACAAGATGGCTACAACAAAGTCTAGTTTTAATAAACTAAACCTTGTAACATAAACTAACAAGAAATGCAACATGAAACTTTGGGGCATTTTTTTTAATACAGTTTTCCATCCTTTACAGCATACATCCAAGGCCAACTGTTTCCCCCTTTTACGTACGGACTCCGTTTCCACGCGGTCCTCAGGACAGTACAGACGTATTTACACACACAGGGTCCCTCAGAACACGCCACCTGAGGAAGCCCAGCCCGGAGCTCGCTGTCACCACCGCAAGCAGCAGCGATTCCAAACGATCCCAAGGGCACCCGGCTCCTGCTGGGTGCCTCCCACGGGCACCGTGCGCAGGCCCAGCCTGCACGTCTGCTCTCACTGCAACTGCTGACACTCCTGCCTCATCCCAGGGGCTTTTACACTGGCTCTGTCCTGTGCTACCTGAAAGTAATCCCCACAGCTGACAGAGCACATGATCAGAGCATGCATTTTTCTAAAAAGTGATCCCGACAGGCCTTTAGAGATCATCAACAGCAGAACAGGCAAAAACCCTATCCTAATCTCTCTTCTTTTCTTTTTAAAATTTGTTGAGGTCATAAAGAATACTCTATTTCAGGCTCTATCACTAAAAATGAAAGTTAAGAGTACCAGCAATGTAAGTTAATATACACTAGAACTAAACGTTTAGCTAAGTATCATCACTGTAAACTTCACTTTGATTTCAAGTTAATGAGAAAAATGGAGTAGATGCCCTTCAATTGTATCAGCTTCTCTCTGCAACTTAGTTAGTGTTTCTATCCCAACTAACCACAGCATTCTGAAAATGGCATTTAATGCCTTTCCACCACAGCACTTCTTATACTAAATTATGCCCCTGTACCTTCTCTAACAGAAATCTTTTCACTTTAATGCCGTTCATACTTGTATTAGAAAGAAATCATGTATTGCTGATTTGTAGAGCCCAGGCAGCAGAGACATGAATATTCTTCAAGTCCACGGTATCATCTTACCTTCCCCTCCAAGCAGCCACTTCTAAGGCTTGCTCTGTCACACTCTTTGAAAGAAATGATCAGCCAGCAATAGCTTATTTTTTCCTGTTTGCTTTTAATTTCAAAACAAGCAGCACTCCCCCTCCTTTTGCAATCGTAAGGCTGTAGGCCTATTTAAACTCCTAATTTAACCTAATTTAAACTCCTTGTGTGGCTTCACACTGTGCAGACCTGATGAGACAGACATATGGCTAGTGATATCTTCCAAGAATTTTATTTTACTAAATTGTTAGTGTTTGTGGATATTTTCTGATTTACAATCAGCAAAAGAGCTTTTCCCCCAGAAAATTAATAAAGCACAAAGGCGTAACTGAGATGAGATGAGTTCAGGATAGGTAAATACTTTTGCTCTATAGCAACACAGTAGGTGAGGATATGACAGCGTGAAGGTCAAGTGTGACTTTTTTTTTTCCAATCAGGTAGCAGTAATGTAGTGTTTCAACCTTATTTCCACATAGAATTATTCACAGAAGTGTAACAGTATCTAGAAACTCATTCTTCTGCAATCTGGACCACATCATCAGGGTAGCTGAACAATTTTTATTTTAAATAAACCTACTCACACATTTAGACTGCAGTATCCATTGCAAAGAATCATTAAAGAGTTTCCTTATAGTGCTGACAAATCAGGCACTAGTTAAATATTTGCTCCAAAAGAACCATCCAGAAACACATTCAAGTTTATTGAAAATGCTTGATAAAGTTAATGGCACAGACTACATGCTCATCTTCCAGGAAAATTTCAGACCTCTGTTACCTCATTAGGGCAAAGACACTTAATTAAAATTGAAAATAGTTTCAATAGTTTCTCCAACTTGAAATATCCAAGCTCCGAGGGAGAAAAAGTGATTTAATGACCACCTCATCTCTGTGCAGACGCGTGCCAGGCTGCCTCTGTCCCAGCCTGTATTTGTGTCTAAGCACAAGCCTTTTTGTAATCCTTTCACCCTGCTTATTGGAATGAGCCTCCGTCCACAACTGACTGTTCTGCACGACTCAGGTGAGACGCGGCTTTGCTCCTGCGGTAACGCTCCGAGGCGGCCCCTAGTACATTGAAGTTCCTTTGGGTCAAAGCTGGAGAAGCATATGTTGCTTTCACAACTTATTTCTAGTTGTGACTTTTACCATTACCGGGGATGGTGATTACAAGGTCCTCAGGAACACGAAGAGAGCGTTTAACAGGAAGAGCTCAGGTATCAACGTACTAGCACAGCCCCTCACCAAGCCCCCTGCAAAGCTTCAGACATGTAAGAACCACCACAGTGTCACACATTTCATAATTCCGCTTTACTCATCAGGCAGAGCTCAAAATGGCTATAGCTGTCCTGAAGAAGCATCTTCTATGCAGAGAGGCCAGAGCAGTCTTCCTTACTGCTTGATAATTAAGTAAAAAGACAGATTTCCAGGTCACTGGAATTCCATTTCCCGTTACCTTCTCTTCCTGCTCAAGAAAACCCACGTTCCCTTGTGACAGTTATCAGTTACAAATGCTAACATAAGTGAGATTTAAAAGAAACAAAAAAACAGAACTCTACCAACTAAGTGATTCCATCCCCCATCTCTCCTCCGATCTGTTAGACATTTTTCTCAGCTGCTACAAGAAAGCAAGGGAAGCAAAGGTATCTAGCATACCAACATTGCTTCAAACACAGCTCTTTTTGGAAATGTGATGGAAAGACATTTGGGAACAAGGAGTCAAAAGCTTCAGCTACCAGCAGAACAGGCTGAAGGTTTACCCCTCAAGTTTGATGTTATGCCACATTTAGCAAGTCGCATTAAACCGGGGGGGATGCCGCATCTTAAACTAGAAAATTAAATACAATCAGGAAATACTTGGAAATGGTACCAAATACACTGTTTTGAGTCTTTGCGTCTTTCTCTGGGGTTTGATACAGAGTCCTTTAGAACAGGCCAAGAGTGCAAAGAAGGAACCCTACGCTTAGTCCAGTACAGACTCTCCACTTAAATAACCTGCCTTAAGGACCCACATTATCCAGGGCAGTTGGGGCCCATCACTGAAGATGGTAAGAGTTGGTTCCTATTCACTTAAGATTTTTTTTAAAAAGGATGTAAGAATCAAACTACACAAATATACAGTGTTGGCTACAGGTATCAGACTTCTAAAATTCTTGCTTTATAAGACATGCACACTAAAACTGATCCAGGCCATGTGAATCACGAAGGTAAAATTTAATTTCACGAATGGTGCTTGAGGATTCATGTTTTCCTTACCTCTGAACTCTCATTCAGTAGTATAATCGGTATGGAAGCAACACTCATATATGCAATTAGGAAAGATGCAGTGTTTGTTAGGCTTTTAACACAGGCCTTCACCAAAAGTGAGTGGGAATGTAGCAAGCTTATCATTGTTAATATCCTGTATTACTTAAAAATTGACACTTCCTTTTATCAGATCTACTTCATAATACACAAACACTGTGATTAGCTCAAATATTACACACTGTCTTTTATGATTTAATGCAGATTACAAAAAGACCATGTAGCTGCTTAGGAGCAAACCAGCAAGGGAGAAAAGAATAATAATTCAGAGTGCATTAACAGAAAACAAATACCATGCTCCATGAGAACTATGGTATATTATTCTTAGATAGTATGTAATAGTATGTAAGTTTGGGTATAAAGAGCATTACACCATACCTACAAAACTGCAATATGGTGTGTTTAATCAAGATAATAATCACAGAATCTGAATAAAACAAAACATCTGCAACAGCAATTTATTACTGGTCCAGATTACAGCATTTGCTCAGCACTCAGACCAAGTTGACAAATCAAACCCTATCACTTTCTGCAGTAGTTGCATGTAAAAAGTGTCTATAAAAATTCTGTCCTGCAGATCATTTAAAAGATATGAGCAGCACATACTCAAAAAATCAGTTACAATCTGGATCATCTTGTCCAAAATAAGAACAAGAGGTTGTAACAACAGGGAATATGATCAAGGATACAACTAAATTGAAACAAGCTGGAGGGTTTTTGTTTTTGTTTTTTGTTTGTTTGTTTTTAAGAAATTAGCACAAAAATTTAGATACAATGTCCACAAGGGATCACTCCTTGGGAGTCACAAACATGCCGTCGTTGGAAGTGATGAAAGAATTACACTGGAGGAATGAATGGAATTAGTGGAGATGAAACAGAATGTAACTTAGTAATGCTAAGAAAGCACATGAAATCTTACAAGAATCCATCAATTTAGAATTACTTTATAACATATCTTCCATTAAAAAAAAAAAAAAAAAAAGGACAGATAGATGAGCTTCATTTTGAAGTTACAGAAGTTAGGAAAGAGTTCCTGCATTTTTACAGACTACACGAGGCATTCTCAGGCATGGTTATGGGGTTTAGGTTTCTACGGGAGTCTCTTCAGAGCCATCTTCATTCAGCTTTGAAGTCAGCTCGCAGAAGCAGCTTCTTCTATGCTGCCCCCAAGATCCGAAGGACGCTTCTTCGTTCTTCTTGATAAGCTACTGAAGCCCCTTCCCCCTAGTTCCCCGGGCAGAGTCCTCAGGAAACACTCCACAATGCTGTCCAGCCCATCCTTCTACCTTCTTATCTCAGCTTGGAGCACCACACCACAGGCACGCTTAAGCAGCTGTTTAAGGGGGCCTCACGAAACACTAGTCACGCAGCCAGTTACCTGCCCGGGGAGCTAAATCCTATGTGCTTGGGAGCACAAGGCCCTTCTGCCTGAAGCACCTGGTGGCCCGGGGCAAACTGCACCTACCTACTCGTGCCTGTGTCCCGTTCCCACGTGTTTGCCCTGCGCAAGCTGCAGGCTTCGCCCCGGGGGGAGCCCTGCAGGCGCCCCGGCTGCAGGCGCGTGCGGAGCCCCACGTCCCTGTCCCGCCCGGGATGAAACCTGGCACGCAGAACGGAGAGGAACCAGGCCCAGCCCGGCCAGCTCCCGACTTCGGATGAAGGGGAGGGAGGACTGCAAGGGATGCTTCTTCCTTGCAATCCACATACAGCACACATGGCGGGGTGGGGGGAATCACCTCATGTTTTTCTTCCAGCTTAAGAAGAGACCAGATCTGGTCTCTCGCAGTCATAGTTATGCTCAACTGCTGAGTCACAGTGGTTTTAGACAAGAGCTCCCTCTGTCTCAACTTACTGGAGAGACTTAAAAGCAAGAGAGACCAAAATTATTTTCTTTTTTTTTTTTCCAACCTTTAATCATGTAAAATGTTATAATCTATTTCTGCTGCTTTTCTTATATCTTACATCTCATTGTGAATAGTCCCCTGTAACTCTGAAATGTCAGGAATGGAAAAACTTTACTTAACTCCTTGATTTTATAACTTCCCTTTGAAATAAGACATTTGTTGATACAATATGTAATTACTTGAAAAAGGAACAGAGAAAGCTTTTAGTTAGTACTTCGGTTCTCCTACACTGTGAATGTACACAGACTTATAATCTGAAAAACAAACAAAAACGTCACACCCTCTCTGACCCCTTCTTGATGAGACTGACTACATGGCAACTGCATCCTCAACTATCCCATACAGCAACTAATAAAAACAAAGGTAAATGCTTGATTCTCTAATTTATAAAACTCACCTTCCTTGAATTTGTAGGAGTAAAGACTACTGTCCCCCCCAAGTGACATGGGCATTTAAATTACTTCATTTTTTTTTTTTTTTTAACAAAAGCTTTTTCTTCTGTATACAGCGACAAAGCCTTCCAGCGAGGAATGATGCATTTCAAAGGGTTGCAATAAAAGGCTCAGGTTACGATGTACAAGACACAGTAACATAAAACTTCAAATAATTTGGTAATACTGGATTACCATTATAAAAACAGAAAACATCCTTTAGCTATTAAGACGTGTGTCTTGAAAAAGTGTAAAGGCAGATAACCCTTATCACTACAAAACACACCCTTGCTGCCACCACGGTTTTTTCCTTAAGCCCATCTCTATCTGTCAAATGGCCAAGCTGCTCTCAGAACACCTAGTTACTGGCTTTGGACGCCTGCTCTGCTGGACGTCACAAGCAGCCGGGTTTGTAGAGGGAAGAGGCTCGTCGCTTTTGAACAGCTCCGTTTAGGAGGGTGTCATCTAGAGCTTCCAACGTGAAGCATCCAAAAATCACTAGTCACAGAAGGAAAACTTATGCATCGAATGCAACAAAGCGGTAAACTCTCAGAGGGAGAAAAAGAAAAATCTTAAGTTTGTTCTGCAGTTAATACTGCACATGTTTAGGAATAAACACACTTAAAATTAATCTTCATATCCTTGTCATGCTCTCATTTAGAGGTCTGAAATCACATAAATGGAACAATCCTCTCGTTGCCTTCCGAGTGTATTCTTGACACACTGAACCATAAAGGGCCAAAAATAAATATTTAGCCGACCCCTGCAACACTGAACAGCACGCTATCCTCTACTTCTCATGTTGAGGTTTTTCATAGATTTAAATCTATGAAAGATATCCAGAGTTAACTCATTTTAGTAATATGCTCTTTTGACAAGCAAAAAGGTTTCAAAACCTGTAAAACAGGGTTAAATGAAAGCTTTTTAAAAATTTATTTTTATTAAAATAATTTATTCCATACAGAAATAGTATGTCATATTTTGACAGATTTTAAAAAATACAGTTTTGAAAGAATACTCTTCTGCTATAAGTTATGTTTATAGAAGTCACTATACATGCAAGAATCAAGCCTAAAACACGGTTCATGTAACAATGTTTTTTCATTAAGATATTCTACAAACTTGCAATTTGTTAAACTAGACAACATGCCACTGGCCTGAATTTGTAAGTTAAAATTTACAGTTTCGTTTCTTCAAAAAAAACCCCAGAGATCTTCAATAACACCAGTTTTACTGTTTCTTCTGTGCAAAACCAGCCTTTAAAATTATTTCAAAGCAGAAATTTGAACAAATGCTGAAAATCCACTTTAGTTTCCCAGAAACTGTAAATCAGCAGCAAAATGAAAACCTTATTTCTAATTCAGAAAACAATAAACTGGAGAATAAATACAAAAAGAACTTACCAAGAAGTGGAATAGCTTGGGTAACAGGAGCAGGTACATTAGTAGGTGCTACAGGAGGTGGAACAGTCGGATATATTTTGGAACTATCACTAGTTTCTGCATTTCCTCTGGATCCAGATACCACCGTAGGGATGGGATTTCCAACAGATGCATCTTTTGTAGTGTCTTCATTTACCCCAGCTGCTGTAGCTAAAGAACAATTGCATTAACTTTTTTTTTTTTTTTTTTAAAAAAAAAAGGTCAGTTTCTCTGCCTTCATGATACCTTTCTTCCACAGCTACTTGCCCAGGATTCAAACACTTACAGTTTGGGATGTTAACTGCTGGAGTGTGAGGAACAGATACTGGAGGAGTTATAGGTGGTGGTGGTCCAGGAGGAAGAAAGCCTATAAGAAAAGCATTTATTAACATAGCGTATCACTTAACCAAAATGTGGTTGCGCAGGTTTTTTGTTTGTTTGTTTGTTTGTTTTAAATCACATAGCCAATAAAAGTAGGCGCAACATAAAGGACTTAATATTTCTATAAATACATAAATGTACCTGGTGGTAAATGCATTGGGTTGAACCCTGGTCGTAAGAAGGGTGGTGGCGGCGGCGGTGGCACCCCAGGAGCAAATCCAGGAGGAGGGATTCCTAAAGGTGCTGTGAAGGCAGGGGGTTGGAGGGCACCCACCACAGGGGGGCCTGAGGGATGTGGTGGAACCTATGGAAAGGAAGAGGAAAACGATACTATATCAAGACTGAAGGCCTTATGTACAGATTTTTCTTCTTTGCTTGGTCCATCAAAACAAGATGGCTTAAACTATCTTAAATTACATTGCAATAAGGTGTCTTAAATAATTGATCTAATTAGCAGTCAAAGAACTCCAGCTTAAAATATAAACATTAATCTTGTTTGCCTCTCTTCTTAAAGGGAGAATGAGCCTCTGCGCTCATCAATGTTATGACATGCTGATCTAACATCTAAATATAGCCATTATACAGTAGCCAGCATAAATTTTATTAGCCAGCATGGTATACTGCACAACTTCAGAGCAATTTCAGAACTTTTTATTTAGTTAGTTTTTCTTAACCAGCTAGGTTTGCCTATTAGAATGACCTTTCTTTACTTTGGCAATTATTATTGGGATTTTCATTCCAGTCTACGTCAAGCTGCTTGTGGACCGAAGTCAATCAAAAGTAAAGCACCTCTCAAAGCAGTTTCCCCCGGCCAGAGGAGACCCTGAGGACGACCCCGGGCTGCTGGAGGGGCACCACAACCAGCAGCAGCTCAGGCGCTCCAGGCAGGAAGAGGCCTCACTCCAGCAGGTGGAAGCCAGCAGAGTTCCCCAACTCGCTTCCCAGCGGCAAGGGCCCTGTGGCCGGGAAGAGGCTTTCCAGGCCAAAGAACTACACTTACCTACACGGGCTACCACTCGCACAGGGACATTACTGATTAAGGCCCCTAAGGCTACTTGCACCCTCACTGGTAACGTCCAGCGACCTGGGCTCCCCTCCCTGCACGTGCAGCCCGCGGGGGGGTGGTACTGGGAAGCCCGTGTTCTCCCTGCAGGGAGATGCAGCTCCTTGGGACGCGACCCCTAAGCAGGGAAGCGTCACCTGCCTGCAGTCCGACCAAAGCTGCCGCCAGGCCCTGGCCTGCAGCGAAGTGACTCAGGAAGACGCGAGGAGCTACCAAGGCAACAACAGGGACTGCCCGTGGGCAGAGGGCAACCGGAGCTGACCCGCGTCACGGACAGCACCATGGTGGGCGGCTGGATTCGGCAGGTGGTTCTGCAGCCTAAACTGTGACAAGGCACCAAACCTGCTCTGCTGGCGTCCCACGTGTCACCCCGCCTCAGGGGCTCACAGAGGCACCAGGGCAGACGGGCACCGGCTGCCGGGGAGCACCCGGACAGGCAGACGGAGCCCGCGGTCTCCGCGTGCCAGCGCTCCTTCCAGCTCTGCCGGAGCGAGCAGCCTCCCACCGCCCAGCAGCCACCTCCACAGCCCCAACCGCTGAGGCCAAGCACGGGCGAGAGCAGCTCTGCTTGTGCCATAGGACAAAACACGTCAGACAAACTGCAAAGGGGTTATCAAAAGTGATTTAAACGAAAAACGGCACATAGTGAGCTGTTTCCTTTAGGTGTTATGCCACATTTAGACATACGCATAGCAAAAACAAGTTACCTTTACTACTAACATCATCTATATCATGAGAGCTGAACCAAACTGGTAAGTTTTGAGAACTATTTACAAATTGTTAAGCTATTTTAATTTATAGTGCTCTAGAAAAGATAACTGAACTGGTCAAGTGTAATACAGCCTAAATAATAACAATAATGAACTGTATGATGCACGTATTTCATGGTGAAGCCAGAGACACCGACCAAATACAGCTCCCTGATCCCAGTCTGAATTTGTAAATACTACAGGAAAAGTTCCTTTGCCATAGTAAAAAACCAACAAGACTGATGCGACTGGAACAAACTCACCTCACTCTCATGTTACAAAACTGCTGGGTTTCTTATTTATGCTTTGTTTCACAGTGTGAATTCAATGAAAAAACACTAATATTACAGTTAATTTTAATAACAGCTACTTTGTACTAAAGCCCTCTGAATTTCAAGATTTGACCTGCTTGTTTATTTATTGAAAATATCTTACAGAATTACAGGAATCCTGTGTCAAAACAGCCCAGAATTAAGCATTCTATGTTCTGAAACCACGGGCTTGGATAAAATATTTTTGTCTTTGAATAATTGGAGTTCATCATCTTTTTTTTTTTTTTTTTTTTTGGGCCTATCTGCCATGTTGTGGCTCACAAATCATATTTTCCCAACATTTAAAATAGTTTTATTCAAAGGTCTTCAAAGGTACATTAGTATTTTAAGTGAGCAGAAAAAACGATTACAATAAAACTAGTAACAATTGTTTGTCAAGAAGCTAAAAGAGAAACAGATTATTAAATACCTGAGAGAATAACTTTTTTGTTTTTAATTACTGCAAGATATTTAAGCTAACAATTACTTTTAACATACATCACAATAAAATTTTGAGCTGTACATTACTTTGAATCTGACAGGCTACACCTGCATGTTGGTTCATGGCAGCAGTGAGGTTTTGAAGCACATGCTGCGTCGCTCCCACTAACCACGTGCTGCCTCAATTCCCAAGGCTGTGTGGGCACATGCAAACTACCTCCCTTTCAAAGGGAACGAGACCAGAAGCTCTGCTCCTGCTGGGCACAAAATGTGCTCCAGACCTAGTGGGCTTGGTTTTTCCAAGTCTGCCTGTGGCTTAGCAGAACAGGAAGTGTTCTTCAATTACATTGTGTTGCTCTTTTATGAGGGAAAGAGCAAGTAACCCAATTTCAAGTGCATAGTGGATTTATGGCACAGGAAAATTACCTGTGTGAAGTGCCAGCACGGGCAGTCTGCTAACACGAGCAGTTATAATTGAGGACAACGTGAAACACACACATTCAACTACTTAAGCTATTCATCAGTTCTGATGAGATATCCAAAGCAAACAAGAAGCAACTCTCACCTGTGGAGGAGGTACAGTTATTGGTGCAGGCATGGGAACGGGAATTGGAACAGGTAAAGCTTTAGGTATAGGTGAGACTGGTTCATTATGTGTAGCTTCTGCACCTCCATTTTGAGCTACTTCATTTTCAGACTTCTTGGGAATCCCCTTCCACTCTGCATTAGAAATAAAGGAAGAAAAATAAAAGGTTCAGTAGAAGTGGACAAGTAGTCAAGTATTGCCATGTAAAACCAGTATGTTTTGCAATGTTTAAAAAAATGAAGCCAAATAAAATTATTTTGCAAACAAAGAGAAGCCTACAGAAATAAGTTTTATTTAAAGGGTATTTCTGAAAATGAAATCCCCAAATTACTTTGAATACAGTACAGCAAACCACTGTCATTGAAAAAGGGCAAACAAATCTACTCCTTTCATTCGTCATTTCCCAATTCTACTCTTTGTGCCAACGGCGCATGTGCACGTCCAGGATACTAAAGCTGCAACAAAAGCAGCAAGGCTGCCTTGGGAGAAGCCTTCAACACATTTCATTATTCTAGGGCAAAGCAGCAGCTTTTTCACTTATTTGAAAAGCTATTTTTGAAAATCTAAAATTTACAACTCATAGCAAAATGAAAATACAACAATGTGGAATGACTACAAAACAGGAGGAACATTAGCTTCAGGTTTAAAATCACATTTCAGCAGCTAAACAGCATTACCATTCAACAGTTGCACAGTTAAGACCAGCAAAATAACCTAGAGTGCTAGTTCAGTTCTTAGGTAAATACTGCATTTATTTATTATTACTTTTAAAACCACAACAGCTAGCACTGTAGCTTATCCCTAGCAATTCTGTACTGACATAACCTGTAATTGATTTGGAGCTACTGCTTATAGCAGGTATAATTATATTTTTAATTCAAAAAGAAACAAAACCCGCTCTTTTCTCGACTTATATACAAAATTATTTCAGCCAAATTAAACACAGTGCCTCCTAAAGGAGCTGAAATTCTCCTATTAATATAAAAACAAACAAACAGAGGCAATTGGAATGGAAACATTTTATTTTCACACAAGTACTTCAAACGGAGGTTCCCTTGCCAGGGACACTTCCCACAAACCGGAGGGCCTGCGCCAGCCCCGGGGCAGCTGAGCCCGGATTCCTGGGGAGGGCAGAGCGCAGTGCAGCCGGCAGGACACCCGCAGCCCCAGTGCTGCTTAGCCCGCTCCCCTCGCGCTAACGACCCACCAGCACTGACCACCTGGGTGTCCCTGTAAGCCCCAGGTCACTCCGACTGCAGCCCCGAGCCACGTGAAGGCTGCTACACGCCACCCTCAGGAACATCAGCCACACCAACCTCAATACCACAGTATGGGGATGACTGCTTAAAAAACACTTTTCAGATCCAACAGTATTTTACCTGGACAAAGAGTTTCGTTGTCCAACATTCCTCCTTCACAAAAGCTTTCCAGATCTTCAGGCTTCACTTTGTCCCATGGTATGTAGGTAACCCCCAATTCTACATCCCAATACTGCTTGTAATCTGGCTTTATTCCTTTATTCAAAGCCCATGCAATCTTGGGGGAAAATATATGTAGTCAGTAACATGTTTTCACTTTAATGACTAGGTTTTCACTAAATAGCACTACAGTTTGAGGTTAGGAAGCAAAGGAGAATACTCTAATTGAAATAGCAGGAAAAGTAGTTTAAGGACAAAACTCAAATAGGTTATGTAAAGCAGAATTAGCTTTTACGTGCTATTCTGACCAGCAGTTGCATATAGTTTTTAAAGAAAGTACTTCTATGCTTCTTTTAAGTGATCCCAGGTCATTTCAGCTAACTAGAATTGCTCTATAAGCACAACAAGCATTTCTTCAAGTGAACTTTATTTTGCTTCAGAGGACAGTGACCCTCTCTAGTATAATGTTCTACAGAAGAAAGAACTTCAACAATGAATGACTTCTACCACATTATTATGTGGTAAGGCTTCAAAGAGTATTAATAAAGCTCCGTTATAAGAAAAAGTAACCAGCATCAAGGAAAATCATGGTTAACAATCCACTGTTACAATTAAAAGACACACACCGTTTTCGCTGGTGGAATATATAACTATGGGCAATCTCTTAGGGAAACGAACACAAATTCTATGAGCTGCTTTACAGAACAGGAACAAGACTTAACATAAACAAGGCTCATTCATATATATGTCTACATATCTTACAAAATAGCATATCTAGAATGTATAGAAGTCTAGAATGCAATAAAAAAAGAATTACAATTAATTTTAGAAGAATTTGAGACTTTGTAAGAAATACCTTTATGGATTTCTGGTTCACTTTGAAGTTGCCTCGGCTCAATTTCTGTAGGGCGCGATAAGCATCTTGTCTGTGCACCATTACAATATAGGCACATCCTCGAGGCGGTATCATCTGTTTGTATTTTAAGAAAAAAACAAATTGTTTTTGCTACCACAGTAACAAAGCAATTAACATGTAACAGTTTAACTGCACTTAAATGGAATATCAGTAGGTTTCTCAGAAAGGACTACAGACATATGACCATTTTTAAGGTTTTAAAAGCTGAAGTGGCAAGTATCTTCCTGAAATAAGTTTCTGGTAAATGCGAAGCAACTTCTTATCTAGGAAGTTTATAACTGTATTCCATGTGAGAAGATTAATTCATATTGCATATTTAATCCTTAAAATGGCTAAAAAGTAGTATTCGTTTAAGTGCTGTGGCCTTGGAATTAGTTAATTTGTTGGAAGAAAAACAACTCTAATACCTCAACTTTATTCCAAATCTCAAATTGCCGATTACAACTTCATATTCAATTTTATCTGCAGGTTTATTGCAATTTTTATTATATTATTTTTAATGCATTTGAGGAAGAACAGAATACATCCTGTTTTATAAAATTTGAAAAGTGCAAGAAAGTTACAACCGCAAGTTGGGTTTGTTTTGCTTAAATAAAATTGCTACTGGAACACAACTACTGTTTATCTATAAAGTATCCTTAACACAACAAATCTTAACAATGCTTTTCCAAGCTTATCTAAAATAATAGAAGAGAAACAAGTAAGAGCAACAAAAACACCAGTAAGGCTCTATCTTTCTATAACTAGACAACAAGCAGCAGCAGGAAAAAAAAAGAGGGAAAAAAAAGAAAAAGAAACCCTCAGTAGCATAGAATTTGCCCTATGTCCACCTCCTCAATGGCCTTTTATCATTAAAGCTTGAGCTTTATGAAAATGGGGTCATCTTCTGGACTAATCCCAACAGGGCTCTTTTAAATGTAAAGCTACACTAAAGCAACTGTCCTGTCTCCCCCTCACACACGCGAAACACACAAATGAACCGAGTTCACTGGTTAGAAAACACAGACATTCTGTTAGAACACAGAAAGACGCATAATTGTTTTTCCTGCAGAAGCTGTTTCGTGCCTTTTTTTTTTTTTTTTTTGCTCCTCATAGACTGAAAAGACTTTTTGCAACCAAGGCATATCAAAGTGGCTTGCACTATGCTATTTATACTTACATTTATTGATTCAATTGGGCCAAACTCCTCCAAAAGACTTCCAACATCCTGTTGAGTAGTCCTTTTATCAAGTTGTCCGACCCAAAGTGTAGTACTACAGACTACAATCAAAAGAGTTAACACAGCTTTAAAAGCAGTTGTAAGTACAGATCTCAAGCCAAAAATCTTAAAATAGTCGTGTTAACAGTCGCTTATGACATTCCAATGAAAAAGCCTGCTAACATTAAAATCTATTTTGTAATCTTTAAAAGGAGTATTTGAAAAACACTTTTTGCCTGCCTGGAGCTGAATTAAGAGTTAAAAACAGCAAGAACATCACAATCAATCACTGTTAGAACACACCTACAAACAAGCTTTCTAGTTAATTAATATTAACAGGTGACTTGCAAGCACAGGTTGTGAGCTCTGCAAAACACAGGAAGGAAAGAATGTTTTGCTGCCAGCACTGCTCTGTGAAATATCCTCCCAGCACCTGTGGTGGATATTCCACAACAAGGGAACTCACTCTGAACACCGTGAAATCCAAGCTCCTGGCCAGCATCACAAGTTACAGATACTTACTAGCAAGATGATACTTAATCATTTATAGCAACACACCCATTACTATAGTGAGATTTTCCTCCAGAATGTGCTGACGAATCAACTATAATGAGTAACAGAACTTATATCCTCTTTAGTGACCTATTCAATGCCATTTACTTCCATGTTAAGAGAAAAAAAATATTTAAAGGATTTCTTTCTCTGTGATGAAAGAGTAAAGCAACATGTTTATATCTCACTTCTGTCCTCAGGCTAATAAAACTTTAGATGAGCTCAAAATATATTCTCAGAAGACTATTGTGTCAACTTAACACTCATCATCTATGTCTTCCTCGCTGAGTGAAATATAGTTGCTAGACTTAAAGAGTCTGATGTAACAAAATCTGGAAGAGATGCTGGCAAAAAGAGTATCTTACAACACTGCTAGTAAGCTTTGAAGCTAACGGCTACCAACTTTTGCATCACCTTAAATAGCATCTTTTTTGTCTTTTTGTTTGTTTGTTTTGAAGCTTTTGTCCTTTTACATCAAGGAGAATGTTCTCCTTTTAGTTGATATTAAAGGGAAGATTTCACATCGCCAGAGAATGACAACTGCATTTTGTCTATAAATACAGGCA
The DNA here is from genome assembly GCF_000705375.1 of Tinamus guttatus. The sequence goes on along the minus strand of NW_010588630.1, from coordinate 179,311 downwards.
AAACCAGGATTATTTCAGAATTGAGAACATTAGCCTTTGTGTTTTCCAGGTCAAAGCTTCTCTACAGATTTGAGATACACACCATTGAATCATTACAGAAATTATAATCATGTGCTCAAGTTGCTGTTTAATCTACTTTACCTTACATGTCCTAAAGGAAAGAAAAATGTGTTTCAGCTTTTTCCTTCCTCATTTTAGAGTCAAAATATTTCCAACTTAGAGATATTCCAAAAAGGCTGAATTGTCTAATATGAGGGTAAGAAGGAGCAGGAATAACGATAAATAATGATAACTAATAATAATTATTAATAAACTGGCAATCGTTATCTAAACTCAGTCTCAGATCTCTAATGCTTTAAGCACTGAAAACTAAGCAAAGATACACAAAACTGCTAGAAGTTACATTTTTTAAACAATATACTGAACTGTCTGGCACGTGTTTTTGGCAAGATGGCAGTTCAATAAGTCAAAAACAACAACAAAAGTCAGTCACCAGTGAATTATTTCACATCAGTCAAATATTTCTGTCAGAAGGAGTTGTCCTCTGCGATAGCCTGAGCAGAAGTTGTGTAATGAGTGGAGTTTCTGACTCAAATATTTCTGTCAGAAGGAGTTGTCTTCGACAGATGAATGTGTTTTCCTTCACATTCGTATTTTTTTTTTTAAATACCGAAGTCTGTCTTAACAGTGCACTCCTACGAAGGCATAGAATTTTTTTGAAAACACAGTAATTTCTTTAACCTCAGAGAACTCTAGAATTCATTAAAGAAAATAGTGGATACTAAAAAGAAAAACACTCGTTATCTGACCAAGGCAGATCTCGAGCAGCTGAACAGCAGCACCAGCAGAACTTGCGAAGCGCCATGGACAGCAGACAGAGAGAGCGAACTCACCACTGACAGTTTCTGCCTTGATCTGCGGAAGGCCTTTCGCCCTGCGCTCCCTCTCTCTCTCGCGCTCCCGTCTTTCCTGCGAGCGAGACTTGGGCGAGTGTCGGCGCCTGTCCCTGGATCGCGAGCGGGATCGGCGATGGCGCGACCGGCGAGACCTGGAGCCGGACCGCGAACGCCTCCTTTTGGGCGACCTAGTTTAAACAGCAATTTACTTTCAGCCGTTCTGACCCGGACACAGAGAGACAGGCAGCTACTTCATGGATCTAGCTAACTAATCAGGCAAGAGTTCAGTTGTAAAAAAAATACCAACCCAGGACCATTCACATGCATTTAGGACTGCAGCAAGTTATAATAGCAGCTCTCCACCCAAACATTTAGTCAGTTTAAAGTTTCTAATCTTCTCTGTATCAGTTTTATATTAAAGTGAGAAGCAGAAGTATTCTATAATAGAAATAAAATGGCAACTCAGAGTCTGGAAGAGAGAGTAAACCTCCAAAGAAGCCATATGAAGTTTGGCAAAGGAGAAGACTGGTAATTAAGTAGATGGTTTTGCTTAGTACTGGAGCCAGCTCTCTCAGGTCCTGGGAAACTGCCTCTCTGACAAGCAGTGGACCTCGATACACCAGATCACACATCTCTTGATAAGAAAAAGCATCTTTCAAACACAGACAAAATTATCACATTTTGCCTCGCTAAAATTTAGCCAGTACTAACAGATGCGAAAGTTATTCTCTGCCAGTAAAAAGAACTACAGTTTTCCTTAGCTGGCTTTCAGGGGTGCACAAATCCTTAAATCACTAATCTGCCTCCAGGACATTCAAAGAGGCAGTTTCTCTGAGCACCAGGCCTACTCTCTCCTTATTACACAAAAAAGGAAGCAAAACTAGTTTTGGACATTATGCACTAAAGTTTATATTAAATTCCAACACTTTATACAATGTATACCTTATAATTAAAAGAACTTCCACTAATTTACCTTGATGCAGATCTAGATCTTGACTTTCTGCTGTCAGAAACATGTCTTTTTCCTTCTTGAACGGGGGGCTGTTCCACTTCCATATCCTGAAATATTCAGTTTTGTTGTTGTTATTCTGAGCATTTTATTTCATTTTGTGTCTTAACTAAATTACGTAGCAGCACTAAAATTATACTGAATATTCATATATGTGAAATTGAAACACAATTCTTCTCAAACTTCACCATTACTTTACAGTCACTAACAAGGAGACAGTCCAGTATTACATGATTTTAACACAATCACTGTGAAAATACTAAAAACAGTTTATACAAAAATTCACATCATCAGTCCATAAATTAAATATACTGAAATGTTAGATTTAAGTCATAGCTACATAGTATAACAAAGAACCACCCATATCCTATTTCTCTGACGTTCATTAAAATTTTACCAACATTATGTTCTTGAAAACCTTCCTAGAGATATTTAAAGAATGAGTTTGGCCTTAAAATGAAGTAGCTTAAAGTTGTGAACATATCCGTAGACAAAATGAACATGTTTGTATACAAAAAAATGGGGATTCTAAATGTATAAGCACTTGCTTAAGTTGAAAGGAAACAATACAGGACAATTCCTAAGTAGGAGAGATTAAAAAGATGACAACAACAACAAAAAAAGGAATAAAAACCCCACAAATGACAAGCACCAAGCTAACCAATCCTGCAGGACAATTCTGCTGGAAAGAATCCAAAACATACTGTGTCCTGCCCAAGCTTTAAATAGTCTTCACGATGCAATCCTGCCAGGAAACATCTGAGCAGACAATCTCTCAAAACTCAAGACTAAAAAATTTGGTAAAGAGAAACTCTTGAGAAGGAGCTCCTTCTGGGGTAATTACTAGAACCTGTGATATCATCCGTCTCCACATAAAGACAGCTTAATACTGTTTTTCTTATTTAACACTTCCTTTTCTTGGAAAAAAAAGGAAGTAAAAATATTCAAGTGCTGAGCACATATCAATTTTCAGTACCCCAACATTATCTACAAGCTCCTAAAGAACTGCTTTAAAATCTTTTTAGATGCAGAATGTTAGCGTCTACTTTAGGAACTCCTAAAACTTATTTAATTAATTCATTCCTTAACATAGGCTCAAAAACAGTCTTGCTCTGACAGAAGCCAGTCACTGAACAAACAATACCCTCCAAAACCTTAGGAACAGGAGGGAAGGTTTTTGGTGGTTTTTATTTTTCAATAAATAAACAAAAATAACTTTTACAGACTTCTGAGTCCATTTCCACTATTTCAGAAAAACTAGCTTTTTCAAATAGCTTCTCTCCAGAATTAGAGTATGCTGTTTGGCTCTGGTGTTGTTGACGTGGTTGTCATGTAGCACTGTGGCTATCCACATTTCTTGCAGATAAACTACTCTCACAGCCAACTCCAGACATGGTTTTCATGGTATTTATTCTTCTGAAGAAGTTATGCGTATTTGAGAAAATTAAATATTAGAACATAAGTACTTATATATTGAAAAGGGTCTCCACCTGCTGATGTGTTTTCTGCATATGTGTTTCAGTCTGTACAGGGAAAGGAGTCTGAAATGTCTGCTGTACAGGTGCTGCTGGCGGAATCACAGGCTGAGCCATGGGTGGAAACTGCGGAGTAGGCAGGAGACCGAAACCCGGCATTTGCCCATTAGGAGGAAGTGGAACCTTCAGGGAAAAAAGAACACAAACTTCCAGTTAGGATAAAACCCTGTTAGACTTTCCAGTTCAGTCAGAGTAAAATTGTCCCTCTGCTCAGATTTCACAATACAAGAGCAGAAGCCTGAAAGAAGCAGGTTAAGCATCCTATCTGCAGAGCAAAAAATAAAAAAGCTGTATTGGAACAGAGAATGAAAACAACTTTCTCTGGAAAGCTGGAGAACTAAACCACATTCACTCATCACTCAGTGAGAGCATCTCCTCTGTGCTTCTCCACTGAAGAAAATGACAAAATTCAAAAAAGACTAGGACAACAATTTTAAAAATTTATTAAAGATATTTAGTTTTTTAAAAGTTACCTGGTGGCGCATTGGATCCTGTTGCATTCCCATCATTCGTTGCTGAAAAGGATCCATATTCGGGAGTTGTGGAAATACTGGTTGTTGCATACCTTCTGCTGGAAAACCACTGAAACCAGTAATATTTTGGTGAGAAAAGTCAACAGACAGAGAGGGTTTTTTTGCTTTTATCTTACATATTTATATGTGCATTTACACATCTTGCTTCAAATTTAGAAGAAAAAAAATCTTCATTAAGATCCCACCTCTCCTCTGAAAAGCAAAAACAAACTCAGGAAGAATGGAAGCATCCATTTTAAGATGAACCCTTTAACATTTTAATAGATGCTACATAAATGCTATATGTTTAAACCTCTTTTCCCCCTGTACTTAAACAATCCTGCTAAACTCCTTAGTCTACGGAAGCAGTTCAGGAAGATTGTCTATCCTAGGCTAACTACCCTTCTTACCAGTTCCTCCTTCAGGAAGGACAGAAGTGACACTTTTTCCCTCAAGGAAAAATAAAGTTAGCCATACTCTTGCTGAAAAAACACACCCCTTTATTCTCCAAGCTTCAGAGCAGAAACTTGAAGTCTGGGAGGAGTGTAGGGCAGAGAAGAAGGGCTATGTCTGTCACAGTGGGGTTGCAGTAATGCCATTCACTTCCTGATTCAACACGCAGAATGGACAGTGCTCAGGGAATTTATGAGGTTTGTGCAGCTAGCAGGAACTTTTTACAGGATGCTGTTTGTGTAAAAAACTAAACAAGATTACAGGAAGCTAAAAGAATTTCATGGTGATGTGAACAGAAATGTGCAGTATTTTGAGATACAGGTGTCCTAAAATTCTCACGTGCTTCTGGACAGCTCAGTTTTTCATAGAGAGCATCTCTCATTTCGCATGCACTACTAGAATCCAATTTTCAGAAGCATCTTAAGCAACTATAAAATCACGAGGACAATGGCTTTAGAGTGCTACAAACAGAGCATAAAACCTGCTGAAAAACCTAGTCCTGTGATCTCTAATTGAGAATACACAGAGAGTGGATATGTTTGACCTACCTCATCTTTCTGAACCTCCAGAGTTCACAGCTGTGTAATAGGGAAAATGCTACAAATTTACCCTAAAAGGCATTTAGGTCAACTAATGCTTGTGGATCATTAAAGTGCTTTAGGTGACCGAATACAGTAAGAAAGTTAATGACAAAACTATTGATTCGATTTTTTAGAGTAGGGTTTGGATTGCATACACAGAAATAAGACATAGAGGCCACATACTGAAGCAGGGAAAAAAGAAATAATGACTAACCCAGGTATTGAGCACCATCCAGCCTGTGCACTGAATGAGAGAGAGGTCCTGTGGAAAAAACTAGTATGTGATCATGTAACTAAAGATTTTATCATAATGCATATCAAAAGGGGAAAAGGGGTCTGAATTAGTTTGCACGGGTGTTTAATGTGTGAGATCTTAAAGCTGCAAAGTCAATTTTAAGACTGAAGATAGTTAATACTTTTTAAGAGCGCTCTAACGTTTGGAACCGCACCTTCGCCACTGCCAGCAAAGCCATCCAACTGATTAATAGCTAACAATGCCTTCACACGCTCAGCTGTGCAGTAAAAAACACAAAACTCATCTTGCAACCAAAATTCAATTTTTTCCATCAAACACATTCCTCAAGCAATGAGGCGACATGCCAGACTTACACTGGAACACTGAAGTAAGAAAACCCAACAGCTGCTTAACAAGGATTTAACTTTGGAGTCTAAAAATGAAACACTTGAATAATGCAGATTTTTAACCAAAGCTTTTTTCTAAAAATCTTTGGGATACAGAACTTACAAAGCTGGCTGAGAAACTGATGGAGAAGGAGCTGAATCTTCCTTCTTTGAATCCTCCACTGCTTCAGGTTCATCATCATAGTCAAATCGATCTAGCAGCTTCTGAAAGAAATTACATGGAGCGAAATACTTTTTCAGTATTCTATATAGCTGGCAAGAACCCATCCTTATTAGAAATGTCTTACTATCCATGCAACAGCTCTGGAATTACATTAAAAAAAAAAGAAAAAGAAAGAAAGAGAAAGAGAGAGAGATCAGAAGCAAAGAAAATATTGAAGTCAACCAAACTCTTCAAAACCCATTTTAGTCAGCTTTGGAGAGATCAAGAAGACTACACATGGTGAAAAAGAACAGGAAAGCAACCTCCAAGCTAGGAGACAATGAACAAAACATGCACCATTTTTTCCTAACAGCAGACCTCGAGGTCATCCATCAAACAATCTTCTGTTGAGTTTTAAGTTGTTAAACAAACTAACAAAAAGAACAAGTTAAGACTTACCTTGTCAAACGATGTTTTTTGCTCGGGTGGTGCGAAAACAGCTTTTTGTTCTGGTGCTTGTGCTGTTGCCGCCGCCGCTGTAGTCTTTAACTGAGCAGTAATAGCTTGAACCTGAGCCATCACAGTGTTATCTATGACTGGTGACTGGGGTTTTGGAGGCTGCTGAAAAGTCTGAAGAATCTGCTGAAGCTACAGGATACATATTGAAGCAATTTTTTGTTTTGATTTGAAAGCAGAAACTCTGACATGAATGCTCTTACAACTATCCAAAATTTAAAAGGTTTATTGGGCAGGTGCTTAAGATTCAAAACAGGGTAAGAAACATAGCTGGGGCAATAGCAATTCCCCCTTTTAGTAGCTGAATCAGTAAAGTAAAATTCATTTTACATTGTTGCAGCAAAATCTTTTGGTGGAAAGGCATGGAGTTTTGAAGGGAGAGAGGCAAATACACTTAAGCAGTTTAACCTTCTTCCTTTTCGACAATCAAGAAGAATCTTTCCACAAACCAGAAAAGGTTTTCCCCTTGAAATTACACCAGATTATTCCAATAATTACTATTATTTTATCATAAACTTATTCAGTTTAGATTATTAATCACTTTCAATCACTTCACTTTTCAACCACACCAATTTCAGTTTACTGGTTTTACTAGATAAACTGATGCACATTAACAATTTCTCTCAAAAGCAAGTGGGGAAAGATGTGACAAACTAAGACAAACAACTAACCAACATCGATCCAGGGTAGAAGATTAGTTGTAATGAAATTAATGAACATCAAACAATTTATAGCAACAAAAACCCTCTTTTTTTTTTTTTTTTGGAGGGGAAAAGATGACAGATATTAAAAAGTGACTTTTTCCCTTACACTTCACTGGCAACTTCAGCAGTTTCCACGACTACAGTACTCAAGCATTCCAGCACTGTAAACATTTTATCAAGTGTATCAAAAAATAAACTTGAAAATACATAACTGTATCAAGTCAGAGCTAATGCTTTACAAATACAACTGAATTTTCCTCAAATACTGTGATTACGTACATAAGGGTCACAGAATATTCAATTGCTGACTTTAAGCCTTGCAGGTTTCCTGCTCAAGACTTCTGAGAGGTTTTTGTTTTGCTTCAAATCAGAAATATCATTTCCATCCTTTTCCCCCCACCACCCTCACTCCATATTTCACATACCAACTAGGTTAGAAGGGAATCCAATAAAAATGAGCTTACCTGTTGCCCTTGCGTTGTCTGAAAAAGCTGAGCTACAGCTGCAAAGGCATCAGAACTGGGCAACTGTGGCACGGAAGGTACTGAGTTAACAGTGACTTGCGGGGGCTCTGAAGGAACCTTTGCTGGAGGGGGCGGTGAACCTGGGTTTGATGGGGTAGAGAAAGCACTGTGTTACCCCCAAAGCTTTCAACTTGCTCTGCAGTGCATACATCTACCTTCTCACAAGGATTATCTATAACAGAGCCTCCAGCATCAGTATTTCTCTTGGCACTAGCTCAAGGGCACATTTTACCCCACCTCTGGCCACAACCTTTAACTGCTCTATTTGCTGACAACATCTGTGTATCATATATTTTAAGATACACACACAAACAGGCTCCCTGAAAAGTAGTCCAGAATAGTATTTTACCTCAAAATTTGGTGTTTGTAACAACTTTCCTACAATTGGACAGTTAGGAGAAAAACTACCATTCACGCAAACTTAATCAATGAGTATCAATACCTCATATTAGTTCTATTGGCGAAGTTCTAACATCTCAACTCATTTTTGAGATGAGTATGTCAAATAAACCATCTAATGGCTTAAGAAAAACTCCGGGGTTTTTAAACAATTGTATTCCTTCAATCCATTTGAAATATAGAAAACACAGAAGGTATTTTCTAGCAATAACTGAACTGTTGCCAAGAAAACCAATAATTAAGCTTATAAAAATTATTTCAACAAATGCACAAGCAGCTTTACTTTGGTAAGGTTTGCCCATGTGCCATTCTTGTGTAAACACGTCAGGCCTGTATTTGATAGGTTAAATATCCCTAAAAAACAGCTTTTATTAATTCTTTCAAAGAAGGGACTATCTGTGTAGAAAAGTAAATCAGCAGTCAGTGCCATCAATTCTTAAATGCAGGCAGCAAGCAACTGTTCTTTGGCAAATATTTCATTAAAACAATTAAGTGTGTTATGAAACAGTTCAAGGGTAGAAGTTTTTTTAAAAAACTCGTATCACAGTAAACGTGCTTTAAAATTATTGTGATCCAAAACTAGATAACAGAGAAATAGTAGTTTCAAAAACTAAGCAAATATGCTTGCTTGACAATATCAGATTCTTTAAAGCCATTAATCTATTTGCTGTTTAAATAACTGCAGTGTTGACATACAGCAAGGATGGATAAACACATTGAATAATATTTTCCCAGAAGTCAAATGCTACAGCAAAATCCTGCAGAAAGATACTTGTGATTGTTTTGAAATATAATTTAACTCTCAAATTACTTCCTGTATATATTCAGAAGGATATTTGTTTGCTCAAGGGAGAAGCTATTTACATTTCACTTTTTTGGGGGGCTAGTCTTTGCCGTATTACAAGGAGAAGCAACTCTATTTCACATAATGAATAATAATAAATATATTAATGCATTAACATGTTTATTTCTGAGCCAAATTATCCCCTCTGGTGCACACTGAAATCAGTAATTCTGTACGTGTAAATCTATGCAGAAGGCACACAGCCTGTTAGCTACTGGTAATGAGACAGAGATGAAAAAATAATGCCACTCACCTGCCACAGCAAACTGCAACTGCACAGCCAGCTGCCTGCCAGCACCTCAGCTCATCGGCTGAGGTACTTCTCCCCTGACCCACCAGGTTTAAAAAACAGGCCAGTAGATACCCTTTCCTAAACACTGCTGGAGGAACTTATCCATCATTATTTCACTATCTGTTGTCACAGCTCATTCACACCAATACATTTTTTGCAAATCCTACTCTAACAGACTTGAGCAATAAAAATGGCAGGTACCAAAGCTAAGTCTAAAATATAGAGTACAAAATACGAAAGAAGGCCCTCCGAAGAAAGAGGAGCATAGTAGGCACGCTTTCCTCCTCAGCTCAGTTGCCTTGCTGCCTGCTATTTACATGCCAGCAAGTAAGTCAGTGAAAACACTGTGGGCAGACTGCCACCATTTTACTCACTAGAGTTCAGGATTTTCAACCAGTAGTCCATATAAAAGTGCTCATAAGCATAAATTGGCTATTCAGCGTTCTGAAATGCCAATATGAAATATTCTGGGGGCTGCAAACTGATAGAAATCAACAGCAATTGCTTTCAGACTAACCTGTTCCCCATATGACAAAGGTCTTGCATGTAAGATCACAGTTTACTATTCCAGATTCTAACAATAATAATAAATATACAACTGAGAAGGAGTAGAAAATATTTAAATATTTCAAACCAAGAATAAATATGCACATACACATATGCATATGCGTACGTGCAACATAAACAATTGATGACTTCCCCATAATTTCCAGGTGCACACAGGAAGTGGAGTATCAGCATACATTTAGAATGAGTTCAGCAGCTCCGCGTACAGGTAACAGTAAAATTAAGGTTATTAATGTTACTGCTGCAACTGTGAGTGGGTACCTTAAAAATTCTTTATGTTTTTTTAAAAAATCTAGTAAAATCCCACCTTTTAAAAAAAGGAAAAGCTGTAATGCCACTCCTACCTTCATTGTTAGTAGCATTTTCTGTCACAGGAGCAGCAGTGCTAGTTCCTGCTGCCATATCCAAGAGAGGCTGAATGATTTCAATTTTAAACACTCCATTTTTCTGCCAAAGGTTCAGGACACGAACTATTTTACTCTGTTGAAACAAAAGGAATTGTCAACACTAAATAAAGCTTTTTTGAACTCCTGATTCTTCCTTGGCAGTGGAGTTTAACAGAATCAAACATGCCCTTTAAACAACCACCTATACTGTCACATAGGTCAGTAAGATAGCGGGTGTGGGAAAGACACAAACTGCCAATTTATTTTGCTATTCCCTTCTGTAGAAAGGGATAGTTGTGCTGTTTTTCTTCAGCTGCTCTGGCCAACCAGAAAGCACAGGTTTGGCATACAAGACAGGAAGTCAGTCACCCTCACCACTTCTTCACTGAGGGTCATAAAGGAGTGAAGCAAACAGCAAACGCAGCAGTGAGGACAGAAAAGCAAGACCTGCTGGAAAAGCCTAAGCAGAGAGGGTCTGGAAGATACCCTAGTACACATACAGGGGAAGCTGCTTGTGTTTTATTTTTTTATTTTTTCCTACTAATGCAAACGATTCTGTGCCGACAAAAGAAAGCTTATCTCCATCAGTATCCAAAAGACCAAGGGAGCCTGTGGAAAATATTCTGATTACTATGGAAAGATGAAATTAGAACCTCTGATTGTCAGCTCTCTGAAAGACGGGAAAGTCAAAAGGAGGCCAAAAATGAATAAAATTAATATTCTTGATATCAGCTACACATTAACCTCACAGGACAATTATGAAAAGTGAAACACATCATTCTCTTTTGATATAATCCATAGTTATTATATAACTGCAGAACTGTTATTTATGTACTGGCAATTCAATAAAATAAGCACACTAAAAATATTATTACTTCCCCAGTGGAAAGGATTTTAAAATTATTTTTGCAGTGAGATATCAGGTGGTTCCATAAAGGAAATGGATGATCTAACCCATTCAGGTCAACAAAATGGCAACCACAAAGACAGAAACAAGAAGGGCCTGCTCTGTGAGTTCTACCATGAGGTTTCAGAGCATAAGACTTAAGGTCTAAAGGCCTGCAGCAAAGCCTTTCAAAAGCTGTTACTATCAGTTAGGAGAAACATATTTTACTCTTAAAGGATTACAGCTATGGAGACAGGTGAGCAGGTAATTTTCTGGAAACCACTTGGCACCTCCTAAATCATACCGCTCTTGGGAGCCTTTTGAAACTGTTCCAACTTAGAGCATAAAAAAAAAAAAAAGAAATCTTCCATTAGTAGCAACTGCAGGCCTCATCAATTCAGCCTACTTTGAGGTTCTGCTCTTTCATCAGGTAAGGCAAGAGAAAGAAAAATGAGGCCTTACGTTCTTATGTCTTGACAATGGGGAGCTGCAATGAAATTAAATATGGGATTTGTAAAA